>CM042435.1:37623796-37676296 GCA_023631565.1 Gymnocephalus cernua
AAGACCCTGCCCGTTAACTGTTAATGGGCTAATTACACCTCGCAGCGAGTCAGGTCGGAGCCGCATCACAGGCAGGGCTGCTGGTTTCCCTCACAGAGAGCAGAGCCGGTCAGAAAACATCCTGCCACACTTCATTAGGGCGGTGAAAACGGCCGACTGTGGCCTAATGGCCCAATCAGAAGGCAGCCTCATAACAGCAAGGGCTCCACAACACACAAGATGGCCGAACACGAGCTACAGACGCCTGGCGAGTCATCAATAAAAGATATAATGTAGAGACAGGAAACGTGCAACATCACTTCGGTCGGTAAAATAAAATGTGGTACAACTGCAGGGCCGCGTACCGAATCCAATACTTTTTAGGCACCGACTGAAAGTCTCTAAAGTATCGAAATATTATATATATATATATATATATATATATATATATATATATATATATATATATATATATATATATATATATATATATATATATGTATGTGTTTTTTCCTTGACACCTTCAGGGATGGATGACTTTATTCTGAGCAGCGAGCTGACCGCCACGCACACGCACACACACACACAAACACAGACACACAGACACAAACAGACAGAGACACACACACACACACACACACAAACACAGACACACAGACACAAACAGACAGAGACACACACACACACACACACACACACACACACACACACACACACACACTTGTGAACTGGGGCGTCCATTTCTTGGCCCGGCCGTCTCACCGCGGGCCTGCAGAGAGAGAGACGTCCTTCCGACAGCAAAGGTTAATAATTCTGCACCTGACTCTGCGGGACCCGTCTCGCCACTACAGCTATGATTTAATCAAACGGAAAGAGAGGTGAAGCCCAACGCCGCGCTGGCCACCGGCCGGCTGGACCAGATCACACACACACACACACACACACACACACACACACACACACACACACACACACACACACACACACACACACACACACACACACACACAGAGTCCGAAATAACAGAGAGACAGTCAGCAGGGATGGACTGAGATGACATGAAGATATGAAGGAATTAAATTGGATGCAGAGGAAGACAGTAACTAAGTCTATCGTCCAGTATTCCACTTTTCCTACATTGTATTTTTTACTCAACCGCACTTATTGACAGCGTGAGTTATTGGTTATGTCTCCAATAATCATTTTTATTATGTCTGCATTAGCATCAGTAGTTTTAACATTGATGCTAATGCCACTCTCCATTGACAAGTTATAATAATAATAATAATAATAATAATAATAATAATAATAATAATAATAATAATAATAATAATTTAAAATTAAACCAGAACCTAGTCCAGAGAAGTTTAAAACTATTGGATCTGCCATAACCAATCGCTAACGTTTTTGTCACTTATTGGGAGCAGTAGGCTAGATGGAGCCGGTTACCTCCAGGATCTGGTCTAAGCTAGGCTAGATGGAGCCGGTTACCTCCAGGATCTGGTCTAAGCTAGGCTAGATGGAGCCGGTTACCTCCAGGATCTGGTCTAAGCTAGGCTAGATGGAGCCGGTTACCTCCAGGATCTGTGCTAAGCTAGGCTAGATGGAGCCGGTTACCTCCAGGATCTGGTCTAAGCTAGACTAGATGGGGCCGGTTACCTCCAGGATCTGTGCTAAGCTAGGCTAGATGGAGCCGGTTACCTCCAGGATCTGGTCTAAGCTAGGCTAGATGGAGCCGGTTACCTCCAGGATCTGTGCTAAGCTAGGCTAGATGGAGCCGGTTACCTCCAGGATCTGTGCTAAGCTAGGCTAGCGGTGGGTGCGTCAGAGAGAGTTAGGACACGCACGGATTAGAGAAGGTATGTCTGGACTTATCTAACTCTGGGGGATACGGGGAATAAGACAAAGGCCCAATAAGTCGCTGTGTTCCTTTAAAGAAATGCTAATAAACCATCCAGGAATGCTGTGTGGACTAGCCAGACCTTCCTCTGCAGAGCTGTGGAGGAAGTAATATTCATAATAAGAACAGAAAGGTTTTTACTGCTTAGAATCTTTCCGAGTAGTAAGAAGTACTTGTATTTCCTTTGCCGTCCACTGTGGGACGACAACTTAACGTCACAAGAGTTTTCAGGCGTGAGCACACTACTGAAACCTGCCTGAAATCAGTATGCAGTAGAAGGAAGAGATAAACGGTTCAGAAACAGAGAGGTGAAAACAGGATGCGCACGGAGGGGAAGGAAGACAGATCAGAGCAGTGCATGGTGGGATACTATTATGACAATTTAACCACAGCAATCAATGCTGCTGCTGCTGTTCTTATCTCCCATCAGGACAGATTAAAGACCGACTGAGAACTGGAACTGGAGCTGAATACAAATATTTTCCTCTATGTGTTCACAGCTTTCCTTCAGGCCGGCCCGCTGCTCGCTCGCCGCGCATCACGTGTCTGTAATGATGTAAACAAACAAGCCGGCGGCGGCCGTTCACCTCACGTGCAGCCAGAGCACGAACCAAGCTCTCAAACCGCGGCGTGTTGTTGATATGCGTGGGCGCGTGATGGAAAGCGGTCCGGTCTTGGCGCCGATCTGAGCACATTTTGGGCAGCGAGCCCGAGCTCTGGGCCGCGGACAGCGGCGACCGCTGACATCACTCCCTCCCGTCCCCGGGGACAAAGTCTTGGCAGAGCGAGTGTGTCCGCCGTGCCAAGCGGATAGAGGGAAGCCTTTGAAGCTCACAACCTGTCTGGTGTGCTTTGACCTGTGATAATAGCACGGATACGCTTGATCTTTAGTTCTGAGAAACAGAAAGAAAATACGCACGATGCTGAGCTGGAGAATAATAAAATACAGTCAAGTAGTCGATTCCTTTGTGTCTCCGATATGTTTCGACGGTCTGTAACAGTCGTCGTGTGTTTGATCCTGGTTTTAAAAGAGAGACATTCACTCTTCAAGGTCTCTTTTGACAATGAAAATGACATTATAGACATTAAAATGACACGTTTGATCACCAGTGGCATCCTGCAGGAAGAGTTCTGTGAGCAGGACCAACGTGACATCATGACTTCGCCACTTTCCTGAAGCCAAGTGGCGTGTTACCTGTACGCACGTGGAGCTAGTGTCGTGGAAATAATTCCTAATGACACGGGGTAAGTATATAAAGGGTTTAAATTGAAGCGAAACAAATGAGAACTATTGAGCAGAAATCAAAGTCTGGTTATTGAGTGTTTATTCTCATTTGCAAATGGAGAGACGCCGTACCACATGCACCTTCATGCCAGTGGAAGAGCGCTCTGATTCCCCTTCAAGCAGACAGTCACAATATACAGAACAACAAATTGTCACTTTCAACCCCCCCTCCCTGGCTTCCTGCAAAAACCCAGCTACACAAACAAAAAGCAAAGAGTCATGTCACGCCTTTTGGCCTGGTTGAAACGAGAAGACATAACACCTTCGCAGTCTCAGCTGCCGGGGAATAACCAAACTGTTGTAGAGACCCTGTAGGATTCTGTTTACGGGGCCTAATCTAAACTTGTTCTAAACACACGTCAGTGAAGACCTTCAGTCTTCAGTTAATCAGAGTTTATAGTTTTAGCTGTTCATCTTTTAGAAACCTTTTTCTAAGTTAACACATACAGTAATCAGATTATTCCTAATAAAAGAATGTGCTTTAGAAGTATTTTTCACACTATCCGCGTGTACGTCTACGCCGTATACAGCGGACGGGTTGCAGACTGATCTCAGTAATGGCATTGACCCGCTGCTCGGATGCCCCGTCCTCCATTTTCCATGTGCAGATTTAGTAGCGCCTCATGCCTGAGGCGAGCGTGGCTGGTCGTCATAGCGGCGCTGCAGGAAACTGCCGTGACCTAACGCGACACACGCACACACACACTAACGCACACACAGGACGTGGAAGGTGTGTGTTTGTGTTTCTGTTTACAGGACGATCGGCCAAAACGATGCTAAACCTGCGTTTGCACCACAAAGCGTTTAGGAAACGTGACACGCGGGACCCGAACCCCCGGCCTCCTGGGTGAATGTCCCGTGTTGTGTGACCCATCCACCCCCCCCCCCCCCCCCAACCAACCTCCCTACACTGATGTTCACCCCTTCGTACTACTCACTACGGCGTCAATTTGGGGGTGTAAAAAACGGTCAAATCGCATGGATAGACGACTGAGTACTAACCACGTCAGTCAGCCTGTAGATACATCTTCCATTGTGTAAGGAACGGAAAGGAAATTCATCTGAAAACTGCTTGTATTTTTCTTTTTTTTGTTAAGTGAGGTGGTGTAATCTGGTTCTACACACCTTTTCTGACTCCGAACACGTCTCTCACCTCCTGGTTTAGGCTGATAAATAGGCTGTGATTACACACAGAAGTCCCCCTTTGTGCACCTGTAAATGAAAATTAATAACTGTCGCGCTAATGGAAAGATTAATGAATCTAAACGGTAACCCTGCGAGTTTCCACAATGCATATTTACATTGAAAACACACATTATTCCCGAGAGCAGAGAGCGGGTGAGCTGCATTTCGCCGCGGTATCTCTGCTAAGTCTTATCAGCCGACTGCGAGGCTTTATCAGCTGCGAGGCTCCGGCACAACGAGAGCATATCTGCTCACCACAGAGAGCAATATGAAAATTACTCTGCTTTTATAATCATAATTCATGCATTTTTAAATAAATGTGTTTTGGAGGATGCTGACTCAGTACTTTCTCTGTATTTCCCTAGAAGTACCACTCCTCCAGTTCATAACAACACGGCTGGGTTCAACACGCTTATTAAAGTTGGTCTTAAGTTTTTTTTCTCATTAAATAGAAAGTCTTTACAAAATGAAAAAGGCATACAGCTCTTTTCCGAGCCATGAGGCTGTAATATATTTAATCAACAAGAGATTATATTATTAGGTATTGGTGTGATCATAAAGCTACAGAATCAAGAGAATACATGTCATCCGCTCTTCTCCCCCGAAGTGCCACGAGATGCACAGACAGGTGTCCTGATACGGGGACGTCACCTGGTCTGGTACGGCTGCTCCCAGCCGGCAGGAGAATTGGTCTCAAAAGTGGCCGGGTTGGATCAGTGGGTAGAGCAGGCGCACATGTACTGAGAAGTTTATGCCTCGATGCAGAGGTCCAGGGTTGGAGTCTGAGTGCTACGGAGCCATAACGTGAGGTACAAGGTAACGGAGCCTTTTATACATTGTCGTGTTTCTTTAGAAATAAACAACGGACAAATCAAGTCTTTAAACGCTTCAGATGTAAAGTTATTGGCTGTCAAAGTGACGCCAAAATGAATGGCAGTCAATGGGATGCTAACGGGGGGTGATGGATTATTAGCATCAAAATGGCGCCACTCTGTGGAAGCAGGCTTGAGAATTCTCCGTTTGCGTGTAAACGAAGAGAAATGTCTCCGTTTTTCTAAATAACCACGGACGTGTAGACGGGGTACTAGACTCACAGCTGAACACAGAGATCAATAAAACGAGGACATTACAATGTTTTTAGAGTGAATTATCACACGCACCGTTGGGTGAGGTGATATTTTGATTTGAAATGGTGCGTTATCGATGCATGTATCTGTGCTGCTGTCATGTCACGCACCTGAATCTACCTGTCTGAGTAGAGACAGGTGTTCAGCTCTAGAGTCCAGATGGTTTTAGGCAGCTGTAGGTGAAACTTTTAACTACTGGTATTCACATACACGCGGCAGTCAGACCATTTATAGTCACAGAAATATAAAAACATCCCCTTCCTAAAAAACATGCCCGAGGCTCCGGCCTCACCGCGGCACAACCACCTGCACTTGATAAGAGGACAAGTCTCACATTACAATAACGTAGGCAGTGATTCAGAAATATATTCAAGGCCTTCACCACGTAACACCTGCAGGCGAGCAGCAGGATTTTCAAATGAATTCAGAAGCTTGGCAGCAGCATGAAGAGAGGCAGAGATGAGCTGCTGCAGAGCGAACAAAGTGTTTATATCACACAGTCTGGTTTCCTGCGGGCTGCGGGAGCTGCTCGGGATCCTCCAAACGAGGAGAACAAGTCGGGGATCTCCTCTGGAACACGCGAGCAGACGGAGAACTCGATGGTTAAAGCGAGGACTGAAGCAGAGGCGGTTTAGAAGCGAGACGACCCGACTTGGAGTAACTTCCCGTCTCCACGTCCACGGCTGCGTCTCATCCTGCACACTTCCGTCCAGTCGGTCCAACCGCTAATGTCACTGACCACTTCCTGCCGTAGTCGCACTTTAGGTGGTCAGTGTCGTCCCAGGAGGAACATGGAAAACCGGAAATGACGAGCGGTCGGCTCGGCTCGCCACCTCTCAAAATCTGATGAAGATCTTGTAAACTGACCTTTGTTGATCTGAGATGAAGACAGATTCAGCGACTGCACGACGGCCGATTTCTCCTTAAAATGTTCTCAGAAACACGTCTCGGTGAACTATTTTGGTAAAATAAGAGATCGTATTCTGAACGAGACGCCATCTGGCCGCCGTTAAGCTCGGTTGTGAAATCCGAGAGAGATAGATGCACGTGACGTGTCCAATCAGCTGCCGGTCGACGTCGCTGGTCCCTCCCCCTTTTCTGCTTTGTAGTCAAGATGGCGCAGGTTTAGTGAGCGTACAGTAGGGCTGCACAATATATTGTATTTGTTTTATCGTCATCGCAATATCAACCGGCGCAATATACACATCGCGAAAGGCTGCGACGTATCGCTGTAGACACAGAACTGATGTTTTTGTTTTAGGTGAAAGAAATTATGAGTAGAAAACTGCACATTCAAATGTAACCGTCATTCTTTTCTAGTGCTGCTTTTATATTCAATTCAATGTTCAATTTGTTCAATAAAAGAATGTTAGAAATGATTTCATTTCATTTGTTTTAAATTCAACAAGCGACGTAGCAGAACAGAGCAGACTTTAATATCTGATTATTTATCGCAAGTAACATCGTTATCGCATATTTTCCTCATATCTTGCAGCCCTAGCGTAGCGTCCATCGTTCTACACTGAACTTTTTGACTTTTTAGGGGGTCATCCGGGTACTTTCAGTGCGTTATCTCCACCATATACTTCAAACTACGTGTGTGAAGTGTGCAGTCGGCGGTCTGAGACCCAGCCGCGTCTCTTTAGGAGACTAGCGACAGGTCCTGAGTGTGTTAGAAGTGACCGTGAACACAGATTATGAGCAATTCTTTCGTCCCGTAGTAAAATTTGATTCATAAAAAGCCTTAAATTTGACGTGGTGAAGCCTGCAGAACCTCTGCAGAGCGCGCGGCTGCTCCTGCAGGTCAGACTCCTCCGCTGCGGAGAGCAGCCGAGGCCGAACGCCTCTGTGACTGGACGCCGGCCAGCAGCCGCGCTCCTCTGCGGCCGAGTCGTCTCGGTTCATGTGTTTGGGTTGCCACGGTTTCGGGTTCCACCTGCGGGAGCGTTCAATTAGAGAGACTGACCGCCTCGATCGATCGCAGACGGCTGTTTGAAACGCGGCCAGGTCCTGCAGAGTTTGATCCAGCAGAGGCTCCGCTCGCCGTTTCCTGCAGCTTGGCTCGCTCGGCCGGAAAATCTACGATTCCTTCAGACGACTACAAAGATATTTTATCACTCCGTCATGATGGAAAGACTCTGCAGTGAATAAAAGGTGGAGAGGAGGAGGAGTGGGAGTAAAGTACACATACAGACAAGAGAACAGAGAGGGAGGATGAAGCATGAAGAGGAGGATGAAAAAAGGAGGTGGCAGAGAAGAGGAAATAATAAAGGAGAGGAGAGGAAAGAAGTCGTAGGTGGAGGAGGAACAGGTAGCTTTTTTATTTTTTATTTTAAGCTGTGAATCAAACTTGGAAAATAAAGAGATATTGTAGGTTACGTGTCACGGGAACGTACGGCCTCCTCACATACGGCCTCCTCACATACGGCCTGCTTTTGGTACCTCACTTTGTTAATTTGTACTCCAGAATTTGTTGATACACAACAACACGTTCTCACGGCAGGTCGTGAAATGGTCACGTAGTTTTTAATCTATTGATCCGTGAACACGGACACGTTTATGTCTTCGTGGTGGTGAGCACGTAATGGGAAGCATCTACACGGAGGTTGGGTTTAGGACGTCACCCAGGGGACCTGATCCCCGGTCTCCTGGGTGAAAGTCCCGTGTTGTTTGACCCCCCCCCCCCCCACACACACACACACACCCTATGTATGCAGATTTTCGGCTACTACACAGACTACTACTCGAGTCGTGCCGTGATCACGAGAGATGCTTCCCATTGAATACATCAGTTTAAATAACGCGCCGACCACCACGATAAAAGACGACAGAAACGTGTCCGTGTAGCTACACCGCACGTGTCAAACTCGAGGCCCGCGGGCCAAATCCGGCCCCTCGCAGATTACGATCCGGCCCGCTTATCAATTTAGGATCACAAGACGCTTTAGCCCACCTAGTTTTTGTCACTTTGACATTTTTGTTATTTTTGACGTTTTTGTCACTTTTTGACGTTTTTGTCACTTTTTTCCATGTTTGTCACTTTTTTCCATGTTTGTCACTTTGACGTTTTTGTCACTTTTTGACGTTTTTGTCACTTTTTTTCGACATTTGTCACTTTGTGACGTTTGTCACTTTTTCTGACGTTGTTGTCACTTTGACATTTTTGTCACTTTTGACGTTTTTGTCACTTTTGACGTTTTTGTCACTTTTGACGTTTTTGTCACTTTTTTTCGACATTTGTCACTTTTTTCGACATTTGTCACTTTTTTCCATGTTTGTCACTTATTGATGTTTTTGTCACTTTTTTCGACATTTGTCACTTTGTGACGTTTGTCACTTTTTCTGACGTTGTTGTCACTTTGACGTTTTTGTTACTTTTGACGTTTTTGTCACTGACATTTTTGTCACTTTTTTTCGACATTTGTCACTTTTTTTCGACATTTGTCACTTTTTTCCATGTTTGTCACTTTTTGACGTTTTTGTTACTTTTGACGTTTTTGTCACTTTTTTCCATGTTTGTCACTTTTTGACGTTTTTGTTACTTTTGACGTTTTTGTCACTTTTTGACGTTTTTGTCACTTTGACGTTTTTGTCACTTTTTTCAATGTTTGTCACTTTTTGACGTTTTTGTCACTTTTTGTCGATGTTTGTCACTTTTTGACGTTTTTGTTATTTTTGACGTTTTTGTCACTTTTTTTGATGTTTGTAACTTTTTGACGTTTTTGTCACTTTTTTTCGAAATTTGTCACTTTTTCTGACGTTTTTGTCACTTTGACGTTTTTGTTACTTTTGACGTTTTTCGACATTTGTCACTTTTTGTGACGTTTGTCACTTTGACGTTTTTGTCACTTTTTTCAATGTTTGTCACTTTTTGACGTTTTTGTCACTTTTTCTGACGTTTTTGTCACTTTGACGTTTTTGTTACTTTTGACGTTTTTCGACATTTGTCACTTTTTGTGACGTTTGTCACTTTGACGTTTTTGTCACTTTTTTCAATGTTTGTCACTTTTTGACGTTTTTGTCACTTTTTGTCGATGTTTGTCACTTTTTGACGTTTTTGTTATTTTTGACGTTTTTGTCACTTTTTTTGATGTTTGTAACTTTTTGACGTTTTTGTCACTTTTTTTTCGAAATTTGTCACTTTTTCTGACGTTTTTGTCACTTTGACGTTTTTGTTACTTTTGACGTTTTTCGACATTTGTCACTTTTTGTGACGTTTGTCACTTTTTCTGACGTTTTTGTCACTTTGACGTTTTTGTCAGTTTTTGACGTTTTTGTCACTTTTTTCGATGTTTGTCACTTTTTGACGTTTTTGTCACTTTTTTCGATGTTTGTCACTTTTTGACGTTTTTGTCACTTTGACGTTTTTGTCACTTTTTGACGTTTTTGTCACTTTTTTCGATGTTTGTCACTTTTGACGTTTTTGTCACTTTGACGTTTTTGTTACTTTTGACATTTGTCACTTTTTTACATTTTTGTCACGTTTTGTCGATATTTGTCACTTTTTCTGACGTTTGTCACTTTTTTCGACATTTGTCACTTTTTTCGACATTTGTCACTTTTTCTGACGTTTTTGTCACTTTTTTTCGACATTTGTCAATTTTTCTGACGTTTTTGTCACTTTTTTCGACATTTGTCACTTTTTTCGACATTTGTCACTTTTTTTGACGTTTTTGTCACTTTTTGTGACGTTTTTGGGCGTTTTTTTCTATGATGGCTGAGGAACTTTTTCATGACTTCTTTATGACTTTATTCTTTATGACACACGCAATAATACAGTCAAAGATATTTGACTTTTTCGATTAAATAAAAGCATATCAATAAGGTAAACATGTCTGGCCCTTGATGGGATTCTAATTTTCCAGTGTGGCCCTCTGGGAAGTGGAGTTTAACACCTCTGGTGTACACAAATCAACAGATTGCATAACGTAACCATTTCACAAACCTCCGCGAGACTGGGTTGTGATACATTATTGGACTGCAACGAATATTAATGCTGATTATTTCCTTAATTAATCAATGCACTGTTTGTTCAAATACATAATAAAAGTAGAGAGAAGTGGCTGCACAAAACGTCTTCCAAAAGCTCCAGAAAAAAATCCAGAAAGATTGAATTCATGCGTAAAAAACAGTAACAATGGTCACTGCATGTGGCCGTTATTCCAGTGGTATATAACATGTCTATAACACACCCTTGAGGTTTTTTTTTCATGAAATGGATGGCATCTGCAGTATAAGGCAGTGATCAATAGAAAACACAGAAATTAATAAATTAATTAGTAAAGTACCTGCTTCATGTAGTTCTACTGGAACATAGGGTCAGTTTCAGCAGGTATGACAGAAAGGTAGTTTTAGAAGTATTACCTACTACACCTTTAAACACTTTCACCAAAAATATGCCATGAACACCAAGTAGTTTTACGTGTACTTAACGCCTAAATAAGTTCACTATCAAAATTTAAATTTTATGTTGAAAATGTGAAAAATGTAAACAAAATATGCATTTCCCTTGTAAGGTTAAAGGTAATTTACTGACCCTCCACAACCCGAGTCACAGGGCTGCTTATTTTATAACATGTGGCCAACACTCACATAATGTAAAACAAAATACTATAAAACATATGTACTGTGTGAAAGGAACATGTGCATGAGGCTGTTCTAAAACAACAACAGGAAGTGAGTAATTGTGCCTCGTCCTGCTGATTTGACCTTTCTAACACAGCTGGAAGTTGGAGCTGCAGCGCCGGCTGTGACACACAGCTCATAGAGCCAATTAAGGTAATATGGATTCAATTTGCATTAGAAAATCACACACTTCCTTCTCTGAGTCATACCTCAGTCGACTCTGAACATGACACAGCATCAGACATGCATATTTGTTGATGCAGTGGGACTTACTTCCCGGGGACGGATGTCCATCACGACTAAACGTCCATATATCTGCTTAGAAATCATGCAACAACAACAAGAAGACGCTCCTCGTAACTTCAGAACTGGCCTGAGAATCATCACACTTTTAAAAAGGAACACGGCGACTTATTGGGACTTTGTCTTATTCCCCGTATCCCCCAGAGTTAGATAAGATACAGACATACCTTCTCATCTCATTGCATGTCCTAACTCTCTGATGCACCCACCGCTAGCCTAGCTTAGCACAGATCCTGGAGGTAACCGGCTCCATCTAGCCTAGCTTAGCACAGATCCTGGAGGTAACCGGCTCCATCTAGCCTAGCTTAGACCAGATCCTGGAGGTAACCGGCTCCATGTAGCCTAGCTTAGCACAGATCCTGGAGGTAACCGGCTCCATCTAGCCTAGCTTAGCACAGATCCTGGAGGTAACCGGCTCCATCTAGCCTAGCTTAGACCAGATCCTGGAGGTAACCGGCTCCATGTAGCCTAGCTTAGCACAGATCCTGGAGGTAACCGGCTCCATCTAGCCTAGCTTAGCACAGATCCTGGAGGTAACCGGCTCCATCTAGCCTAGCTTAGACCAGATCCTGGAGGTAACCGGCTCCATCTAGCCTAGCTTAGACCAGATCCTGGAGGTAACCGGCTCCATCTAGCATAGCTTAGACCAGATCCTGGAGGTAACCGGCTCCATCTAGCCTAGCTTAGCACAGATCCTGGAGGTAACCGGCTTCATCTAGCCTAGCTTAGACCAGATCCTGGAGGTAACCGGCTTCATCTAGCCTAGCTTAGCACAGATCCTGGAGGTAACCGGCTCCATCTAGCCTAGCTTAGACCAGATCCTGGAGGTAACCGGCTCCATGTAGCCTAGCTTAGCACAGATCCTGGAGGTAACCGGCTCCATCTAGCCTAGCATAGCACAGATCCTGGAGGTAACCGGCTCCATCTAGCCTAGCTTAGCACAGATCCTGGAGGTAACCGGCTCCATCTAGCCTAGCTTAGACCAGATCCTGGAGGTAACCGGCTCCATCTAGCCTAGCTTAGACCAGATCCTGGAGGTAACCGGCTCCATCTAGCATAGCTTAGACCAGATCCTGGAGGTAACCGGCTCCATCTAGCCTAGCTTAGCACAGATCCTGGAGGTAACCGGCTCCATCTAGCCTAGCTTAGACCAGATCCTGGAGGTAACCGGCTCCATCTAGCCTACTGCTCCCAATAAGTGACTAAATAACTCCAACATGTTCCTATTTCCATGTTGTGATTTGTATAGTCACAGCGTGGACAAATAACAAGGTCACATGACACACAGCCATCTTCTAACTGTATATAAAGTGGGAACTATATTCTCAGAAAGGCGAAGCACTGCTACTCTCTGCTCCTCGCCACGGGGCTTCTCATGTGCTGCAAGAAAATCACTCCGCCACAGTAGCAGTGCTTCTCCTTCTGAGAACATAGTTCCCAGTATGTATACGTGAGACGATGGCTGTGTGTCATGTGTGTGTGTTTGTTCATCAGAGCAGAAACAGTTAAATGTTAAAGTGCTTGTGACTGATTGTTGGGGACTCCCTCAGCTCCGGCCGGTTAGGAACATCAGACCGAATGCGTATTGATCTGCACGTTGCATGTTTAGCTTCAACTCAAACATCATAAAGCTCTTATATCCCTGCAGCGTCAACGTCTGTTTCTCATGACACACGCAGTCACGCTGTGTGTGTTTATCCCATGTGACAGCTCTACTGTATGTGCAAAGTGTAGAAGCGTGCATGCATGTGAGTCACGAGTCACATGACAGCATGTTGATGGATGATGCGCTAAGTGGAGAGTGTCGTATTCGTTCCCTGGACTCGACATCTCTCTCAGTGTTAGACCTTTCATTGTGAAAACATGGCAAATCGGGTGGCCGGGTTGGTTCAGTGGGTGGAGCAGGCGCACATATATGGAGGTGTATACCTCGCAGAAAATCCTCCCAAAAATAATAAAAAAAAATAAGCGGCAAAAATGTTAAAAAATAAAAATATGACAAAACGTCGGAAATAAATTACAAAAATAATGTCAGATGAAGTGATATCAATTTTGAAATAAGTGACCCAAACATTAAAGGCAGAAAAGCCCCAAAAAATAATCTTATCTCTATCCACCTATCTACAGCTAGAGGAGACCCCACCTATCTACATCTAGAGGAGACCCCACCTATCTACAGCTAGAGGAGACCTCACCTATCTACAGCTAGAGGAGACCCACCTATCTACATCTAGAGGAGACCCCACCTATCTACATCTAGAGGAGACCCCACCTATCTACAGCTAGAGGAGACCCCACCTATCTACAGCTAGAGGAGACCCACCTATCTACAGCTAGAGGAGACCCCACCTATCTACAGCTAGAGGAGACCCCACCTATCTACAGCTAGAGGAGACCCCACCTATCTACAGCTAGAGGAGACCCCACCTATCTACAGCTAGAGGAGACCCCACCTATCTACAGCTAGAGGAGACCCCACCTACCTACAGCTAGAGGAGACCTCACCTATCTACAGCTAGAGGAGACCTCACCTACCTACAGCTAGAGGAGACCCCACCTATCTACAGCTAGAGGAGACCCCACCTATCTACAGCTAGAGGAGACCTCACCTATCTACAGCTAGAGGAGACCCCACCTATCTACAGCTAGAGGAGACCCCACCTATCTACAGCTAGAGGAGACCCCACCTATCTACAACTAGAGGAGACCCCACCTACCTACAGCTAGAGGAGACCTCACCTATCTACAGCTAGAGGAGACCTCACCTATCTACAGCTAGAGGAGACCCCACCTATCTACAGCTAGAGGAGACCTCACCTATCTACAGCTAGAGGAGAACTCACCTATCTACAGCTAGAGGAGACCCCACCTACCTACAGCTAGAGGAGACCTCACCTACCTACAGCTAGAGGAGACCCCACCTATCTACAGCTAGAGGAGACCTCACCTATCTACAGCTAGAGGAGAACTCACCTATCTACAGCTAGAGGAGACCTCACCTACCTACAGCTAGAGGAGACCCCACCTATCTACAGCTAGAGGAGACCTCACCTATCTACAGCTAGAGGAGACCCCACCTATCTACAGCTAGAGGAGACCTCACCTATCTACAGCTAGAGGAGAACTCACCTATCTACAGCTAGAGGAGACCCCACCTACCTACAGCTAGAGGAGACCCCACCTATCTACAGCTAGAGGAGACCCCACCTATCTACAGCTAGAGGAGACCCCACCTATCTACAGCTAGAGGAGACCCCACCTATCTACAGCTAGAGGAGACCCCACCTATCTACAGCTAGAGGAGACCCCACCTATCTACAGCTAGAGGAGACCCCACCTATCTACAGCTAGAGGAGACCCCACCTATCTACAGCTAGAGGAGACCCCACCTATCAACAGCTAGGGGAGACCCCACCTATCTACAGCTAGAGGAGACCCCCCCCCCCACCTATCTACAGCTAGAGGAGACCCCACCTATCTACAGCTAGAGGAGACCCCACCTATCTACAGCTAGAGGAGACCCCACCTATCTACAGCTAGAGGAGACCCCACCTATCTACAGCTAGAGGAGACCCCACCTATCTACAGCTAGAGGAGACCCCACCTATCTACAGCTAGAGGAGACCCCACCTATCTACAGCTAGATGAGACCCCACCTATCTACAGCTAGAGGAGACCCCACCTATCTACAGCTAGAGGAGACCCACCTATCTACAGCTAGAGGAGACCCACCTATCTACAGCTAGATGAGACCCCACCTATCTACAGCTAGATGAGACCCCACCTATCTACAGCTAGATGAGACCCCACCTATCTACAGCTAGATGAGACCCCACCTATCTACAGCTAGAGGAGACCCACCTATCTACAGCTAGAGGAGACCCACCTATCTACAGCTAGAGGAGACCCACCTATCTACAGCTAGAGGAGACCCACCTATCTACAGCTAGATGAGACCCCACCTATCTACAGCTAGATGAGACCCCACCTATCTACAGCTAGAGGAGACCCACCTATCTACAGCTAGAGGAGACCCACCTATCTACAGCTAGAGGAGACCCCACCTATCTACAGCTAGAGGAGACCCCACCTATCTACAGCTAGAGGAGACCCACCTATCTACAGCTAGAGGAGACCCCACCTATCTACAGCTAGAGGAGACCCACCTATCTACAGCTAGAGGAGACCTCACCTATCTACAGCTAGAGGAGACCCCACCTATCTACAGCTAGAGGAGACCCACCTATCTACAGCTAGAGGAGACCTCACCTATCTACAGCTAGAGGAGACCCCACCTATCTACAGCTAGAGGAGACCCACCTATCTACAGCTAGAGGAGACCCACCTATCTACAGCTAGAGGAGACCCCACCTATCTACAGCTAGAGGAGACCCCACCTATCTACAGCTAGAGGAGACCCCACCTATCTACAGCTAGAGGAGACCCACCTATCTACAGCTAGAGGAGACCCCCCCCCCCACCTATCTACAGACCGTGATAAGCCCTATTTCAACCAACGGTGGCGTATTCCTGTAAACTTTGAAACCATTATGGCATTTAAAGCAGAACTTTTCAGTTTGGCAGCAAGAAGAACTTTTTGGGGAATTAGACTCAAGATTCAACAATCCTTTATTAAAACGACGTGGGGACATTCACACACCGCTGCAGCAGCAGCAAGGGATGAGATTAATGATTGGAATCGGGAGAAATATTTCTTTCTCCGTCTGTCTCTTCAGTCGCTGCCTGAGGCCCCGAGGTCACGTTGGCGCTTAATTAGCGAGATGTTTTGAAAAGGCTCCCGGCAACGGCGGCGACAAGATCCCACGCGACACGTTGCCCGCGGTTTAAATGATTCGTCGCCGCGGAGAGACGCGATGTCACCGCGTTCACGTAGGATTATTTCTCCAACTCCGTCCTACTGGGTCTGAAGTGTGTCAGTGCTTAGAGGCTGATTGGGAGAGCTCAACGAAGGGTTATGAGACGTGGGGGTGGGGGTTAGGGTGGGGGTGGGTGGGGACCTGGGGGTGAGGGTGGGGTGGGTCTGAGGGTGAGGGTGGGGGGTGGGGAGCAGCTGGGGCTGTTGTTTTAGTTGCTGATATGGGTCATTGTTGAAGGATGAAACAGATGAATTTTATTTTATTTTTTTAATTTCCATTTCCCCCTGGGAAATAATGTCTGTGGACAGAAGAGAAGCTCTCAATATTGTTGCAGGTCTGTTTGCCTGGCTCATTATACTGGATATTACTGTGGCAGGAGCCCAAGGGGAGGAGGGAGGGGGGAGGAGGGGGGGGGCTCTGATGAAAATATTGATGACCCTGAAGCCAAAAATATACAGAGCCAAAAATATATAAGTAAAGGTTTCAGAGGACGTGTCTCTGTGAGTTTGAAAACTTCCAGATGAGCCTGGGTGACTGACAGACGCTGCCGACGGAGAAAGGTGCGTTTTAAATGAGCACGAAGCTAATTAGGCCAGTGGCTTGTCCACTAGAAACACAACCGCAGGGAACTGTCAAACAGCCTTTAGAAAAAACCTAATTAACGGCCAAATTCCACCAGGTGCTGCGCTCCTCACGGCCGTTCCAGACCAGCCGCGGCGCCGCGCGTCCCAGACGCGTGCGTGGAGAGGCTCTCCGCTGCGCTGAATGCGCCCCGCCAGGTCTACTTTCCACGCGAGCAGCCGGGTGTTCGGTGTTCGGTGTTTATTTCACCGGCACACAAGTGGAAGCCGTGATCGCAACACACACAGCGAGCACGCCAGGCGGCGCGCGGCCCTGACCGCCGCCGCGCTACATGGAAACTGGCCTTTAATAGCTGACGTTATCTCGACACTACCACAGTACAACATACATCGCAAATGTACTCAGTTAAAATACAACAACCACATCAAATACATGTATACTTCCCTACTGTTCTCTCAGGTTACTTTATTATGTTACCTAATACAATCACACACACGGCAGCAGTTAAGGTCCTCATTAACCCATAATAATAATAATAATAATAATAATAATAATAATAATAATAATAACAACAACAATAATAATAGTAATAATAACAATAATAATAATAATAATAGTAATAATAACAACAACAACAACAGTAACAACAACAACAATAATAACAATAATAATAATAGTAATAATAGTAATAATAATAATATTAATAACAATAATAATAATAGTAATAATAGTAACAATAGTAATAATAACAATAATAATAATAATAATATATTAATAACAATAATAATAACAACAATAACAATAATAGTAATAATAATAATAATAATAACAATAACAGTAGTAATAATAATAATAATAATAATAATAATAATAATAATAATAAGTCTTCCATTGGACAGTGTATCGTCCTCCCGGTCAAAACTGAAAATCTTTTTTCCGACAGTTTTGTGTGTGTTTTTACATTCAGCGGTTCTTTTCACTAGCACGTTTTAACACCAGTAACAAAGTTATTACCAGTTTTACACCGATTTTTGGAATTCATGGTCAATAAGCCTCATTTATAGGAAATAATAGCTAATTCTTGAGTTAAAAAAGCAGAAAATTATTAATTATTTTGAATAATATTAAAGGAAGATAATCACAGACTGGTGTATATGTCAACGTTAAACAATTGAATAAAACACCCAAAATCCAATGAAAGAGATCCGATGATGTGTTGTATGGGATCATCTGTGTTATTTTTGGGTAATTTTTGAAAACGGGTCAAAGTTGACCCCAAGACAACACGCGGTTACATGCACGACTGAAAGGAGAATTTAAAATCAGAACACAGTAGGCCGACAGGAGAGCACGGCACGGCGTTCCTGACAAGAGCTTTACACAAATAAATAATAATAATGATATAACAAATAATTTATACTTAATTTATCCGCCAAGGGAAATTACAATGTGTTCACTCTGTTACTGTACACTAGACACACAGCTGAAATACACACATGCTCAGCACCTCCACATGCACTACTGGAGAGATCAGGGGGGGGGGGGGGGGGGGGCTGCAGCTGTAGATGGACAGGCGCCCCGAGCAGTTGGGGGTCCGATGCCTTGCTCAATTTATTTATTCATTTCATTTATTCATGTGTTATCTGTACACATTATGAGCTATCGGCGTGTACGTCTACGCAGAAGAACGGGACGGTGGCCGGGTTGGTTCAGTGGGTAGAGCAGGCGCACATATACTGAGAAGCTTATGCCTCGACACAGAGGTCCAGGGTTGGAGTCCGACCTGTGATGATTTCCTACATGTCCCCCCCCCCCCTCCCCCTCTCTCCTATCAGGCTGAAAAGGCCAAAGAAAAAATAATATAAAAACACAAAAAGAAGAAAGCGACGGTTGAGTTCAGGGACACGTGGGACCCAACCCCCGGTCTCCTGGGTGAAAGTCCTGTATTTGACCCGTCCACCCCCCCGACCAACCTCCCTATGCAGATTTTCCCCCTTTCATACTACTCGCTACGGCGTCAGTTCACACGCAATCACAAGGTGATGGAAGCCAATGGAGGCCAAACGGCGTTGATAAACACGCTATAAAGCGAGCATGCGTCTTGATAACACGCCAGTAATGGCGTGCGGATTGGCGTGTCGTACATTTCACGCCACGTCATGACATCAGTCTGAATAAATCGGGACCATGATTGACTAAATGAACATCATACCCAAAAAACGTGTCTCGCTCAGGGACACTTTGACACGCGGCCGACGGAGCCTGGGATCGAGCCGCCGACCTTATAAGTGCTTCATTGGTAAAGTGGGAGGTCCCGGAGCGCAGAGGAGGGGGGGATCCGGCGACTCAAAGCGGGGGTTGGAGGTAACTGAACAAAAACAAAATGACCCTGCCTACGTAGCTTCTCTGACTAGAACACCTAAACAACGCCGTGTGGACATCAGGGCGATGTTCATGTTCATGTCAGATCATCGGTGCCAAATGTAAAAAAAAAAAGGTTCACCGCAACAATCGTTTTCACAAGCAGCAAATTATCCTTCGAACTATTAAATCAACCAAAGAACCACATTCTCCACCGTGGGCTCCACATTCTGGGTCGGCGGAAACGGTTTCTGCTGGTTTGGGATCCGACTGGCAGCGAGTTGGAAAGAGTTCAGAAAACTTTGTCTTACTGACGTTTCCCCCCCCCTGAGAGAAATGAGGCTTTAACAGCATCTCAACCAGCACAAGTGTCACTTGAATGCAGCGGTGGCTGTTGAAGTACCTCCCTCCCTCCATCCCTCCCTACCTCCCCTCCCTCCCTCCCTCCCCTCCCTCCCTCCGTCCCCCTCCCTCTCTGTCTTACCCTGAAAATTCACCTCAAAATGCATCGAAAATGCAAACACAAGAGTTTTGTGCAACAACAAGACAGATAACAACACTGAACGCTACACAAACAGTCATTTATGATTTCATTTAGGAGATTCATTTTTCAGGATCCAATAAAAAAGGTTCCAGAAACAACGTCGGAACATGTTCCGGCTCAAATTAAGCCCCGTTACGGTTGAGGGGCGACCGCTCTGCCTCCGAGCCGCCGCCGCCCTCCCGACGTTACGGTGTGTAGAAGAAGACTTGAAACTAGCGATTGAGACCATGAAGTCATTATTAGAAATATTTCCCACAGGAGAAAGTAGAATAAAAAAATGGAGAATATGGCCCTGTGTTCACACACACACACACACACACACACACACACACAGTTTCTGCTGCAGAACGCTGCTTTACTTTGGGAATAGATGTGTATGATTATGGGATGGAAATAATAAAACACTGTGTGATGAAGAAGATGACACGGGGCCCAGTATATCTGGGCACATCCTGATGTGAGAAAGCAGCACGAGCTCTGTGCTCACTGAGAAACTCTTTTAATCTCTCGGAGCGGAGGAAGTCTCCGTGGAAGGACGACCAGCAGTCGTAATAAAGTGATTCTGTAGCGAAGAGAAATCCGCTCATTGGCCTCAGACTCTCGCCGCTCGGTGGTGGGGATTGTGGGTGATTGATGATGTCTTCCTTTAATCAGAGAGCTAATTCATCAGGGTCTTTATTTTTTGATTTTTATTTCTCAGGATTTCAGGTGTTTGTGACACGATTGTGACAATCGTTCCCAATCAGAGGCCGAGTGGTGATTGGTGCTGCTGCTCTCGGGTTCTGGGATTATGATCACATCTTTGATTACTTTCTGAAAGTCAAAACACGTGATCATCTCGGCCACAAACTGTCAGCATCACTGCAAGTCAAACATAATCACAAACTACTTTTCTATAAAGACTGAACTGTTTATTTAGCTCGTCAATTTTGGGCTGCACGACATGAGGAAAATATGCGATAACGCTGTTGAATATCGCGATAACGATGTTACTTGCGATAAATAACCAGATATTAAAGTCTGCTCTGTTCTGCTGCTTTCAGTATTCTGCTGAAATACAACAATGTAAAACACATGAAATGAAATCCTTTCTAACGTTCTTTTATTGAACAAATTGAATATTAAATTGAATATAAAGGCAGCACTAACAAAGAATGACCATTACATTTTAATGTGCGTGTGCTCATATTTTCTTTCCCCTAAAACAAAACATCAGTTCTGTGTCTACAGCGATACGTCGCAGCCTTTCACGATGTGTATATTGCGCCGGTTGATATTGCGATGACGATAAAAAAAAACTATATATTGTGCATGACGATTTTAAAACTGTCGGCCGATTTTCCAATCCTGAGAGACACGGCGATAAAAAAAATCAGTCACGGGTCTGACAGTTCTGGTCGTGTGGCGTGTGGCGTGTGGCGTGCGGCGTGCGGCGTGCGGTGCGCAGCACACGGCAAAACCAACACATCACACACCAACCGATCTGACTCCCGAGCGTTCCCAGGTCAGACGGGAAATCTCGCAAAATCCCTCGAGATCAAACGTGACTTCAGAGTAAACAGTCATGGCGGACGAAGAGGATGCAGCGGCGGTGGTCTGTAGTTCGTTTTTAACCGAAAAAAAATAAAACGTTACCAAAAGAAAAAGGCGACGGTCAAAGACGTGGAGACGAGCGAGCACGGACTATACTGGCTACATCACGATATGGACGTCCACCGGACCTTCTGGGGCGCCGTGCCGCCGGCTGTTTTTGATTTTGTTTCCCGGTGCTTCCTCGCCGCCTCGTCACCTCGCTTTCTGATTGGCTACACGCCACAGTTCACAGGCCGCGTGCTCGTTTGTCCCCCGGGGGGGGGGCACCGCACACGAGGAAAGATCGGGCCAAAACAATCCAACATGTTGGACATCCCCGATACGAGATGGGAGCGGTCCCGACGTCCTTCTGAGCAGACGAGAGCCGTCTCAACACGCCGCACACGGCGGGAACATCTGATCAGATTATGTGACGATAATCAGAAGGAGTGAATCGGGCTAAAATCGGCCGAATTATCCTGTTGGGTGAACCAGGCTTTACTGATGTTGGGTGATGTCACTTCTTGTTGACGTCTGAAGGATTGTCAAACACATTTTGGAGGTTAGAGAAGAGAGAAGTGGCGCGTCATACGTTGCATGCACGCCACTTATTGAGATCAGTCTGCAACCCGTCCGCTGTATACGGCGTACACGACACACACGCGGAGAGCTCAACATGCGTACAGATAACACGCCACTTGGCTGTCGGAAAGTGGGCGTGTATGTTTACGCGAAGTCATGATGTCACGTTGCAATATAGACAATTAACAGAACGTACAGAAACTACTAATAAACTCTATTATTATTATTATTATTATTATTATTATTATAATAATTGCCACTGTTCATGTCATTCCATTACACCCTCTACACTAAATATAAGTCATATTTCTCTATCTCCCTCCCTCTACCTCTCGCCCTCCCCTACCACCGGTCACGGCAGATGGCGCCCACCTAGAGTCGGCTCTGTCCGAGGTTTCGGCCAGTTAAAAGGCAGATTTTCCTCGCCACTGTATTCCGAATGATCCGTGTGTTTTGTATTAATTTGCTTTGGCAAACGAGCTGCGTGTGGAACGTGTGGAATATGTTTCTGCATTTTCTTTTATAGTTCACCATTAGCACACACACACACACACACACACACACACACACACACACACACACACACACACACACACACACACACACACACACACACACACACACACACACACACACTCAGGGTAAACAGGGACTCGTACAGAAGAGCAAACACAGCAGTATCGACCGGTGCTCCTGCATTTGCATTAGTGTCCACTCCTCATTCATGTGGATGCGGCCTCACTGACTGGTCGCCGCAGTCTAATTCACATTGAGGGCTGCAGTAAATTTACAGAGTGAGCCGACGATATTAACCAAATTAAACACTAGAATTGAGGGCGCCTTTTGCCTCTCTCCTCTCTCTTTTGGTCGGAAAACAAGGTTAGTCTTCAGTCGCGGGGAGGACGAGGATTTAATGCTAAGTGAACTTAGCCGCTGTAAAACTGTCGGCGGAATGGATACCTTAATCCTCTCGGCTCGCGAGGAGTTTTTGCAGTATAGGACGGCGAGCGCTGTAAATTTTGAACCGGGATAGACAGACATTAGCTCAGCAGGATCCGGCGAAGGGGGGGGGGGGGGGGGGGGGGGGGGGGGCAGTTGGAGGAAGTCTAGTTACCATGAATTTACTGCTGACCAACCAACCAAATGCAAACCCAGAGGAATCCCAGCAGCTTACATACGAGAACATGTTGACATCACAGTGACTGAAACAAGGAGACTGAAAGGATCCTAACAGGAGAATAAATAATAAATACATTCCCTATTATGTTCTATGCTGTTGCCATCTCACAACAGACGGAATCAGCTTGAGACCTTGAAGAAGTATTGTCGATAAGCATCTGAAGCTGTATAAACATGTCCGTGGTGTACTGGTATTTGCAGTCGTGGTCACACACTGAGCATCAACTAATGCAGGATTTTATCAGTCAGAAGTTCTAAAGAGCTTTAATCTGAAGAATCAAAACAATCACACACATCCCAGTTCATGCATATAGACATGTGTGTGTGTGTGTGTGTGTGTGTTGGTGTGTGTCTGTGTCTCTGCGTGTGTGTGTCTCTCTCTGTGTGTGTGTGTGTGTGTGTGTGTGTGTGTGTGTGTGTCTCTGTGTGTGTGTGTCTCTGTGTGTGTGTGTGTGTGTGTGTCTGTGTGTGTGTGTGTGTCTCTGTGTGTGTGTGTGTCTCTGTGTGTGTGTGTGTGTGTGTGTGTGTGTCTCTGTGTGTGTGTCTCTCTGTGTGTGTGTGTGTGTGTGTGTCTGTGTGTGTGTGTGTCTCTGTGTGTGTGTGTCTCTGTGTGTCTCTGTGTGTCTGTGTGGGTGTGTCTGTGTATGTGTGTGTGTGTACACACACACACACACACACACACACTAGTTTTTCAGATGCCTTAACACTGAATAAACTGTAGTGTTTCTGCAGTCTCAGTTCTACACCACATACTAATTGTATCCTGTATACACTGTACTGTATGTTTCACAGTATACTACAGTTTCAGTAATTAGTACACAAGAAATACTTTAGGAAATGATGCGCCAATTAAATGCCACAAAGAGAAAGCTAAATGTTAGTTATTTTAGTTTAGCTGATAAAGGCTCAGGATGGCAGTAAGAGAGGCAGCACTCTGTTCTGTGTTTCTAGAGTTCAGTATAAAATATATCAGCGTATTTGGATTTCTATCAGTTCAGAGTTCTGTCTCATCTAGAGTACGACGGCTCCCCACAGACGGTTCAGCTAGAATCTACACTTTAAACGTCTTCACCATCCGTGTGGCCGGGTTGGCCGAGGGGGTGGAGCAGGCGCACATGTATGGGGGTGCATTCCTCGACGCAGAAGGTCCACGGTTCGAGTCCGACCTGTGGCGGTGTGTGCGTGCGTGTGTGTCTCTGTGTGCGTGTGTGTCTCTGTGTGTGTGCTAAATTGTAGTAACTTAAAAGGATTTCATATGTATATATATATATATATATATATATATATATATATATATACGGTTTCCTGCATGTCATCTCTCTCTCTCTCTCATAAAAGGCTGAAATGCCCCCAAAAAGTCCCCCCCCCCCCCTCCAGTTAAAACCACGCCCTTGTGCTGACACGCATGGAGGACACGACAGGGGACAGTGGAGGACGTACAGTAAATTTAGGTCTGTGTTCTTTTATGATGACCTGTTGTCTTTGAAGGCCTCAGGAACAAACATGTCACATCCTCTCGGGGGGGGGGGGGGGGGGGGGGGGCGTCCTCCGCCCTAACACATCCCCAAAATATCCCCAGAACCATCCCGCTGTGCTGCGATCACCGACCGCTGTGCCGAAACCAGAGCAGAGCCGACTCCACGCTGCGAAATCAAAAACTAAGAGAGAAAGTTTGTGCTTAAAAATAAAAAAACTGATTAAGACACGAAACAAGCAGACCTGGAAGCACATCAAGCGTGTTTCTCTGGAACAATAGACGGAGAGACCGACTATGAAGAACAAAGGCATCGGCGTGACAGTCTCCCCGGATGACTTGGTTAAATTTGTCCTAAATAAGAGCCGGGTCTCGCCAACATCTCCTCCGTATCGCGCCGGTTGTTTCATCGTCTCAACCTTTCATCCTGTTCTCCTGCATCAGCTGATTCTGTTCCTTCCCCGATTCCTCATGTGTGTCATTGCATTTTGTGCAGCGCTCGCTGAATCCTTTTAATTTCATGTCCACACACACACACACACACACACACACACACACACACACACACACGTATAAGAGAAGGTAGTGAGTCTGAACTTTGTCAATTTGATTAAAAAGAAAACATATTTTTATTAAATAAGGAAAGCAAGGGCGCCTGGATGGCTCACCTGGTGGAGCGAGCACCCATATATAGAGGTGGACCCCTTGATGCAGCGGCCGCAGGTTCGACTCTGACCTGCGGTCCTTTGCTGCGTGTCATCCCCCCCCCCCCCCCCCTCTCCTTTCATGTCTAAGCTGTCCTATACAAATAAAGGCCTAAAATGCCACAAAATAAATAATGAAAGCAAATTAAAACTCCATGGTGAGCCGATCTGATGACATCATTTGATCATTTTCACCCAATGAGAGCGTGAGTCCCATGTTGGCTGAGTCCTTTGCAGCGGCGCGGGTTCAAGTCCGACCTGCTGCCCTTTGCTGCGTGTCGTCCCCCATCTCTCCCCCTCTCCTGTCTAAACACTGTCACTATGCCCCCCCCCCAAAAAAATTAAAAATTATCTTAAAAAAATAAAATAAAGTTTAGCTTTAAAGGGTGTAGAAAATATTTTTATATGTATATTGTATGTATGTATATATGTATATTATTGTAGATGTTTATATTTTATTTTGCCTGGAAAAAAAGTGCTATATTTTACAACTATATTTAAACAAACAAAAAATATGAATTTTCTGAAATGTTTCCACAATCCTGTTTGATATTTAACGCTTTCATTTTGAAGTATTTTGTCATTTTTGTTTTTGAAAAGCGCTTTATTAATAAAAATGTACTTGTGCAGTCGCCCCGAAATCCTCCACTATCTGCAGGTAGTGGAGAGAAGTCGGGGGTACCAGCCAAAGACCGTTTACAGCTACAGGAGAAGAGAGAAACTGCTCTGTAAACATATTCTGGTACAACCTTAAAATACAATTACGACCCTGAAAATGAGCATAATATGGGATCTTTAACACGAGGAATAGGAGAGCTTTCATGGTGGTGCTAACTCCTGGTTAGCCAGTAGCTTCTCTTATGCTAATATATAGTATTTAGGTGCAAGATTAAGACTTACCCACTCAAATGTTCCAGGTATGAAGAACTCGGGTAAGATCAATACAGATTGCATGGTGGAGATACACATACGTTCCTGCAAACATGGCCTGCAACAAGGAAAACACAGCCAAGCAATCACATACAGCTGGTAGCAATTACGTCTTCTTCTTTTGGTTTTATGGCGGGTTGCAACCATGACTTACAAGGTGCATACCGCCACCTACTGTACGGGAGTATGTAGAATGAGATGTCCCTGGATTACTTTACATCATTAGATGTATAACGGACTACTAAATGTAATAATAAGAACAAAACAAACAAAACATAACTCACTACATTCTGTGATATAATTATATCTCTTTCAAATATTCCACAACCACTTCCTGTGTGTCCTTCACCCCACTTCCTGTTGTTCCCAGAACACCCATTCCCAATCCGTTCTCTTCCTGCCTTACCAGTCTGTTCATCTTATCTCATCCTCTCTTACCTATTCTTTCCACAGTGCATGAGCACCTGCATGACCCGCCCTACGAAGCAGCTCGATTGGTTGTGGTTAGGCATGTGACCTCGAGTGGTTAAGGTTAGGATAGCCGATTGGTTGGGGGATAGGAGCTGAACCAATGGGGTTACGTTACCTTGCGTAAGCACGGACGCCTGGCCAATAAATGCTGTTGAATTCAATTCAATTCAATTTTATTTATAGTATCAAATCATAACAGGAGTCATCTCAAGACACTTTACAGATAGAGTAGGTCTAGACCACACTCTATAATTTACAAAAAAACCAACAAATCCCCCCAAGAGCAAGCACTAGTGCAACAGTGGCGAGGAAAAATTCCCTTTTAGGAAGAAACCTGGGACAGACCCAGGCTCTTGGTAGGTGGTGTCTGACGTGCCGTTGGGGTGCATCACAGTATAGATAATAAACAGTGACTAGAAATAGTGGTTGTAGTAGCACAGGGAGCAGCACGGCATAGCAGGGTATTTCAGCAGAACCACGGCAACAGCTGGAACCATGATTTTGGTGCCATCCTAATCCCAGGATTTCATCCTGGGTGAAAAAGAAACAGAAAGACTCCGGGGAGCAAGCTCCCAGGGCTAGGTTAGTAACAAGCTCCCAGGGCTAGGTTAGTAACAAGCTCCCAGAGCTAGGTTAGTAACAAGCTCCCAGGGCTGGGTTAGTAACAAGCTCTCAGAGCTAGGTTAGTAACAAGCTCCCAGAGCTAGGTTAGTAAAAAGCTCCCAGAGCTAGGTTAGTAACAAGCTCCCAGAGCTAGGTTAGTAACAAGCTCCCAGAGCTAGGTTAGTAACAAGCTCCCAGGACTAGGTTAGTAACAAGCTCCCAGGGCTAGGTTAGTAACAAGCTCCCAGAGCTAGGTTAGTAACAAGCTCCCAGGACTAGGTTAGTAACAAGCTCCCAGGGCTAGGTTAGTAACAAGCTCCCAGAGCTAGGTTAGTAACAAGCTCCCAGAGCTAGGTTAGTAACAAGCTCCCAGAGCTAGGTTAGTAACAAGCTCCCAGAGCTAGGTTAGTAACAAGCTCCCAGAGCTAGGTTAGTAACAAGCTCCCAGGGCTTGTTTAGTAACAAGCTCCCAGAGCTAGGTTAGTAACAAGCTCCCAGAGCTAGGTTAGTAACAAGCTCCCCAGAGCTAGGTTAGTAACAAGCTCCCAGGATTAGGTTAGTAACAAGCTCCCAGGGCTAGGTTAGTAACAAGCTCCCAGGGCTAGGTTAGTAACAAGCTCCCAGAGCTAGGTTAGTAACAAGCTCCCAGAGCTAGGTTAGTAACAAGCTCCCAGGGCTTGTTTAGTAACAAGCTCCCAGGGCTAGGTTAGTAACAAGCTCCCAGAGCTAGGTTAGTAACAAGCTCCCAGAGCTAGGTTAGTAACAAGCTCCCAGAGCTAGGTTAGTAACAAGCTCCCAGGGCTTGTTTAGTAACAAGCTCCCAGGGCTAGGTTAGTAACAAGCTCCCAGAGCTAGGTTAGTAACAAGCTCCCAGAGCTAGGTTAGTAACAAGCTCCCAGAGCTAGGTTAGTAACAAGCTCCCAGAGCTAGGTTAGTAACAAGCTCCCAGGGCTAGGTTAGTAACAAGCTCCCAGGGCTAGGTTAGTAACAAGCTCCCAGAGCTAGGTTAGTAACAAGCTCCCAGAGCTAGGTTAGTAACAAGCTCCCAGAGCTAGGTTAGTAACAAGCTCCCAGAGCTAGGTTAGTAACAAGCTCCCAGAGCTAGGTTAGTAACAAGCTCCCAGAGCTAGGTTAGTAACAAGCTCCCAGGGCTTGTTTAGTAACAAGCTCCCAGAGCTAGGTTAGTAACAAGCTCCCAGGGCTTGTTTAGTAACAAGCTCCCAGGGCTAGGTTAGTAACAAGCTCCCAGAGCTAGGTTAGTAACAAGCTCCCAGAGCTAGGTTAGTAACAAGCTCCCAGAGCTAGGTTAGTAACAAGCTCCCAGAGCTAGGTTAGTAACAAGCTCCCAGAGCTAGGTTAGTAACAAGCTCCCAGGGCTTGTTTAGTAACAAGCTCCCAGGGCTAGGTTAGTAACAAGCTCCCAGAGCTAGGTTAGTAACAAGCTCCCAGAGCTAGGTTAGTAACAAGCTCCCAGAGCTAGGTTAGTAACAAGCTCCCAGAGCTAGGTTAGTAACAAGCTCCCAGGGCTAGGTTAGTAACAAGCTCCCAGGGCTAGGTTAGTAACAAGCTCCCAGAGCTAGGTTAGTAACAAGCTCCCAGAGCTAGGTTAGTAACAAGCTCCCAGAGCTAGGTTAGTAACAAGCTCCCAGAGCTAGGTTAGTAACAAGCTCCCAGAGCTAGGTTAGTAACAAGCTCCCAGAGCTAGGTTAGTAACAAGCTCCCAGGGCTTGTTTAGTAACAAGCTCCCAGAGCTAGGTTAGTAACAAGCTCCCAGAGCTAGGTTAGTAACAAGCTCCCAGAGCTAGGTTAGTAACAAGCTCCCAGGGCTAGGTTAGTAACAAGCTCCCAGAGCTAGGTTAGTAACAAGCTCCCAGGGCTAGGTTAGTAACAAGCTCCCAGAGCTAGGTTAGTAACAAGCTCCCCAGAGCTAGGTTAGTAACAAGCTCCCAGAGCTAGGTTAGTAACAAGCTCCCAGAGCTAGGTTAGTAACAAGCTCCCAGAGCTAGGTTAACAAGCTCCCAGAGCTAGGTTAGTAACAAGCTCCCAGGGCTAGGTTAGTAACAAGCTCCCAGGGCTAGGTTAGTAACAAGCTCCCAGAGCTAGGTTAGTAACAAGCTCCCAGGGCTAGGTTAGTAACAAGCTCCCAGGGCTAGGTTAGTAACAAGCTCCCAGGGCTAGGTTAGTAACAAGCTCCCAGGGCTAGGTTAGTAACAAGCTCCCAGGGCTAGGTTAGTAACAAGCTCCCAGGGCTAGGTTAGTAACAAGCTCCCAGAGCTAGGTTAGTAACAAGCTCCCAGAGCTAGGTTAGTAACAAGCTCCCAGGGCTAGGTTAGTAACAAGCTCCCAGAGCTAGGTTAGTAACAAGCTCCCAGAGCTAGGTTAGTAACAAGCTCCCAGAGCTAGGTTAGTAACAAGCTCCCAGAGCTAGGTTAGTAACAAGCTCCCAGAGCTAGGTTAGTAACAAGCTCCCAGAGCTAGGTTAGTAACAAGCTCCCAGGGCTAGGTTAGTAACAAGCTCCCAGAGCTAGGTTAGTAACAAGCTCCCAGAGCTAGGTTAGTAACAAGCTCCCCAGAGCTAGGTTAGTAACAAGCTCCCAGGGCTAGGTTAGTAACAAGCTCCCAGAGCTAGGTTAGTAACAAGCTCCCAGAGCTAGGTTAGTAACAAGCTCCCAGAGCTAGGTTAGTAACAAGCTCCCCAGAGCTAGGTTAGTAACAAGCTCCCAGAGCTAGGTTAGTAACAAGCTCCCAGAGCTAGGTTAGTAACAAGCTCCCCAGAGCTAGGTTAGTAACAAGCTCCCAGAGCTAGGTTAGTAACAAGCTCCCCAGAGCTAGGTTAGTAACAAGCTCCCAGAGCTAGGTTAGTAACAAGCTCCCAGAGCTAGGTTAGTAACAAGCTCCCCAGAGCTAGGTTAGTAACAAGCTCCCAGGGCTAGGTTAGTAACAAGCTCCCAGAGCTAGGTTAGTAACAAGCTCCCAGAGCTAGGTTAGTAACAAGCTCCCCAGAGCTAGGTTAGTAACAAGCTCCCAGGGCTAGGTTAGTAACAAGCTCCCAGAGCTAGGTTAGTAACAAGCTCCCAGAGCTAGGTTAGTAACAAGCTCCCAGAGCTAGGTTAGTAACAAGCTCCCAGAGCTAGGTTAGTAACAAGCTCCCAGGGCTAGGTTAGTAACAAGCTCCCAGAGCTAGGTTAGTAACAAGCTCCCAGAGCTAGGTTAGTAACAAGCTCCCAGAGCTAGGTAACAAGCTCCCAGAGCTAGGTTAGTAACAAGCTCCCAGAGCTAGGTTAGTAACAAGCTCCCAGAGCTAGGTTAGTAACAAGCTCCCAGGGCTAGGTTAGTAACAAGCTCCCAGAGCTAGGTTAGTAACAAGCTCCCAGGGCTAGGTTAGTAACAAGCTCCCAGAGCTAGGTTAGTAACAAGCTCCCAGGGCTAGGTTAGTAACAAGCTCCCAGAGCTAGGTTAGTAACAAGCTCCCCAGAGCTAGGTTAGTAACAAGCTCCCAGAGCTAGGTTAGTAACAAGCTCCCAGGGCTAGGTTAGTAACAAGCTCCCAGAGCTAGGTTAGTAACAAGCTCTCAGGGCTAGGTTAGTAACAAGCTCCCAGAGCTAGGTTAACAAGCTCCCCAGAGCTAGGTTAGTAACAAGCTCCCAGAGCTAGGTTAGTAACAAGCTCCCAGAGCTAGGTTAGTAACAAGCTCCCAGAGCTAGGTTAGTAACAAGCTCCCAGGGCTAGGTTAGTAACAAGCTCCCAGAGCTAGGTTAGTAACAAGCTCCCAGAGCTAGGTTAGTAACAAGCTCCCAGAGCTAGGTTAGTAACAAGCTCCCAGGGCTAGGTTAGTAACAAGCTCCCAGAGCTAGGTTAGTAACAAGCTCCCAGGGCTAGGTTAGTAACAAGCTCCCAGAGCTAGGTTAGTAACAAGCTCCCAGAGCTAGGTTAGTAACAAGCTCCCAGGGCTAGGTTAGTAACAAGCTCCCAGGGCTAGGTTAGTAACAAGCTCCCAGAGCTAGGTTAGTAACAAGCTCCCAGAGCTAGGTTAGTAACAAGCTCCCAGGGCTTGTTTAGTAACAAGCTCCCAGAGCTAGGTTAGTAACAAGCTCCCAGGGCTAGGTTAGTAACAAGCTCCCAGAGCTAGGTTAGTAACAAGCTCCCAGAGCTAGGTTAGTAACAAGCTCCCAGAGCTAGGTTAGTAACAAGCTCCCAGAGCTAGGTTAGTAACAAGCTCCCAGGGCTAGGTTAGTAACAAGCTCCCAGAGCTAGGTTAGTAACAAGCTCCCAGAGCTAGGTTAGTAACAAGCTCCCAGAGCTAGGTAACAAGCTCCCAGAGCTAGGTTAGTAACAAGCTCCCAGAGCTAGGTTAGTAACAAGCTCCCAGAGCTAGGTTAGTAACAAGCTCCCAGGGCTAGGTTAGTAACAAGCTCCCAGAGCTAGGTTAGTAACAAGCTCCCAGGGCTAGGTTAGTAACAAGCTCCCAGAGCTAGGTTAGTAACAAGCTCCCAGGGCTAGGTTAGTAACAAGCTCCCAGAGCTAGGTTAGTAACAAGCTCCCCAGAGCTAGGTTAGTAACAAGCTCCCAGAGCTAGGTTAGTAACAAGCTCCCAGAGCTAGGTTAGTAACAAGCTCCCAGAGCTAGGTTAGTAACAAGCTCCCAGAGCTAGGTTAGTAACAAGCTCTCAGGGCTAGGTTAGTAACAAGCTCCCAGAGCTAGGTTAACAAGCTCCCCAGAGCTAGGTTAGTAACAAGCTCCCAGAGCTAGGTTAGTAACAAGCTCCCAGAGCTAGGTTAGTAACAAGCTCCCAGAGCTAGGTTAGTAACAAGCTCCCAGGGCTAGGTTAGTAACAAGCTCCCAGAGCTAGGTTAGTAACAAGCTCCCAGAGCTAGGTTAGTAACAAGCTCCCAGAGCTAGGTTAGTAACAAGCTCCCAGGGCTAGGTTAGTAACAAGCTCCCAGAGCTAGGTTAGTAACAAGCTCCCAGGGCTAGGTTAGTAACAAGCTCCCAGAGCTAGGTTAGTAACAAGCTCCCAGAGCTAGGTTAGTAACAAGCTCCCAGGGCTAGGTTAGTAACAAGCTCCCAGGGCTAGGTTAGTAACAAGCTCCCAGAGCTAGGTTAGTAACAAGCTCCCAGAGCTAGGTTAGTAACAAGCTCCCAGAGCTAGGTTAGTAACAAGCTCTCAGAGCTAGGTTAGTAGCATGCTCCCAGGGCTAGGTTAGTAACAAGCATTTCTGGGACAGAGAAGCAGTCTGGTTGGTGGTCAGAACCGTCTGGTTGGTGGGTCAGAACCGTCTGGTTGGTGGGTCAGAACCGTCTGGTTGGTGGTCAGAACCGTCTGGTTGGTGGTCAGAGCCGTCTGGTTGGTGGGTCAGAACCGTCTGGTTGGTGGGTCAGAACCGTCTGGTTGGTGGTCAGAGCCGTCTGGTTGGTGGTCAGAGCCGTCTGGTTGGTGGGTCAGAACCGTCTGGTTGGTGGTCAGAACCGTCTGGTTGGTGGGTCAGAACCGTCTGGTTGGTGGGTCAGAACCGTCTGGTTGGTGGTCAGAACCGTCTGGTTGGTGGTCAGAGCCGTCTGGTTGGTGGGTCAGAACCGTCTGGTTGGTGGGTCAGAACCGTCTGGTTGGTGGTCAGAGCCGTCTGGTTGGTGGTCAGAGCCGTCTGGTTGGTGGGTCAGAACCGTCTGGTTGGTGGTCAGAGCCGTCTGGTTGGTGGGTCAGAACCGTCTGGTTGGTGGGTCAGAACCGTCTGGTTGGTGGGTCAGAGCCGTCTGGTTGGTGGTCAGAGCCGTCTGGTTGGTGGTCAGAGCCGTCTGGTCGGTGGTCAGAACCGTCTGGTCGGTGGTCAGAGACTTTAGGCAATAAGAACAGGAGTTCTTATTGAAAGAGGTTTTTTTATAGAAATTATTAGTGCGTAGACAGATTCATTTTCTCAGTCAAAAACAAGCACCGGTACCAATGTAGTATCATCAAATGCATATTTTATAAAGACTGTTTTACAAGGTTCAGATTTTCATTAAAGGAAACATTTGAATTCATCAAACACAAAGTGTTGTGGTGTCTTTGGTTCATAGAGAGAGACTGCATGTGTTATTTATTATTTGGGAGAATAACTGACACATTAATGGAATCAAAGGAGACATTTGAATGAAAATAATCAATAGTAGCTGTGAGGGAAGATGATAATCCAGTATGGAGCGATGATGGAGGAGTGATTATATGTTCTTGAATGTTTGACTCACAGCTGGCTGGAAGAAGATTAATGAGAACACTGTTCTGTGTGTGTGTGTGTGTGTGTGTGTGTGTGTGTGTGTGTGTGTGTGTGTGTGTGTGTGTGTGTGTGTGTGTGTGCGTGTGTGTGTGTGTGTGTGTGTTATACATGAACATACGTGTCCAGAGTCTCCATTTCTTGCTCCACACGTCCATCAGAGCAGCTCATCCATGACGGTGCGTCTGTGGGCAGCTAATCCTGAACTGTGCTAAATCGCATTAGCATCAGCGTTTAATTAGCTGCTTGTTGTCGACTTCCTCTCTCCGCACTCCTGAGAGACGGAAACATCAGACTTTAATCCCTCTGACACATTGATCACATTAATCACATATTGGTCAAAAGATATTTTATTTCAACTGTCAGTCTCAGATTTTAACAAACTGGCTGGCACAGGCTAATTACTGCTAACTAAAATGCTAGTTAACATTAGTAATTAAACTAAACAGCTGATGTAAGTCCAAACTGCCTGCGAGCTTCTCCTGTACTGTACGGTAATTCCTCTACTATGAGACAGTAAGTCTCGTGGTTATGACCCAACCGTTAGCCTATTTTTATAAAAACGTCTGCTACGGAGCCATAACGTGAGGTACAAGGTAACGGAGCCTTTTATACATCGTCGTGTTTCTTTAGAAATAAACAACGGACAAATCAAGTCTTTAAACGCTTCAGATGTAAAGTTATTGGCTGTCAAAGTGACGCCAGAATGAATGGCAGTCAATGGAATGCTAACGGGGGGGTGATGGCTTGTTAGCATTAAAATGGCGCCATAGGAGCTACGCGTTGTGGAGAAAAGCCCCCCCCCCCCTTGGGGAACAGGTGGTTAGCTTTTATTTTATTTTCCTGGTTTATGGGTTAGGGTTAGGGGACCGAGTACCCAGGGCCGTCGTGTGAGGGGGGGCCCAAGAAGATGCTAGAATGAATAGCTGTGGATGCGGGGAGGGGTCTGAAAAGCATTCACACGTCGGCCAGGTTCCTTCAGATACACAGATGGAGAGGAAGAGAAGAAATGAATCCCACTGATGTATTTGAAATTGGTTGAGTTGATTTGTACAGTGATAAAGACAAGAAAAAAAAGTCAACCGTGATAAAACGTGATGACAGAGAGAGGAAAATTACAAATTTGCTCAGAGGGGGGATGGGGGGGCAGGGGGGGGGGGGGTGTGAAAACAACATCACGCCTCAAACTAAAAATGAAAGCGAGGAAACTTCAGCACTCTGATGACAAGCGGCGGCGTCTGATAAGGAAGCCGAGTGACGAGAGAAGGCAAGCGAGGAGAGGAGTACAGCACGCCGAAAGTCACGAAGCAAACGCATAAATGAGAACGGCGTCGATGCAGAAACAACTAAATCAGCGGTCGGAGTGGTGAAAGCAGCAGAACAACAGAGAGAAGAGAGGAGGAAGGACACGAGTCTCGCTCTGGCCACAGCTGTTGATCTACGGTTTAAAGGGGCGCCGTCACGACCCGATGTGAGTCGAGTGCAGAGAGACGTTCTCAATGGCAAAGCACCGCTACAACACACTAGTTCACCATAATCTCCAGAAGAAGTACTTCCATGTGCGCCCTCCTTTAGAAGAAGTCTCCCGGCTAATCCTGCCTTGTAACTGACCAAAGTTGGAGAAACAACCTTTCTTTTACTGTCTGTGGAGCTAACTGACATGATCTACCATCTGAGCTACTGAGCATGTGCAGAGTGGAATCAAAGATAGTACAGAAGGAAAGATGATTCACTCTGTAGCTAAAACAGAGACCTGAACACAAGGTGAAAAGAGGAGCTGCAGCAGTGAGAGAGAGATGTCGGTTTTCTACGTCTCTGTGAAGTCACGCTGATGTTGCAGCTCTACATTATAGCTTCCTCAGGTTGTTGTTGTTGTTGAGCCAATTATCACGCTGAATCCTGACATTTCCTGCCAGTTTCCTGTTGATGTCTGAACGCCAGCAGGTGAGCGTGACCTCGGAGAATACTGATGGAGAACACACGTTTACTATATATAATATATTATCACACGTTTACTATATATAATATATTATCACACGTTTACTATATATAATATATTATCACACGTTTACTATATATAATATATTATCACACGTTTACTATTTATAATATATTATCACACGTTTACTATATATAATATATTATCACACGTTTACTATATATAATATATTATCACACGTTTACTATATATAATATATTATCACACGTTTACTATATATAATATATTATCACACGTTTACTATATATAATATATTATCACACGTTTACTATATATAATATATTATCACACGTTTACTATTTATAATATATTATCACACGTTTACTATATATAATATATTATCACACGTTTACTATATATAATATATTATCACACGTTTACTATATATAATATATTATCACACGTTTACTATATATAATATATTATCACACGTTTACTGCCTTCTGAAGTTGTGGAAGATTTATTGCACAATGTTTGATTGTGATACAACTACACAGGTTAATAAAAACTAGCAAAATCAACACAAATGTTCAAATTAAACTGAAAGTCTCCTTCTCCTCCTCTCTCTCTCTCTCTCTCTCCTCTCTCCCTCTCCTCCTCTTCCTCCTATCTCTCCTCCTCCTCCTCTCTCTCCCAACATGAAGCAAAGGGGCCGCAGGTCGGAGTCGAACCTGCAGCCACTGCATCGAGGAGTAGCCTTCACCTCCATATATGGGCACGCTACACCAGGCGGCCTTTATTCGGGGGCATTCTGCCTTTATTAGAGAGGAAAGCTGAGATATGAAACGGGAGGGGGGGGGACATGCAGGAAACCATCACAGGTCGGACTCGAACCCCGGACCTTCTGCATATGTGCGCCCGCTCTACCCACTGAACCAAACCGGCCGCAACCCAGGCGCCCTTTTAACGTTAAATATGATATGTGTTTTTTGGCTGAACAAGAGCTGCTGCTGCCTTCGTGCCTCGTGTTGTCATGTTTGTGGGCGAATAACAAATAAAGATTTCCTTTTGGTCTGGGCTTCACCTGCCGGAGTCAAACCCTTCGTGACCGTAATCGCTCTCAGCAGAATGTCCTTTTGTGCTCAGCCGTGGAGCGAGACGGGGGCGTCCTCCTCCGACTCCCCTCCTCTTTGTAATCTTCATCGAACCGTTATCCCGTCCTGTCAGTCCGGCGAGCAGACTCTATCACTGGTGAGCTTTCCTTCACGCCGTCACGGCAACTACCAGGACAGCTTCCTGTTACATTAGCGCTGTTCGACATCTTCAATCACTGCATGTGGACATGATATATGACTATATAGGAAATGAATGATGGTGTAGAATAAGTTGTAATTATTTCTTCATGTATGTTCCTGGCCGAGAAATAGTTAAATATAAAGGCGCTGAGTCTGTCCTACAGGACCATGTGTAACTCTGACTCTCCTACACTTCTGATCCTAAATCCACTGGACTCACTCAAATACTATTCAAATACTATCCGGCCTCTTGCACGTGTAGTTATATCATTATAAAATGCAGAATGTTACTGCACAACAGCAGCAAACACCAGCAACGAGGTGAGAAATAGTTGTGTGTGTGTGTGTGTGTGTGTGTGTGTGAGTGTGAGTGTGTGTGTGTGTGTGTGTGTGTTTTGGGTGCTATTTGCTGAATTCTTAAAAACAAGCTGTTAGAGATTACCAGAGTGTATCTTCATACCATCATGGAGAGGAGGCTTTATGTCAACACACGCACACACACACACACACACACACACGCACGCACGCACGCACACGCACGCACGCACGCACGCACGCACGCACGCACGCACGCACGCACGCACGCACGCACGCACACGCTCTCTCTCGTGCTGATAGGACGGGGTAAAAATCTTCATCATGATTGAGACACGAGTCAACACTCAGTGGAAGATTAAGGTGGCTTTATCTGGACGACTCAGACAAGGAAACAGAGAATCCATGAGGACTTCCTGTTAATTATACACACACACACACGCACACACATAGACACACACACACACACACACACACACACAACACACACACACACACACACACACACACGCACACACACACACACACACACATAGACACACACACACACACACGCACGCACACACACACACACGCACACACACGCACACACACATAGACACACACACACACACACACACAAACACACACACGCATGCACGTACCCTGAAACAATACACATGTCCATATGTACACTGGAAAAGTTTAGATTGGAAAATGTGGCGTCTCAAAAATGTTTCTCAAATACTACTAGGGGTACTTTGGAGTGCTGCAGGGGGTACATGTCCCCCTAGGGGTACTTTGGAGTACCGCAGGGGGTATGTGAAATCTTTGCAAAAATGCTAATCTCAAAATATGTCATGCATAATTCCTAAAATAATTATATTATAATAATGAATGAATTAAGTGTTGGATTCTAAACATTTGAAATGTAGCATTTAAAGTGCCCATATTATGAAATAATCTCTTTTCCTGGGATTTGGGGTGTTATTTTGTGTCTCTGGTGCTTCCACACACATACAAACTTGGAGAAAAATCTATCCATGTTGTTCTGAGTGAGATACGGTTTCTGAATGATTCCTGCCTTCAGTCTCTGGGTGAGCTGGTCAAAATCTGCACGGCTTTCTACGTCAGTAGCCGAGACCAGGTGGCTAACCGTAGCATGCTAGCTCGTTCTCAATGGCGAAACACTGCTACAACACACACTAGTTCACCATAATCTCCAGAAGAACTACTTCCTGTCCCTGTTCTGCAGGTATTCCACGCTAAGGTGGAAGTGTTCCCTGTTTAGAAGAAGTCTCCCTGCTGATCCTGCCTTGAAGTTAGAGAAACAAACAGCTAGCTGATGTGATCTTACCGAGCTACTGAGCATGTGGGACTCACTACAAAGATGGTATAGAGGTGAGATGTCTCACTCTGTAGCTAAAACAGAGAGCTCAACACACAGGGTGAAAAGAGGAGCTGCAGCAATGTGCAGTAGCCTACAACAAAAAAATTGTGTTTTATGAGAATTAAACCATGTAAACGTATTCTGGTACAACCTCAAAATACAATTATGAACCTGGAAATGAGCAGAATATGAGCACTTTAAATGTTTTTGTTTAAAAGAAGTTGTTGTTTAGTGTAGTCCATCACTGCCGGCGCTGTATTGTTCCTCTTTATAGAGCTGGTCAGGGGGTACTCGGCTTAACAAAGCAAGTCATAGGGGGACCAATACTGAAAAAGTTTGAGAAACACTGTTACAGAGGATACTTTTATCAGACTAGATCAGTTGAAAGAGTTTCTGCTGCTTATTGTGGGGGGTCATGTTGCACAATGCCTGAACTACAAGGCTTACAGCTTCAGTGGCACAGCGTCGCCTCCTGCCACTGCTGTCCGGGATCGAACCGACGACCCCTCTGCTGTACGGCCGCCCTGTCGTCTCCACCAGAAAAGAGACTGCAGGTTAAATCCCAGATAGATTCCCACAGCACGTTGCTCTCTGTCCTCTTTAATTCCCCGCGGGGATCATTAAAGCTCCAGCTAACAGTGAAATCAGACCCGTGGAGATTTCTTCATCCTGTACACGGTCTCTGGGAAGCCCGGTGGAGCGGCAGACCGGGTGGCGGTAATAAGGAGCAGAGGCGGGAGAAGAATATCAATCCTTCAGGTAAAGTATCAATACCACATTGGGATTGTGCTTCATTAAAAAAGTTAAAAAGTCCTGCATTCAAAATGTTATTTTAGCCAGAGCATGGAAGTAGTTACAGTGAGATTCACCAATTATCAAAAGTAAAATGACTGAAGTCAGCTGCAGTCTGTGAGAGCTCTACCGGACGATCAAACCTTTTTAGTGCCATTGTTTCCTCTTCGAGCAAAATGCCGCAGACGTTCAACATGATGGCAAAGTAACACATAGGTCCTTCCAACATTAGATAAACATGTAGTCTATAAGAAGAGAACAGAAGCAACGATCAAATGAGGACAGAAAGAAAGTGTGAAGACAAAGAAATGGAAAAGTAATCATAAAAAATGTTATTTCTATCTAACTTATTACTTTGATATTGTGGTCCCGATCTCGCACCCGGCGAAGCTCACGCAAGTGTCAGGTGTGTTCAGGTGCATTCTGGGCGTGCTGGTCTTACAGGGAGGTGTGTTCAGGTGCATTCTGGGCATGCTGGTCTTACAGGGAGGTGTGTTCAGGTGCATTCTGGGCGTGCTGGTCTTACAGGGAGGTGTGATCAGGTGCATTCTGGGCGTGCTGGTCTTACAGGGAGGTGTGTTCAGGTGCATTCTGGGCATGCTGGTCTTACAGGGAGGTGTGTTCAGGTGCATTCTGGGCGTGCTGGTCTTATCTAATCTAATCCCACCAATCAGTCCCAAAACGTCCCAGTTAGAGAGGAAATGATCTCGACATATTCTTTATAAAGAACCAAGCAGGCCTATTTTGTTGCATCATCCAAATTTTCTTCAAAACTTTTTAACTTGACATTTTTTAGCGTGCAGCTCGCTAGCTCAAAGTTTGTTGTTTTCCCGCAGCGAACTGTTCGCAAGGCGAGGGACATCCGGCGATTCTGACTACCACGAGTCTGACAGCCAGGCGTGATGGATTTCATCCGAGCCCATTTTTTGTCTTCCTTTGTTACATTCACAAATTCTAAGAACAGACGGATACAGATACTTGGAGTTAGATATTACTCGCACCATCATCACAGCTTCTCACAGCTCGTCCTCTGACCAGACGAGGACTCAGACGAAGACACGTTTCTGAGTTTTCAAAAGGTCTCCTGTTCACAGTCAGTCCTGCAGCTCCAGGCGGAGATGACAGGTCACATCTCTCGTACCTGGACTTAAATATCACGGAGCTGGAGCTCAGCGGGTAACTTCCACACACACACCGCAGCAGCTCTACACTGTCATCATGAGTGCAGTTTTTCTTTTTAGATTACAGGGTTTTGTGTCCTCACACTAACTCAAAGCCTGAAGGGGGCTTTTATCAGGAGGCGTTATTGAAGGGTTTTTTTCAGTGAGAGATAAAAATGTCTCTTGAGAGTGCATCCTGCAGGACTCTGCATCATCTCCCCCCATTGTCCGCCTGTTTTAGAGAGGGTGGTAACAAGAGAAAGGTCTGGCAGCTAAAAGCATTCCTGCAGGGTCGTCCCTGGCGCCTCGCCCTCCCCGTGAAGCCAGAGTCTCGTTCATCGGCCGTTTGTTTGCATAGAAACTCTCAGCGATCCGCAACGCCACCATCTGATTTTATTGGACAACTTTATTGTTTTTTGAGCCCAGCATGGCGGACACAGATGCAGGATGCTTTAATTAAAAGTGTTGGACCACATCCCAGAGGGTTTTGGGGCAGATGGGAGTGTCCATGTGCCCTTTCTGTCAGTCAGGTGGCCAGGTAGATGTATGAATCACAGCAAGCGCCTCTGTGTGGGCAGAACGAGCCCACTGAGCTGTTCAGAATAGTCTTTTGGATGGAAAAACATCAGCTAAATTGTGGTGACTAAATAAGGCAACGCTGTAAGAAACAGCCGTGTTGTTGTTATATTTACATTTTAAAATGACTAATGAAAAATGTGCTGAAGATTCTTCTGCTTTCAGGAATTATTTAAGCCCCCGACGTCACCTTCCAGGCAGCTAACCCTAACCCTAAACATAACCACTGCCGTGATGCCTGGAAGGCGACGCTGGGGGCTTAAAACACCAGAGAGAGTAGAGTAACTGAAAGAGAGAGAGTAACTGAAAGAGAGAGAGAGAGTAAAGTAACTGAGAGAGAGAGAGAGAGAGTAACTGAGAGAGAGTAGAGTAACTGAGAGAGAGTAGAGTAACTGAGAGAGAGTAGAGTAACTGAGAGAGAGTAGAGTAACTGAGAGAGAGAGAGAGTAACTGAGAGAGAGTAGAGTAACTGAGAGAGAGTAGAGTAACTGAGAGAGAGAGTAACTGAGAGAGAGTAACTGAGAGAGAGTAACTGAGAGAGAGTAGAGTAACTGAGAGAGAGTAACTGAGAGAGAGTAACTGAGAGAGAGTAACTGAGAGAGAGTAACTGAGAGAGAGTAACTGAGAGAGAGTAGAGTAACTGAGAGAGAGTAACTGAGAGAGAGTAACTGAGAGAGAGAGCTAATGAATAAGAATGTGATGATGTAATTGCTTTACTTGCAACAATGTATCAGAGTTCTATATTCTGCTCGGCCGTTAACTTCTTACAGCGTTCTCTCCGTTAACTTCTTACAGCGTTCTCTCCATTAACTTCTTACAGTGTTCTCTCCGTTAACTTCTTACAGTGTTCTCTCCGTTAACTTCTTACAGCGTTCTCTCCGTTAACTTCTTACAGCGTTCTCTCCGTTAACTTCTTACAGCGTTCTCTCCGTTAACTTTTTACAGCGTTCTCTCCGTTAACTTTTTACAGCGTTCTCTCCGTTAACTTCTTACAGTGTTCTCTCCGTTAACTTCTTACAGCGTTCTCTAACTTCTTACAGCGTTCTCTCCGTTAACTTCTTACAGCGTTCTCTCCGTTAACTTCTTACAGTGTTCTCTCTGTTAACTTCTTACAGCGTTCTCTCCGTTAACTTCTTACAGCGTTCTCTCCGTTAACTTCTTACAGCGTTCTCTCCGTTAACTTCTTACAGCGTTCTCTCCGTTAACTTTTTACAGCGTTCTCTCCGTTAACTTTTTACAGCGTTCTCTCCGTTAACTTCTTACAGCGTTCTCTCCGTTAACTTCTTACAGCGTTCTCTCCGTTAACTTCTTACAGCGTTCTCTCCGTTAACTTCTTACAGCGTTCTCTCCGTTAACTTCTTACAGCGTTCTCTCCGTTAACTTTTTACAGCGTTCTCTCCGTTAACTTTTTACAGCGTTCTCTCCGTTAACTTCTTACAGTGTTCTCTCCGTTAACTTCTTACAGCGTTCTCTAACTTCTTACAGCGTTCTCTCCGTTAACTTCTTACAGCGTTCTCTCCGTTAACTTCTTACAGTGTTCTCTTTGTTAACTTCTTACAGCGTTCTCTCCGTTAACTTCTTACAGCGTTCTCTCCGTTAACTTCTTACAGCGTTCTCTCCGTTAACTTCTTACAGTGTTCTCTCCGTTAACTTCTTACAGCGTTCTCTCCGTTAACTTCTTACAGCGTTCTCTCCGTTAACTTCTTACAGCGTTCTCTCCGTTAACTTCTTACAGTGTTCTCTCCGTTAACTTCTTACAGTGTTCTCTCCGTTAACTTCTTACAGTGTTCTCTCCGTTAACTTCTTACAGCGTTCTCTCCGTTAACTTCTTACAGCGTTCTCTCCGTTAACTTCTTACAGCGTTCTCTCCGTTAACTTTTTACAGCGTTCTCTCCGTTAACTTCTTACAGCGTTCTCTCCGTTAACTTCTTACAGTGTTCTCTCCGTTAACTTCTTACAGCGTTCTCTAACTTCTTACAGCGTTCTCTCCGTTAACTTCTTACAGCGTTCTCTCCGTTAACTTCTTACAGCGTTCTCTCCGTTAACTTCTTACAGCGTTCTCTCCGTTAACTTTTTACAGCGTTCTCTCCGTTAACTTTTTACAGCGTTCTCTCCGTTAACTTCTTACAGCGTTCTCTCCGTTAACTTCTTACAGCGTTCTCTCCGTTAACTTCTTACAGCGTTCTCTCCGTTAACTTCTTACAGCGTTCTCTCCGTTAACTTCTTACAGCGTTCTCTCCGTTAACTTCTTACAGCGTTCTCTCCGTTAACTTCTTACAGCGTTCTCTCTGTTAACTTTTTACAGCGTTCTCTCCGTTAACTTTTTACAGCGTTCTCTCCGTTAACTTCTTACAGTGTTCTCTCCGTTAACTTCTTACAGCGTTCTCTAACTTCTTACAGCGTTCTCTCCGTTAACTTCTTACAGCGTTCTCTCCGTTAACTTCTTACAGCGTTCTCTCCGTTAACTTCTTACAGTGTTCTCTCCGTTAACTTCTTACAGCGTTCTCTCCGTTAACTTCTTACAGTGTTCTCTCCGTTAACTTCTTACAGTGTTCTCTCCGTTAACTTCTTACAGCGTTCTCTCCGTTAACTTCTTACAGCGTTCTCTCCGTTAACTTCTTACAGCGTTCTCTCCGTTAACTTTTTACAGCGTTCTCTCCGTTAACTTCTTACAGTGTTCTCTCCGTTAACTTCTTACAGTGTTCTCTCCGTTAACTTCTTACAGCGTTCTCTCCGTTAACTTCTTACAGCGTTCTCTCCGTTAACTTCTTACAGCGTTCTCTCCGTTAACTTTTTACAGCGTTCTCTCCGTTAACTTCTTACAGCGTTCTCTCCGTTAACTTCTTACAGTGTTCTCTCCGTTAACTTTTTACAGCGTTCTCTCCGTTAACTTCTTACAGTGTTCTCTCTGTTAACTTTTTACAGTGTTCTCTCCGTTAACTTCTTACAGTGTTCTCTCCGTTAACTTTTTACAGTGTTCTCTCCGTTAACTTCTTACAGCGTTCTCTCCGTTAACTTCTTACAGCGTTCTCTCTGTTAACTTCTTACAGCGTTCTCTCCGTTAACTTCTTACAGCGTTCTCTCCGTTAACTTCTTACAGCGTTCTCTCTGTTAACTTCTTACAGTGTTCTCTCTGTTAACTTTTTACAGTGTTCTCTCCGTTAACTTCTTACAGTGTTCTCTCCGTTAACTTCTTACAGTGTTCTCTCCGTTAACTTCTTACAGCGTTCTCTCCGTTAACTTCTTACAGCGTTCTCTCCGTTAACTTCTTACAGTGTTCTCTCCGTTAACTTCTTACAGTGTTCTCTCCGTTAACTTCTTACAGTGTTCTCTCCGTTAACTTTTTACAGTGTTCTCTCCGTTAACTTCTTACAGTGTTCTCTCCGTTAACTTCTTACAGCGTTCTCTCCGTTAACTTCTTACAGCGTTCTCTCCGTTAACTTCTTACAGTGTTCTCTCCGTTAACTTCTTACAGTGTTCTCTCCGTTAACTTCTTACAGCGTTCTCTCTGTTAACTTCTTACAGCGTTCTCTCCGTTAACTTCTTACAGCGTTCTCTCCGTTAACTTCTTACAGCGTTCTCTCTGTTAACTTCTTACAGTGTTCTCTCTGTTAACTTTTTACAGTGTTCTCTCCGTTAACTTCTTACAGTGTTCTCTCCGTTAACTTTTTACAGTGTTCTCTCCGTTAACTTCTTACAGTGTTCTCTCCGTTAACTTCTTACAGCGTTCTCTCCGTTAACTTCTTACAGCGTTCTCTCCGTTAACTTTTTACAGCGTTCTCTCCGTTAACTTTTTACAGCGTTCTCTCCGTTAACTTCTTACAGTGTTCTCTCCGTTAACTTCTTACAGCGTTCTCTAACTTCTTACAGCGTTCTCTCCGTTAACTTCTTACAGCGTTCTCTCCGTTAACTTCTTACAGCGTTCTCTCCGTTAACTTCTTACAGTGTTCTCTCCGTTAACTTCTTACAGCGTTCTCTCCGTTAACTTCTTACAGTGTTCTCTCCGTTAACTTCTTACAGTGTTCTCTCCGTTAACTTCTTACAGCGTTCTCTCCGTTAACTTCTTACAGCGTTCTCTCCGTTAACTTTTTACAGCGTTCTCTCCGTTAACTTCTTACAGCGTTCTCTCCGTTAACTTCTTACAGTGTTCTCTCCGTTAACTTTTTACAGCGTTCTCTCCGTTAACTTCTTACAGTGTTCTCTCCGTTAACTTCTTACAGTGTTCTCTCCGTTAACTTCTTACAGCGTTCTCTCCGTTAACTTCTTACAGCGTTCTCTCCGTTAACTTCTTACAGTGTTCTCTCCGTTAACTTCTTACAGTGTTCTCTCCGTTAACTTCTTACAGCGTTCTCTCCGTTAACTTCTTACAGCGTTCTCTCCGTTAACTTCTTACAGTTTTCTCTCTGTTAACTTCTTACAGTGTTCTCTCCGTTAACTTCTTACAGTGTTCTCTCTGTTAACTTTTTACAGTGTTCTCTCCGTTAACTTCTTACAGTGTTCTCTCCGTTAACTTCTTACAGCGTTCTCTCCGTTAACTTTTTACAGTGTTCTCTCCGTTAACTTCTTACAGCGTTCTCTCCGTTAACTTCTTGCAGTTTTCTCTCTGTTAACTTCTTACAGTGTTCTCTCCGTTAACTTCTTACAGTGTTCTCTCTGTTAACTTTTTACAGTGTTCTCTCCGTTAACTTCTTACAGCGTTCTCTCCGTTAACTTCTTACAGCGTTCTCTCCGTTAACTTCTTACAGCGTTCTCTCCGTTAACTTCTTACAGCGTTCTCTCCGTTAACTTCTTACAGCGTTCTCTCCGTTAACTTCTTACAGCGTTCTCTCCGTTAACTTCTTACAGTGTTCTCTCCGTTAACTTCTTACAGCGTTCTCTCCGTTAACTTCTTACAGTGTTCTCTCCGTTAACTTCTTACAGCGTTCTCTCCGTTAACTTCTTACAGCGTTCTCTCCGTTAACTTCTTACAGCGTTCTCTCCGTTAACTTCTTACAGCGTTCTCTCCGTTAACTTCTTACAGCGTTCTCTCCGTTAACTTCTTACAGCGTTCTCTCCGTTAACTTCTTACAGCGTTCTCTCTGTTAACTTCTTACAGCGTTCTCTCCGTTAACTTCTTACAGCGTTCTCTCCGTTAACTTCTTACAGCGTTCTCTCTGTTAACTTCTTACAGTGTTCTCTCTGTTAACTTTTTACAGTGTTCTCTCCGTTAACTTCTTACAGTGTTCTCTCCGTTAACTTTTTACAGTGTTCTCTCCGTTAACTTCTTACAGTGTTCTCTCCGTTAACTTCTTACAGCGTTCTCTCCGTTAACTTTTTACAGTGTTCTCTCCGTTAACTTCTTACAGCGTTCTCTCCGTTAACTTCTTGCAGTTTTCTCTCTGTTAACTTCTTACAGTGTTCTCTCCGTTAACTTCTTACAGTGTTCTCTCCGTTAACTTCTTACAGTGTTCTCTCTGTTAACTTTTTACAGTGTTCTCTCCGTTAACTTCTTACAGCGTTCTCTCCGTTAACTTCTTACAGCGTTCTCTCCGTTAACTTCTTACAGCGTTCTCTCCGTTAACTTCTTACAGCGTTCTCTCCGTTAACTTCTTACAGCGTTCTCTCCGTTAACTTCTTACAGCGTTCTCTCCGTTAACTTCTTACAGCGTTCTCTCCGTTAACTTCTTACAGCGTTCTCTCCGTTAACTTCTTACAGCGTTCTCTCCGTTAACTTCTTACAGCGTTCTCTCCGTTAACTTCTTACAGCGTTCTCTCCGTTAACTTCTTACAGCGTTCTCTCCGTTAACTTCTTACAGCGTTCTCTCCGTTAACTTCTTACAGCGTTCTCTCCGTTAACTTCTTACAGCGTTCTCTCCGTTAACTTCTTACAGCGTTCTCTCCGTTAACTTCTTACAGTGTTCTCTCTGTTAACTTTTTACAGCGTTCTCTCCGTTAACTTCTTACAGTGTTCTCTCCGTTAACTTTTTACAGTGTTCTCTCCGTTAACTTCTTACAGTGTTCTCTCCGTTAACTTCTTACAGCGTTCTCTCCGTTAACTTCTTACAGCGTTCTCTCCGTTAACTTCTTACAGTGTTCTCTCCGTTAACTTTTTACAGTGTTCTCTCTGTTAACTTCTTACAGTGTTCTCTCCGTTAACTTCTTACAGTGTTCTCTCTGTTAACTTTTTACAGTGTTCTCTCCGTTAACTTCTTACAGTGTTCTCTCCGTTAACTTTTTACAGTGTTCTCTCCGTTAACTTCTTACAGTGTTCTCTCCGTTAACTTTTTACAGTGTTCTCTCCGTTAACTTCTTACAGTGTTCTCTCCGTTAACTTCTTACAGTGTTCTCTCTGTTAACTTCTTACAGTGTTCTCTCCGTTAACTTCTTACAGTGTTCTCTCTGTTAACTTCTTACAGTGTTCTCTCTGTTAACTTTTTACAGTGTTCTCTCCGTTAACTTCTTACAGTGTTCTCTCCGTTAACTTCTTACAGCGTTCTCTCCGTTAACTTCTTACAGCGTTCTCTCCGTTAACTTTTTACAGTGTTCTCTCCGTTAACTTCTTACAGCGTTCTCTCCGTTAACTTCTTGCAGTTTTCTCTCTGTTAACTTCTTACAGTGTTCTCTCCGTTAACTTCTTACAGTGTTCTCTCTGTTAACTTTTTACAGTGTTCTCTCCGTTAACTTCTTACAGCGTTCTCTCCGTTAACTTCTTACAGCGTTCTCTCCGTTAACTTCTTACAGCGTTCTCTCCGTTAACTTCTTACAGCGTTCTCTCCGTTAACTTCTTACAGCGTTCTCTCCGTTAACTTCTTACAGCGTTCTCTCCGTTAACTTCTTACAGTGTTCTCTCCGTTAACTTCTTACAGCGTTCTCTCCGTTAACTTCTTACAGTGTTCTCTCCGTTAACTTCTTACAGCGTTCTCTCCGTTAACTTCTTACAGCGTTCTCTCCGTTAACTTCTTACAGCGTTCTCTCCGTTAACTTCTTACAGCGTTCTCTCCGTTAACTTCTTACAGCGTTCTCTCCGTTAACTTCTTACAGCGTTCTCTCTGTTAACTTCTTACAGCGTTCTCTCCGTTAACTTCTTACAGCGTTCTCTCCGTTAACTTCTTACAGCGTTCTCTCTGTTAACTTCTTACAGTGTTCTCTCTGTTAACTTTTTACAGTGTTCTCTCCGTTAACTTTTTACAGTGTTCTCTCCGTTAACTTCTTACAGTGTTCTCTCCGTTAACTTCTTACAGCGTTCTCTCCGTTAACTTTTTACAGTGTTCTCTCCGTTAACTTCTTACAGCGTTCTCTCCGTTAACTTCTTGCAGTTTTCTCTCTGTTAACTTCTTACAGTGTTCTCTCCGTTAACTTCTTACAGTGTTCTCTCCGTTAACTTCTTACAGTGTTCTCTCTGTTAACTTTTTACAGTGTTCTCTCCGTTAACTTCTTACAGCGTTCTCTCCGTTAACTTCTTACAGCGTTCTCTCCGTTAACTTCTTACAGCGTTCTCTCCGTTAACTTCTTACAGCGTTCTCTCCGTTAACTTCTTACAGCGTTCTCTCCGTTAACTTCTTACAGCGTTCTCTCCGTTAACTTCTTACAGCGTTCTCTCCGTTAACTTCTTACAGTGTTCTCTCCGTTAACTTCTTACAGTGTTCTCTCTGTTAACTTTTTACAGTGTTCTCTCCGTTAACTTCTTACAGCGTTCTCTCCGTTAACTTCTTACAGCGTTCTCTCCGTTAACTTCTTACAGCGTTCTCTCCGTTAACTTCTTACAGCGTTCTCTCCGTTAACTTCTTACAGCGTTCTCTCCGTTAACTTCTTACAGCGTTCTCTCCGTTAACTTCTTACAGCGTTCTCTCCGTTAACTTCTTACAGCGTTCTCTCCGTTAACTTCTTACAGCGTTCTCTCCGTTAACTTCTTACAGCGTTCTCTCCGTTAACTTCTTACAGCGTTCTCTCCGTTAACTTCTTACAGCGTTCTCTCCGTTAACTTCTTACAGCGTTCTCTCTGTTAACTTCTTACAGCGTTCTCTCCGTTAACTTCTTACAGCGTTCTCTCCGTTAACTTCTTACAGCGTTCTCTCCGTTAACTTCTTACAGTGTTCTCTCTGTTAACTTTTTACAGCGTTCTCTCCGTTAACTTCTTACAGTGTTCTCTCCGTTAACTTTTTACAGTGTTCTCTCCGTTAACTTCTTACAGTGTTCTCTCCGTTAACTTCTTACAGCGTTCTCTCCGTTAACTTCTTACAGCGTTCTCTCCGTTAACTTCTTACAGTGTTCTCTCCGTTAACTTTTTACAGTGTTCTCTCTGTTAACTTCTTACAGTGTTCTCTCCGTTAACTTCTTACAGTGTTCTCTCTGTTAACTTTTTACAGTGTTCTCTCCGTTAACTTCTTACAGTGTTCTCTCCGTTAACTTTTTACAGTGTTCTCTCCGTTAACTTCTTACAGTGTTCTCTCCGTTAACTTTTTACAGTGTTCTCTCCGTTAACTTCTTACAGTGTTCTCTCCGTTAACTTCTTACAGTGTTCTCTCTGTTAACTTCTTACAGTGTTCTCTCCGTTAACTTCTTACAGTGTTCTCTCTGTTAACTTCTTACAGTGTTCTCTCTGTTAACTTTTTACAGTGTTCTCTCCGTTAACTTCTTACAGTGTTCTCTCCGTTAACTTCTTACAGCGTTCTCTCCGTTAACTTCTTACAGCGTTCTCTCCGTTGTGCTGCGCTGACACACATAAAAAGTTTCTCTGCTTCGATTTGTGCAAATCTGACTTTGGAAATAGGGCAAAATATGTTCTTTCTCCACGGTGATCCGTCTTCAAAGTGGGCCTGTGTGTGCTGAGGAGGGGGGGTGATAAGTGTTGGGGGGGGTGTAGTAAATTTGAATACAATGACATAAAATAAAGCTGGTTGTCATGCTCGGAGGTTCTGCTCCGGCGGCCTTCCTTTCTGTCTAAAGCTGCTCGACACAGTTCCGGATTTACCAAATCCTCCGAAGACGAAATGAACCCTGTCGCTTCATTGTGTGAGAGCTGCCGTCAAACAACCCCCCCCCCCCCCATCTCCTCACCCTCCTCCCGCTGGTCTCTCTCTCAGTCAGGTTGCAGTTTGAGCTTTAAAGCATTTGGGGATTGGTTTCAATTTAATGCGGCGAAGTAAAAAAAAGAAAGAATCAATTTAAAGCAGCCGGGTCTCCCGGGTCACCTGATCGAGCGAGCAGAGGAAACGACAGAGGGAGAGAAAGGATGAGAGAGAGGGAGAGAAAGGATGAGAGAGAGAGAGGGAGAGAGAGAGAGAGAGAGGGATAAAAAAGCACAGACTGAAAGAACAGAGAGAAATAATTATTGGAAAACTTGAGTCTGTCTACCACCAGACCAAACTCTGCTCTGTGTTCTCTCTGCACAAGGGGCGGGACCAACGGGCATAGTACACATGACTCTGCACGCCATTGGATAGTCCTTCGACCAATCAGAGCAACGATCCGGGTGACGGCATCAACGGGTCGCTGCGCTTCGGTGGCCGCCGTGTGGAATGTAAACAAGAAGCTGCTTGGTCGCTTCTCTATCATCATCGTGTTAAACCGGCCAATAGCGCGCCAGGTGGATAAGCCAGTTCCTGCAAAATTGTGAACGCAAGCAGGACCTGCCATGTTACAAGGAAATACGGGACAATTATATTATATTTTTATTATATTTCATTAGCATTGTCTGCTGTGATCTGTAACATGTATCTCCAAATGGGGAAACATCTAAAAGGCTTGAAGTGAAAACAAACTGTTAAATATTCCCCAATGGTATGCAGATTATGATTACAACATTAAAAAGAAAATGGCTTGATAACCTTTCCTTTGCTTGGAAAACACCATCTGGAAAGAATTACCGCGAAGCTTCAGGGAGACATTTTGTTCAGGTTTTTTAAATATGTGTAAATGTCAAATTAATGCTGGAAAAGGAAGAGAAATAATAATAAAAAAAACAAAATCATTCAGCGTGCAGGAGGGACGTTAAAAGATAATCAGACTCAAATTTGAGTGAATAAAAAATACATTTGATAGAAAACTATTTACAAAATAAAATCCCCAGTTGGAAAATCTTAACCAAATTTAGAGTTTTGTTCTCATGAAAAAGATTTTTAAGTATTAACGTTATAGTCACAAACTAAGACTCATGGCAAAGAATAAAAATATATCTAAATATATACCGATATATCAGCAGGCCGATATTATCCGATATTAGGCATTTTCCAAACTATCGATATTTATAACGGCCGATAAATGAATATTTGAAAACTAAAATAACTTTGTATTTTCATACATTTATCAGAACTTTAATATATTTTGATGTTCAGCTGTGACAAGAAAACTAACAAGTTTATTTTAAAACTGCATTATCATACAACCCCAAATCAGAAAAACTTGGGACAGTATGGAAAACACAAATAAAAATAGAAAGTAGTGATTTCTAAATGTACTTTGACTTGTATTTCATTGCAGACAATGTGAACACAACATATTTCATGTTTTGTCTGGTCAACTTAATTTCATTTGTAAATATACATCCTTTCCTGTCATTCAGACCTGCAACACATTCCAAAAAAGGTTGGGACAGGAGCAATTTAGGGCTAGTAATCAGGTAAATTGGTTAAATAATGATGTGATTTGAAACAGGTGATGTCAACAGGTGATTGTAATTATGATTTGGTACAAAAGCAGCATCCAAGAAAGGTTGTGGAGGAGTCCGTACGCCACGTAGAGACGAGACCAGACGGCTGGGGCCTGGAGACGGTTGTTGTAGATGGTTAACGAGCTGAAACAGGCTGATAGGCTGGAGATGGTGAACCGTGATGATGCTGGGCCAGTGCCGGTGTGACATCTATGAGATTAACAGAGGTGGGTAGAGTCGGCAAAAATTGTACTTAAGTAAAAGTACTGTTACTTCAGAATAATATGACTCAAGTAAAAGTAAAAAGTAGTCATCCAAATAATTACTTGAGTAAGAGTAAAAAAAGTGCTCGGTGAAAGAACTACTCAAAGTACTGAGTAACTGTTGAGACTTATCACATCAAATTTAAATATATATATATATATATATATATATATATATATATATATATATATATATATATCCTGTCTCCTGAATACTCACCTTCATTAGCCGTGTAAACAGCTTAGTCGGAATATTGTCTTTTTTCCGGAATAATGGCAAAAAATATGAATATTATGTGTTTAGTCAGTGAGCCAATGAGAATGCAGCATGCTTGTACTAAGATCTAATCTGGAAAGCAGACAGGTCTTTCTTGGTGGTTGTGATTTTTACTCTCTGTGTTCATTGACTTGCGAAGCACTTGGCGATGTATAAATAAACTTGCGTCCCGCCAGTGATGAAGGATGTGCAGGCAGGAGGAAGGAGCTTGAATTCGACCCAGATGGCGCCGCAGAAAGTCAGACGAGCCGACAGCCAAACGCGGCGAGGACTCGAGACGGCGAGAGACAGCGAGTAATTAAAGGTGTTTGTAAAGGGGCCGTTTGATGTTAAGCTTCCCAGCAGGACTCGCTTTC
>CM042435.1:37681296-37686296 GCA_023631565.1 Gymnocephalus cernua
CTTCTCATTATCCATCTCAAGCACTGCACACTGCACACATCAGTGTAGACCCAAGGCAACCATTTATTTTAACTCAGAGGACAACAGAGTGATCACTAATCACAGTAATGTGCAATTTGGCACATTATCAGACAGAACATCAGTGTTATCCATGTCCATGAGGCCGCCCCATTGGATTTGGGACGTAAAAGAATTGACTTAGGTCAAGGTGCACTATGAGTTCCTGCATGGTTGCAGTGTGATTTCATTTTAGTCTCAAATGGTTGTCCTCTCTCCTTGATCCACTAGCTGCCCCCCCCCATACACACTGTGAAAAAGCCCGGTCTCGGGAGACAACACAGGGCTCGTAAACGTCCAACACTAGAGGCACAGGCTGTGCACTAAAATACATCAAACCACGTTCCGGCCAATCACAGATAAGATGGTTGGGGGAGGGGGTGGGGCTTAGTGACAGTCAGTCAGTCATGACAGTTACAGAAACATGGGGGGAGGGGCCGGCTCGCTCTGTTGTGTATTTACTGGAATGTCAACAGAAGTGACGTCATGCAGGAAGTCGTACTGCACCTTTAATATCTTTCTCGGGATCGTTTGTTTTAATCTGCTGGGCGCTCCAGAAGGGCGGAGTCTAACTGATTGACCCTCAATCAGTTAGAAATGTGTCCCGCACCACAGCCGGCCTGCGTCAGCCATGAAGAAGAAATACTGTATATTGGTTTAGAGTCATCAACATGACTGGCACTTTACGGCAGCATGAAATTAAAAAGGATCTTGTTTTATTGCAGCGGAACATCACTCTGCCATCCGCGCGCTCTTTTCCGAGCCGCGTGGCGTGGACCGTGGCGTGCATGATGATGTCAGAGCGGGCCGAGCGACGGCGGCGGCGGCCGTCCGGAGCCATGATAAACAGGCGGGGATATTGCAGAAATCAGCGATCCGAGCGCTGAGAAATGAGCTTGTCTCTCTCCTTCACTGTTATTGATCACCTCACTTCCTTTTACATTTCCACATAATAGGCAGCAGTGACTTAATTAGTCAAAAGAGAGGCTGGGTAATTACATGTCACTTTAACAATGTGTTTTATTGCCTACAAGCTCTGGTGGTACCAAGCGGATCTAATGGTGGATTTAATGCAAAGTGGAATAGAGAGAGCACGATAGAGAGAGGACGATAAAGAGGGAGGGAGATAGAGAGAGAGAGAGATAGAGAGGGAGGGAGGGAGAGAGAGATAGAGAGGGAGGGAGGGAGAGAGAGATAGAGAGGGAGGGAGGGAGAGAGAGATAGAGAGGGATAGAGGGAGATAGAGAGAGAGAGAGGGAGAGAGATAGAGAGAGAGACAGAGAGAGAGAGAGGGAGGGAGAGAGAGATAGAGAGGGATAGAGGGAGATAGAGAGAGGGAGAGAGAGGACGATAGAGAGGGAGATAGAGAGGATGTATCAAGAAGAGAAAGAAAGAGAACAAAGAGTGAGTTTATCCTCCATGACTTGATGTTTTTGCAGGTTAAGGAGGGTGAAACTGTAGCTAACGTGCTAACTGTAGCGTGACGTGCTAACTGTAGCTAACGTGCTAACTGTAGCGTGACGTGCTAACTGTAGCGTGACGTGCTAACTGTAGCGTGACGTGCTAACTGTAGCGTAACGTGCTAACTGTAGCGTGACGTGCTAACTGTAGCTAACGTGCTAACTGTAGCGTGACGTGCTAACTGTAGCTAACGTGCTAACTGTAGCGTGACGTGCTAACTGTAGCGTGACGTGCTAACTGTAGCTAACGTGCTAACTGTAGCGTGACGTGCTAACTGTAGCTAACGAGGCACGTTTACTACAGTGTTCGTTTACACTGATTTCATCATTACAACAGCTCAGCTCTGAGTTTCTCATTTTAAGTTCTTCATTATTCATTTCATTTCTTTTTGTCGTTCTCCTCATTGATGTTAAACTGCGGGTCACTTCCGGATGGTTTTTCAGATTAAAAGCCTACTTAAAGGTGCACTATGACAAGGGTGCGGGAAGGGGGGTGCTGAGGGTGCTGCAGCACCCCCTGCTGGCAGGAGCTGGATTTTATATTTTTTCATTTTTTAAATGATTACTAATTCGCTGTCTGACATTATTTATATTTTTGTATATCAAATAATGAGGCAAATAGTAAAAAAGGGTTATGGACAGGTTCTAAAATATAGCCGACTAAAAATGTTACAGCTGATAGAGGTGGAAGTGAAAGTGAGTAAAGCGACGTGACTCGCTGAGAAGCGAGCAGGCTGAGAGAGGAGAGTGTTGCAGAAGTATGTAATAGTAATGCGGCTAAATTTAGCAAGATTTTATCTGTAGATGTTAAAGTTGAAGTTTCCTCGTCCACCGCCGAGGCAAACTGCTGATCAGCTGTAGAGCCAGAGTCCTTCTTCCTCTTTGTGTGTTGCCATTCTTAAGGTTCTGACACACCGACCTGATAACCTGCCGTCTGACCGTCTGGCGAGGTCGGTGACTCGAGTCTGGCGAGGTCGGTGACTCGAGTCCGGCGAGGTCGGTGACTCGAGTCTGGTCGGTGTGTTCCGTGCCGTCGTCAGTCGGAGGAGCCGTCGGCCTTCATTTGGACCGACTTGACCTGCTGAACCGGCCAGGTTGGAGCTGTTTGAAGTCTTTTGATCAACAAGTCACAGCATGTAGAGATATTATTGCTTTAAGTATCTAAACTGGACAAGGAACATATCAAGGCTGGTTCTTTTACGTTGAGGTTCTGACCCAGAGACACAGAATAGTGATTACAAAGTGTTTTAATGAGTCTGTACTTAGAGTGATCAAGGTGGGAAGAACAGGGCTGCCAGAGTAATAACTAATGCTATATATCACTGGATATGACCACACTCAGTCATAGAGAATACCTATTTAAAGCATATGGTCAAAGTGCCTGAGTGCATTTTATTATTATTATATATTATATATTATTCAGGTCATTGTGCCTGGCATGTATAAACAGCAGCAGCCCACTTTATGTTTTCTTATTGACAATAAACCATATTTATTTAAGTTCCTTAACTGTGACATTAATCATGGCCAATGAGCCTGTTGAATGTTTATACTTTTCAAAATAAATGGTTTTTTTTCTGCACTTTTTTTTACGTGTTATCGCATAAACATACACGCCACTTTCTAAAGCCAAGTGGCGTGTTATCTGTACGCATTTTGAGCGCCGTATACAGCGGACAGGTTGGGTTTAACGTGCCACGCGGGACCCCATCCCCAGTTTCCTGGGTGAAAGTCCTGTATTTGACCCATCAACCCCCCCGACCAACCTCCCTATGCAAATGTTCTCCCTTTCATACTACTCGCTACGGCGTCAGTTCACACGCAATCGCAAGGTTAATGTAAGTCAATGGAGGCCAAACGGCGTTGATAAACACGCTAAAAAGCGAGCATGCGTCTTGACAACACGCCAGTAATGGCGTACGGATTGGCGTGTCGTACATACGCCACTTCATGACATCAGTCTGGTGAAACAGAGGAAGCTAAAGACTGAGAATGAAAGCCCCCCCCCCCCCCCCCCCCCCCACCCCCACCCCGACAGATCGTGTCCTCTGAGTCGCGGCGCCGCCCCCGTCCTCTCTGACAGCGGTTGATTGGATTGCCCTTGATTTTTCTTTTCCTCTCCCTACAACATGTCAGATCTGTATTTCTGGGGCACGACCAGGAGGAATTAGGTTTAAAAAGGACTCACTCCATATTCAAAAACTCATTTTTTCATCGCTTCCTTCACCGTGAGCTCCACCGCCCGCGGCCACTGACAGACGGAGGATTTCAGAGTCGCGGCCGCTGCCGTCTTCGCCCTTTCTGAGCGTGAGCCGCTTCATTTATTCCAAGGATCAGCTGTCAGTCCCGTCAGTCAGGAAGTTTTAAATGAGCTCGTGGACCTGGACAGCGTTTTGGAGACGGATTAGACATCGGCGGCGCCCTCGAATCACGGGCGCACTGGAGGGTACACGCCACCAAATTCTTTATTTCCTTTTTTATGCTGATTGAGTGAATTGATTCAGTTTACATACATTAACATACGTTACGCCAGTGTGAGTGAAAAGAGGGTCATTTAAGGACAGAGAGCTGCTCTCACTTTCATTTTTTACTTTCAAATTGAAAAGTTGTGAAAACAATAAACAGTGAAATCCTCCGAGTTTAATTTCTTCTTCTTGTGTTTCATCATGTTGATGGTTCCTGTCATGTGAAGTAAAGATGAATCAAATTAAATTAAATTAATAAATTAATTATTGTTTTATCATTTATAACGGATACTTTATTAACCCTTGTGTTGTACTCGGGTCAAATTTAACCCTTACGCATGCATGTACGTTAACCATACAACATATTTGTTTTATTTAATTTAATAGACACAAACCAGTCTGTGATTCACTCAACTCTGATCTTAACTATTCTATTAGTCACAATAATTCATCATTTCTGCTGTTTTTCATACTCAAAAATTAGGTATAATGTTATTTAAATTAGGTTAATTTACCATGAATGAAATACAACATGAACATAAAATGAAAGAAGACAACACACGGGTTAATCCCACACTGGTTCAGTGCGATGCTGATAGAGATTACAGAGATTAGACATGGCCCTGTGTTCCTACAGCACACAGTTGGACATTTCTTTAATTTAGTTGAACTTGTACGTGTTTAAAAGAGAAATATGCCGCCCTGCCCTAATAAAGAAATGTTGGGTTAACTCTGAGTGATTATTCCCGTTAGCAGCTACAGACTGGATCAGGCATTCAATATATTCACTTTAGTTTTCATACTGGCGTTCTAGCCGTGTGCGTGTGTGTGTGTGTGTGTGTGTGTGTGTGTTGTGTCCCATCCATCCACACCGACTGGTGTTCTCATACAGCAGAAGTCAACGTGGAACGCGTACGGATTAAAGTGCTAACCTGTCGTAGCCATGTGGACGACTGGTTCATGAGAACAGCCGGTAACGTGAGACTCAGAACCGGCTCAACACACACACTCAGGATTA
>CM042435.1:37691296-37701296 GCA_023631565.1 Gymnocephalus cernua
CCTGAACTCTTAAAGAACGGTGTTATGATTATTCAGAGTTACATATAAGTGGCTTCCAGCGTAGACCATATGAATACATAACTAAGGTACACACACACACACACACGCACGCACACACGCACACACACACACACACACACACACACACACACACACACACACACACACACACACACACACACACACACACACACACACACACACACACACAGCGTGTTGTCCCTGGTGTGCGTGGCCAGGACTCGGCCTCCTCGTCTCCTGCGGAGGGAGAATGAATAATCAATCGCTCTTAAGTAGAGAGAAACTATACAACGTTATGCCACAGCGTGTCCACTCTAATGGCATGTGGCCATTTTAATGGCTAGACCAAACCACAAAGTGCCCCCCCCCACGCGGCCCCCTGAAGTGGCTTTAAAGCTGCTGGCGGCCCCAGGCGGGCCATATGCCAGATTTATGGTTTACATTAGTTTCTGAGCTCCGGCAGCGACACGGTAAGTCTCCCTAAACAAGCTGCTCGCCGCCGGGTGGAGGAGGAGCGCCGGCTGCTTTGCTGCGTCCACGTAAACAAACGTGTAGCGATTCCAGGAACATCAGAACTAAGAGAGTAAAAGAGCGTTTGGCGATCCCTTCAGACGACGATGTAGAATGGAGAGTTTACTTTCTGAATGATTATTATCGTTAATTAATCTATAGAGCTCAACTGTGTGGTTTCGGAAGTCAAAATCCCGCTCATTTCCTCCGTAGCGCTATAAAAGGTAAGGCCGGCTTCACACTGGCTGCGTGGCGTGAGCATGGCGTGAGCATGGCGTGAGCGTGGTGAGCGTGGCGTGAGCATGGCGTGAGCGTGGTGAGTGTGGCGTGAGCATGGTGAGTGTGGCGTGAGCATGGCGTGAGCGTGGTGAGCGTGGCGTGAGCATGGCGTGAGCATGGCGTGACCGTGGCGTGAGCGTGGTGAGCGTGGTGAGTGTGGCGTGAGCATGGCGTGAGCGTGGTGAGCGTGGCGTGAGCATGGCGTGAGCGTGGTGAGTGTGGCGTGAGCATGGTGAGTGTGGCGTGAGCATGGCGTGAGCGTGGTGAGCGTGGCGTGAGCATGGCGTGAGCATGGCGTGACCGTGGCGTGAGCGTGGTGAGCGTGGTGAGTGTGGCGTGAGCATGGCGTGAGCGTGGTGAGCGTGGCGTGAGCATGGCGTGAGCGTGGCGTGAGCATGGCGTGAGCATGGTGAGGGTGGCGTTTCTGTTGCGTGTCAGTTGCGTGGCGGCTGCGTCGGAAGTATCCACGGCAAAATAGGCTCCAGAATATTTGGTTCTGTATTGACAGGTGCAATATTTGAAAATATTAACAATATATAATATATTAAAGCCATCAAAATGTCATTTATTAAATGTATTTGTGTCAAAATGACTTCTTCATCTTTTCATATTCTATTTTGCCTGGAAACGCTTCCAACACGCTGGCGTGTGGCGTGAAAAATAGGCGTCGGCCCTGTTTCTAGCATGCACACAATTTCGACGTTGTGTGAGACGTGCGTGTCACGCAGGCAGCGTGCACGCTCTAACCTGTCAACACACGCTCACGCCACGCAGCTGATACACTCACGCCACGCTCACGCCACGCAGCTGACACGCTCACGCCACTCAGCTGACACGCTCACGCCACGCAGCTGACACGCTCACGCAGCTGACACGCTCACGCCACGCAGCTGACACGCTCACGCCACGCAGCTGACACGCTCACACAGCTGACACGCTCACGCAGCTGACACGCTCACGCCACGCAGCTGACACGCTCACGCAGCTGACACGCTCACGCAACTCAGCTGACACGCTCACGCAGCTGACACGCTCACGACACGCAGCTGACACGCTCACGACACGCAGCTGACACGCTCACGCCACGCAGCTGACACGCTCACGCAGCTGACACGCTCACGCAGCTGACACGCTCACGCAGCTGACACGCTCACGCCACTCAGCTGACACGCTCACGACACGCAGCTGACACGCTCACGACACGCAGCTGACACGCTCACGCCACGCAGCTGACACGCTCACGCAGCTGACACGCTCACTCAGCTGACACGCTCACGCCACTCAGCTGACACGCTCACGCCACTCAGCCAGTGTGAAGCCGGCCTAACCTGTAACTAGAAAACATCCCGCTTGGGGCCCAGTTTCTCGCCACCTTCAGCCCCGTTAAGTGACCCCCAGAGCCCGTAAACTGTCCAAGTCTGTTTTCCTGCTGATTTGGCTCGTCACTGAAAAAACACGCATCTCAAAGCCGCTGATTTTTTAATCTGTTGTTGGTCTAATTTGCCTAATCCGTCACGCTTCTCAAGATGTGGTCGAAAAGCAAACAAGAATCTGCAACGCTTGCTGTGGGAGTTTTAGACTCATTAACGAGACCTTTAGAGAGATATCAAACTTCTGACTTGAATACAGAAGTATTTAAAGTATCACAGATTTAAATAGAAAAGATTACTAACCTCATGTTGCAGTGTAGCCTGAGTGCTTTAGGTCATGAAGTCTTTAGACTTGATTTAGACGTGTCCCAAAAGACTTTCAGACAGCTTGTACCTTTCCAACGCGTTCTCATGAACTGGTAATACCAAACAAACAAGCACAACAATGCGTACATCCTACGGAATTAGGGTGAACACCATGCCTGTCACGTGACGACCTTGCCAGTTAAGTTTAGCCGAGAAAAGGTGACTGTGAGCCGCGTACAGAGCACCGTGAAGTAACGGTTGTTTCACTGGACGTTACAGTTGAATTTAGCCGAGAAAAGGTGACCGTCCTGCGGCGACGAAAGTCAAGTTTAGACACCAAAACCACTAGTTAAGATTAGAAAAAAAGATTGTGGTTTGGGTTAAAACACTGGTCCGCTTACGTAGTACTCCCGGGACACAAACACCTGTTTCCTGGGTGAAAGTCTTGTGTTTTCTCCTTAACTTCCTCAGGACACGAACACCTGTTTCCTGGGTGAAAGTCTTGTGTTTTCTCCTTAACTTCTTCAGGACATGAACACCTGTTTCCTGGGTGAAAGTCTTGTGTTTTCTCCTTAACTTCTTCAGGACATGAACACCTGTTTCCTGGGTGAAAGTCTTGTGTTTTCTCCTTAACTTCTTCAGGACATGAACACCTGTTTCCTGGGTGAAAGTCTTGTGTTTTCTCCTTAACTTCCTCAGGACACGAACACCTGTTTCCTGGGTGAAAGTCTTGTGTTTTCTCCTTAACTTCCTCAGGACACGAACACCTGTTTCCTGGGTGAAAGTCTTGTGTTTTCTCCTTAACTTCTTCAGGACATGAACACCTGTTTCCTGGGTGAAAGTCTTGTGTTTTCTCCTTAACTTCTTCAGGACATGAACACCTGTTTCCTGGGTGAAAGTCTTGTGTTTTCTCCTTAACTTCCTCAGGACACGAACACCTGTTTCCTGGGTGAAAGTCTTGTGTTTTCTCCTTAACTTCTCCAGGACATGAACACCTGTTTCCTGGGTGAAAGTCTTGTGTTTTCTCCTTAACTTCTTCCAGGACATAAACACCTGTTTCCTGGGTGAAAGTCTTGTGTTTTCTCCTTAACTTCTTCAGGACATGAACACCTGTTTCCTGGGTGAAAGTCTTGTGTTTTCTCCTTAACGTCTTCAGGACATGAACACCTGTTTCCTGGGTGAAAGTCTTGTGTTTTCTCCTTAACGTCTTCAGGACATGAACACCTGTTTCCTGGGTGAAAGTCTTGTGTTTTCTCCTTAACTTCTTCAGGACATGAACACCTGTTTCCTGGGTGAAAGTCTTGTGTTTTCACCTTAACTTCTTCCGGGACATTAGTCTGGGAAAAACCCAATCACAACCGTGACAATAGCGCAGCGACGGCGAGCAGCTTCTTGTTTACATTCAACGTGGCGGCCACCGAAGCGCAGCAACCCAGTGATGCCGCTGTCGCTGCTACGTCACCCGGATCGTTGCTCTGATTGGTTGAAGGACTATCCAATCACGCCCAGAGGCATTTAAGCGGTGTCCGTTGGTGACGCCCCTTTGGAAATGGGCTGTGAATGGAGCTTCACCAGACCTTCTCGGTTACACCTGAGCTCCAGATTGAACACGTTGTTTGAGTTTCTGTGTGCAGTGAAGCAGAGACGCTGTACATCAGGTCTTTGGTTCAGCCCCTGGTTGAATGGGTGGGAAACCCCAGATGTTCAGTGGAACAGCAGTAGCGTTTCCACTGGTGGTCTCAGGTCTGCACCCTGTTGCTCTTCATTTTTCGCCAAGTGGCAGATCTGCTCAGTCATGAATGAGTTCATTACAGTGAGTATGAAGGGAGGCGGAAAGGAAGGGGAGGAAGTGAGTGAGGGATTACAGGCATCCCACCTTCCTCTCCTGTTCTCCTTGATTAAGATGCATGTGCTGCTTCTGCTCGGGCCCCGGACGCTTTGTGCATTCATCAACATCAGTTTAATGAAGTGATCAGAGGCTGAGATCAGACGCAGCCCAGAAATATTACTCCATTAGCCTTTCCCAGCCTTCTGCAAAACAGGAAACACTGACCCGAGGCATTAGCCTTGTTTTGCTTCACATTCTCTTAAAAACCACCAAAGATGAATATGAAGTGTAAGTGATTACCTGTCCAGCCTCTCCAAACACAGACCTTCTTGTCTGAATAAAAGGACAATCTTTCATCCCTTGCACTTCAAACAGAAAATAACAGAGTACGCCACGCCACCATCACCACCGCCACCACCGCCGCCGCCCCCGCTGCCGCCGAGCGGCCCCGGCGATGATGTTAATAAACTGTCAGCATGTGGCACTTTGTAATTGGGTTTGTGGCTTGTTTAACAAAGAGCGATTGGATAGTTAGGAGACAGAGCAGCAATCTATTCGCCTCTCCCGTGAAATGAGCCGAGTGTCTCATCCATGAATGTGTTATCCCAGAGGAGCGGCGCCTGAGATGTGTCTGTTATCCCTGGTAAATAAACCGAGAAACACCCCCCCCCCCACCCACACTCCTGACATCATAAACTCTGTGTAATGCTGTCATAAACATGACACGTCTCATGCAGTAACCGTTCGCACCGCTTCGTTCAGAACAAATGAGCCCGCGGTGCTTATTCATGACGTCTTGTGATTTAGTGACAGCGCTAAATCTGCACGCGGAACGAACAGGAAGTCCAGGTGGGTTGCAGACAGGACGCACAGGCCTAAAGGAGGCTGAAGTCCTCTGCCTCACACTTTCCTTTCACTCATCCCAGAACATGGGAGGTGCCACCACCACCATCATCATCATCATCATCATCATCATCATCATCAACTATACATAAATCCCACTGGCAGATTTGCATATATGCATGTTACAGTCATAACAATAGATCTGTGAAGCGGCAGTTAGTCTGGACTTCATGCGCCCCCAAAGAAAATCGTGCCAACAGCCCTGCTCGGCCTACTGCTTTAGGTACAGTGCCATTCAATAAGCTGACTCGAGCTTTGACCAATCAGATTAGAGTTCATGCAGTCAAGTCTCCTTGTGGCCACTTCCTGCTGTGATAAAGCCATCAGCCAGCGGCTCTTGCCTCACCCCCTGCCACCATCACTGCCGTTGGAGACACAACTAGGTGAGGGCTGATGGGAGATGGATGGCAGCAGGTGACAGCAGAGAGAGCTCCCCCCCCCCCCCCCCCCCCAGGTGACACCTGAGCCCTGCAGCACTGATGCCTCCTTATCACCGCTGACGGGGAGAAAACACCTGAATCTGCAGTTTTTCACCATTTATACGCTGAGCGAGTTTCTCGAAGGATACAGTCTGTGGGCGTCCTAGGGAGGAAAAATGGTCCCGATACTTGCAACTAAGTTATGTGCAAGCAGTAGTGGAATATAACTAAGTACATTCACTCAAGTATTATACTTGTAATTTGAGGTACTTGTACTACTTTTCATGCCACTTTCTTTTCTTTTTTTTTTGATGTTTTGGGCATTTTAGGCCTTTATTGTACAGGACAGCTGAAGATGTGAAATGAGACAGTGGGAATGACATGCAGTAAAGGGCTGCAGGGCGGAATCGAACCCGTGGCCGCTGCGTCGAGGACTGAGCCTTAGTACATGGGGCGCACGCTCAACCAGGTGAGCTATCCAGGCGCCCCCTCATGCCACTTTCTACTTCTACTCCGCTACATTTCAGAGAGAAATATTGTACTTTCACTGCAGCGCGATGCCTCATGGATGAGACGAGACTGGGCTGGCATCGTGGTCGGTGTGAGGCCAGCGTCAGCTGGCAGGAACGATGCCAGGAGGAGGAAGATGAGGAGGAGGGGGGGGTGGGGGGGGGGGTGACAGCTGTCAGTGATAGTTTCCTGTTCTGAAGCTAGGTGACAGCCAGCAGAGCCGACCGGTCTGCAGCGCTGACAGCCGCCAGCTTCTCCGAGGAAGAGACTGAAACGGAGATATTGTGCTGCCGGGCTCGACCAGACGCTCGACTCACAGCAGCGGCGGCCTCGCTGCTGCCACGCTGCTGTCTCAAGATGGCGTGTGATTCTGGCTGTGATATGGCGAAGCTCATGCCTGACAGAAAAGATTGATAGTAGGTGTGATACCTTATAAGTTTGACGTAAATGAAAACTTCCTAATCAGTAATTCAGATGAAGGCAGACATGAAGTGATGGGAACGATGTCACGTTCCTCTTCAATACTACATACTACTACTACTATAATACTACTAATATACTTACTATATACCAAATTAATGTACTGATAGGTGCCAGATCTATCTCCACGGCACTGTGGATTAAGGTATGGCTTCACCACAAATGCATTCTGGGATAGGAGAAAGAAAACGTCCCAGTTAGCGAGGAATGCTCTAAAGATATTCTTTATAAATCTTTACAATCATTCCCTGAAAGAACCGAGCAGACCTGACTTGTTGCACCGTCCACATCTTCTTCATAACTGTACATGTTCAGCATGTTCAGCATGTTCAGCATGTTCAGCGTGTAGCTCGAAGTTTGTTGTTTCCCGTAGCGAAGGGATGAAGACAACGACAACACACACAGTATGTCAGACAGTTACCCTGGAGATGTAGTGGCTGATCCAGACTAGTGTAGTGATTACCAGAGTCAGACTGAAGTCATACAAACGAGGACAGCAATGTACAGTCCATAGAGCTGTCATGGTTTCATTTCTTGGAAAAATATCCATCGTGTTGACGTTGAAGAAAGTTGAACCAAAAGACTCCGGCCTGCGGCCCTTTGCTGCATGTCCCCCCCCCCCCCCCCTCATGTCTAAGCTGTCCTGTCAAGTAGGAAAATACATAAAAAGAATAATCTTAAAATAATAAGAAAAAACAACAGACATAGCTTGCCACCCCCTCCCACCCCAGGAGATTATTCTCACTCATGTGTTAACGGCCTTCTTTGTCAAGCGTGCACCCCATGTGGGCTGAGGCCTTGGCAGCGGCGCGGGTTCGACTCCGGTCTGCAGCCCTTTGCTGCATGTCCCCCCCCCCCCCCCTCCCTCCCTCCTCATGTCTAAGCTGTCCTATACGAGTAAAGGCCTAAAATGGCAGAAAAAAAGATCTTAAAATAAATTGAAGAAATGGCGCCCGTCAGCAGCTCAACTCGAGAATCAGGATGCACACCGACTCATTTTTGTCACTGCAGATCCAGAACCTGCTTAGAATAGGTATGAGGTCTGGGCTGGGGAGCCATCTTCAGTGCTCAGGGGACGACTCATCAGCAGGTGTAGTGACAGACAGGTGTGTGTGTGCCCTCATGTATGTTTTAGACTCAGTCCATCACACCGGGCTGAGGCTGAAAGGACGACGACGCTGTCAATCCCCTACACGTCTGGTCTGCTGCTCCGTCTCCCCCTCAGTCAGGAGGAAGAGCTGAAAGAATAAATCTGATCTAAATCTTGATATTTTATTTTTTTCTGGCTCAGATTTCCAGTCTGATGCAGCACTCCAGATAGCGAGCCTGAAGTCTCCCAGGACTGGGCCGCCCCGCCTGGCAGCAACATCAGCAGACAGCTAACTTGTTAAAAGTCTCGGCCATCACTCACAGCCTCTGATAGACAAAATCCATCTACAGTAAATACCAAGGGCGCTGCAACATGACAAAGTGGATGGAAAAAAACCTGCTAAAGAGATGACAGAAGTTCAAACTTTCTTTTAGTCTACCTAGACAAAAAGCTCTGGATGTTCACGTGCTTCTGGACACGCTGTTCTCACGAACTAGTCATACATATAGCTATGAAAAGGAAAGATCTGTAATCCAGGCGACATCTTGAGAAAACAGTCACGACCAGTCGAACCACGAGCGCCGTGCTTGAGCTACGTTACTGGTTACACGGCGTTCGTCGTTCGACAGGTCGTGACTGTTTTCCCGAGATGGCGGCGGCCGCATGTAAACATGACCGCTACTGTCTTTATAATCTATCTTTTTAATAAACTGTCTGTACACTATCTCTAGTCCTCAATGCTTGTGTTTCCATGTAGGGTCCCTCGTTATGCTGCTGGTGAAGTGTGGTGATATTTTGAGCCTCGTTAGTGGCGCAGAAACAGAGATTTATTTTTACTTTAGCGTGCCCCCGACTACTAGTGTTATAAGCTGATTAGCAGTTAGCGCTAAAATTGGTCACATTGGATTAGCATAAAAACATACCCAGAGAACGGTCGACTCGGTACACGTGTGTTATTAACCCCTGGGGTCCTTTTGTGCCTAATTTAACTGTCACCTGACCAGCCAGCTGTCACCGTAAATTTCGTAGGAAATCAAACGAATTGTTGTGCATAAGTTTTTGTACGATATCATGCATTCTGCATTCTACACAACGGGTCTTAATACTTCTGTTTGTTGATGCTGTAGTTTTATCTGCTGGGGACAATATTCACACATCCTCAGAGACACTTATAAACTAGACAAGGTTGCATATTCTGAAAAGAGTACTGACTTAAAGAGTACTGACTTAAAGAGTACTGACTTGAAGAGTACTGACTTAAAGAGTACTGACTTAAAGAGTACTGACTTAAAGAGTACTGACTTGAAGAGTACTGACTTGAACAGTACTGACTTGAAGAGTACTGACTTAAAGAGTACTGACTTGAAGAGTACTGACTTGAAGAGTACTGACTTAAAGAGTACTGACTTGAAGAGTACTGACTTGAAGAGTACTAGGTGTTAGTACACAAGTATTTATAAACACTGTGAAGGAACAAAGAGCCCAAGATGGACATTTGCTCGCCGCCTCTCGTGTTTTATTCGCGTTTCTCCCGGGCGTCCTCGGTGGGCGGGACTAAGATGCGGGGAAGGGAGGCAAGATACACAAGATATGATAGACAACCCCCCCCACACACACACACACACACACACACACACACACAACAACAAACAAACAGAAGCATTAAATCACAAACTTAAACGCTCACCAAAGGCATTCTGGGAAAAATGTGTCCCCTTTCTACACAGTAAGCAGAAATGTATTTTGATAAAAAATAAAAACACACACTTAAACCACCACATGAGCCTGTGACCCCCACCCCTCCCGTCATGCCAAGGTTGGGGCCTCGCGCCGTCATTTGGCGGCGGCTCCTCGGGCCCAGGGCGGGTACGGCAGCAGCAGGACGGACGTGGCGCCCATCCAGCTCCATCGCCGCACTAATCCGCCATTCTTCCATGAATGGAGCATTACCACAAACGCTTGGCAGCAGGAGGGGGCATTGTGTTCCAGAAGAGCTGCAAGCCTCTCAAATGTGCTTTGTTAAAATTCACCTGTTGCCTGGGAGATGAGAATGGACCGTCCCCCTGCGGCCGGGTCCATTATGTAATGTACTGGACTTTGGGCTCGTCCAGTCAGGCAGGACGTCTCTAAGTCGCAGCGGCGAGCGGTGCCAGGGAGCACGGGGGCCGCTGCGTGTCGAGCTGTTTGCTTTAATTGAATTGTTGCCTGGCGGCGAGCGAGCTTTGCTGTCGTTTCAGTCGTCTCATTTAAAGGCTTCGGCTGGATTCTGCTGCCGAGAGAGTCG
>CM042435.1:37706296-37728796 GCA_023631565.1 Gymnocephalus cernua
AACGAGGTAAGTCCAACAGGTAGGTAACGAGGTAAGTCCAACAGGTAGGTAACGAGGTAAGTCCAACAGGTAGGTAACTCGGGGAAATGCTGGAAAGAGAGACACAGAAGGAGCTACAATAATCTGACAGGGAACAAGTGAAACAAGGGGGGGTATATACAGTATATACTAGAGGGAAGGGGAGACAACTACACACAGGTGAATCACATTAGAGCGGGGACAATTAATCATATATATATATATATATATATATATATATATATATATATATATATATATATATATATATAAATAAAGGTATCATGGGCACTTTTCTGCTTGAGTAGTTGGTTGTAAAGCATGTTGTGATAACTCATAACTCACTGCGATGAAATGAGCAGGAAGAACCCATCATCTATGTTTCAAAGTAGAAATGTTTGAACAAGCTTGTCTTGGCCTGAACTCCCCTTGAACCTCTCAGGTTATATATATATATATATATATATATATATATATATATATATATATATATATATATTTGATGCCGTGGACCAGCTGAACCTGCCTGTTTCTCTGAGCTTCACAGGTACAGTAGACAAAACCGGACGCTCGCTCTGGGCGATGCACGTGTCGGGGAGCTGTAGTACTGCTGCAAGAATCAAAGGTAAACCAGAAGTATGGGGGGTTGGGGGGGGGGGGGGGGCAGGCAAGGTGAAGGACACTGCAGAAACAGACCCACCTCGCTGCAAAAAGAGAAAACATGCAGCACTTTGAAAAGGAGTGAGCGCTGTCAAAACAGAGGCCGGTCAAACAGCTGCTTTGTCAACAGCCATCGTAGAGCGCAGCGTCTTTTCTGTGGAAACATCAGTCACAGCAGCGGGGGGGGGGGGGGGTAAACTCCGCTCGGTGCTACCTGCACACGGCTCAGACACTCTGACAGGCTCTGTTTTCTTCACTTCACACTTCTCCTTTACTTTCAGACGGCTGCTTACAGCCGGCGTGTCAACGCTGAAGAGAAAAACCTTGAGTTTTCTGTATATTTGGGATCGAGCCAAGAGGGAGCGTGTTGCAGTTTCACAGCATTGCATGATGGGGCCTTGGCGAGAAAGCGTACAAAAGCGCAGTCGAGTTTGTTGGAAAATGTATATATATGTTATCATTGATGAATGATTAATGCATATTATGTTTGATCATTCTTATTTCTACTTTCATGAAAGAGACTGCTGACTGAGATGGGGCCGTGTCCCAGTTCCAAGGCCAAATCTTGCAAAACATTGATTTAGCTTTGCTTGTTTAAACTGTGATTGTGAGACTCATACAATGTCAAAGTAGCTGTGACATTAAATGTCACTATCGATTATACCTTCGCTGACGTACAGTGAGCTGTCGAAACGTGACTTTTGTGAATAAAAACTCTGCAAGACGGAAGAATTGTCGGAGATGCAGGTGGTTGAGCGCACCTCTCCCCTTGCAGGTAAAACTAGACTACCTGTTTGTGGTCTTCTGTGTGCCGTCTTATTTAACCCTCGTGTTGTCTTCCATTCGCCCACGCATCGTCCTCCCGGTCAGAACTGAAAATCATCACTTTTTCTGACGATTTTGTCTCTTTTGGCGCTTTATTCAGTGTTTTTTGGTGCTTTTTTGACGTTTAACGCTTCTTTTCACTACCATGTATAAACATCACCACTAACTCATAACTAGTTTTACACTTTGGAATTCATGGTCAATAAAATTACTAATTAATTTACAGGAAATTATACCTAATTCTTGAGTTAAAAAAGCAGAAACTATGAATTATTAGACTAATATTTAACCCTTGTGTTGTCTTCCCGGCAACGTTTTGGTTTTCTGGGTAAGATGTTTAAATTTAAACTTTTTTTTCAACGTTTTGGTCGTCCTTTTTGACAATTTTGTCGCTTTTCCCGATGTTTTAGTTACTTTTATCCAAGATTTTTGTCACTTTTTTTTCAACGTTATTTTATCTTCTTTTTTTTTCAAATGCTATAAAATTGAATAAAACACCCAAATTTAATGAAAGTAGTGAACTGATCAACTTTACTTGTGAAAAACGTTATATGGAACTAGCCACGTTATTTTTTTGTGACAATTTGGTTGAAAGAAACCCAAATTTCTGATATAGGAACTTTTAGAAAATGGGTCAAATTGACCCGAGGACAACAGGAGGGTCGACGTTCAGTCGGGAGACTGTTTCTGAACAGTTTTGTTTTTCTCCAAATGCTAAAAAATTTAACAAAACACCCAAAATTCAATGAAAGTAGAGATCCGATGTTTTGTTGTACTTGCGAAGCACGTTGTACGTTATTTTTTGGGTAATCCAAATGAGGTAGTTAAAAAGAAACCCATATTTCTGATATAGACACGGAGAATGAGGGGAGTCCTCGGCTGTCTGGGTGGAACGCAGGCTGAAAAGATATAGTCCAGATTAGGGGTGTGAATTGCACGCAGGGTTCAAAAAACTTGTTTGTCGTTTAAACTGACGCCATAGCGAGTAGTATGAAAGGGTGAAAATCAGCGTAGGGAGGTTGGTCGGGGGGGTGGATGGGTCCAACAACACGGGACCTTCACCCAGGAGACCAGGGGGTCGAGTCCCACGTGTCGCGGTTCCTAAACTCAACCGTCGCTTTCTCGCGATATAACACGCCAAGTGGCGTGTATGTTTACGTCCGCTTGTATACGGCGTAGACATACACGCGGATAGCTCATGATGCGTGCAGATAACACGCTACTTGGCTTTAGGAAAGCGGGCGTGTGTGTTGTCGCAAAGTCATGATGTCACGTTGAAAAGTGCGTCGCGACTTAATGACCATTCGACCAGAATTCGGGTCACAGGGTGACACCAGTTGAGTTTATCTGAGTCAAAACTTCTGCTATGTCGGAGCGGAGTTAGAACGCCATTTTCATTTATTCTTGTTGTGTTTGTTTCATTTCTGTGCTCTCTGTGTTCGCTTTCTGTTCCTGATGTTAAGGGTCTTAAGATGTGCGTGAGCAGCGCTTGGTGCGAGATTAATCGTCTGGAGACGATATAATTAGAAATGGTTTTTCATCCATTCTGTTTCTTGTAACCGTCAGACAGAACGCTGTGTTAAATGCTCCCTAACTGTTGATGACAAGCACGGAGATAAATTATTCACTTATGTATTTATTTTTTGGTGCATTTCCGCCTTTAATCACCAGGACAGCTCAGACATTAAAGGCATACTACGCAGTTTCTGTTTTTGTTAAACAGCGCCCCCTAGAGTCTAGATGCAGTACTTGTATTTGTACGTGTAATGACTTTGAAGCTGTTTTATTAAGGTACAAATCTGAGAGAGGGCGAAGACATGCACGAAACCGCCGTAGGTAGGGCAGTGGTGGTCTAGTGGTTAAAAGAAGCGAGCTTGTGACCGGGAGGTCGTCGGTTCAATCCCCAGACCGGCAGGATATAATCTGGGTGGTGGAGAGTGAGAGAGCAGCTCTTGTCCCCTCCCTCATCACCACCACTGAGGATCCCTTGAGCAAGGCACCTTAACCTCCAACGGCTCCAGTGGAGCTGCTCAGTGGCAGCAGGTCAGACTGGTTGGACTGGGCAGCTTCCAGTAGGAATGGGGAACTGTGGGAATGTGATCAGGTCCTCGTTGACAATGACAAGTTGTTATCAATCCACTTACCTAGAGAAATAAAGGTCGGAGTCGAACCCTGGGCCTCTGCTTTACCAACTGAGCTACCCGGGCGCCCGTTTGAAAACGGTTGAAAAATGTTTTCAAGGTTTTATTTTAATGCTGTTTTCAAATAAACGTGTTTGTGTGTTCACTGAAATTCAAATGTTGAACTCTCTGTGTAAAGTTCTCTCTGTGGATGAATGTTTGTCCTCTACCGACCCGCCAGGCAAAACGTCGGCCCGGCCAGATTGATTTGCTTTTATTCAAAACCATAAAATGTATGTATTTCACCTTCGCTTCAATCTGCGAGCTCACATCACTTCAGCAGCCGTCCAGATACGGTGTTTCCCCCCCTTCAGCGTCAGGTGAAGACTTTGGGGGAAAAGGCCTCCGAGAAGCTGAAAGAAGCGGCGGCCTTGAGCCAGAGTCTCGTTGGCAACAACAGCGTCTGATTGGCTGACAGCCTCGTCCTCCAGCCGCCGTGCTTATCCATGCTCATGAAGAGAGGAAAACATCTCCCCCTCAACCCCTCCGACGCTGCGCTGTGACAGGCTTAACTGTGATATGAGGGGATGTGTTATCTGCTGACTTCCAAATTCATAAATCTTTGAGATCAGATGAAATTGAAGCGGCTTGAAAAGCTCGGAGGGGAGATTGACACGTCTGAGTGGCTCTGTGGGCGCGCCGCTGCAAACTGCATGCTAATGCGCCATCTTGCATATGTTTGTATATACTCAGTGTATGTGTGTCTTCATAATGTGTGCATTGTTTCACACCAGCTTATGCATGCATGCATACGCATTATCAATCCCTACACTGTTCTCTTTAGCACTACCACCATTGCACGCAGTCTACCTTTAACTCTTGACATTTCTGTGAGTGATTTTTATGTATATCTATCTATCTATCTATCTATCTATCTATCTATCTATCCATCCATCCATCCATCCATCCATCCATCCATCCATCCATCCATCCATCCATCCATCCATCCATCCATCCATCCATCCATCCATCCATCCATCCATCCATCCATCCATCCATCCATCCATCCATCCATCCATCCATCCATCCATTAGGGCTAACTCTCCACTTGTACATACACACACCAGACACACTCTGTAGAAACATCTACATTTTTATAATTTAGTCTGTTAGTCTTGAAATAATGTTTTTGTCGTCCTTTAGTTTAGCAAAAGCTGTGCACCAAAAGCATTTCCAGCGTATTTTACCCAGAGCAGATGGAGTTCTGCACTAACAGAAACATGTCTCTTGTCCTTGGGGTGTCAGTGAGTAAAGCTATAAGAACTGAAGAGAGTACAGATGAAACTCACTTGGTTACACAGCAGACATAAAGCTCAGCTACATGACAGTCTTTTGGGGGGTTTTAAATCTGTGACGGCGCTCCAACCAATCAGAGCAGCGCTAGTTGACAGATTAAACTTTAAACTGCGAAAACATCTTCCTTTTTTAAGAATGACTTCTCTCCGTTCTTTGTTCTCTTCTCAAAGAGAAGCTGAACTCCAAGTCTTCCAGAAGACCGCTGTTCACCAGCAGCAGCATAAGCCCCGCCCACCGACTCTATACACGATGTGATTGGCCCGGCCAGAGTTTGGTTTTTCCAGCTCGCAAGCCAACGGAGAGTTGCTAGACCCCCCCTGGCTGCAAATTACATTTGCTGCTGCTAAGTATACTAAAACAACACATTTTCAATACCTCACACTGCTGATTTAATTTTTTACTATTTAACAAATTAAGCCAAACGTCTGTGTCTTTTGTCTTAAAGTGCTAATTATATATATATAATTCTCCTTTTAAGGTTCATAATTGTATTATGATGTTGTATCAGAATAGGTTTACGTGGTTTAATTCTCAAAAAACACTATATTTTTGTTGTACTGCACATTGCTGCAGCTCCTCTTTTCACCCTGTGTGTTGAGCTCTCTGTTGTAGCTACAGAGTGAGACATCTCACCTCTATACCATCTTTGTAGTGAGTCCCACATGCTCAGTAGCTCGGTAAGATCACATCAGCTAGCTGTTTGTTTCTCTAACTTCAAGGCAGGATCAGCAGGGAGACTTCTTCTAAACAGGGAACACTTCCACCTTAGCGTGGAATACCTGCAGAACAGGGACAGGAAGTAGTTCTTCTGGAGATTATGGTGAACTAGTGTGTGTTGTAGCAGCGTTTTACCATTGAGAACGAGCTAGCATGCTAACGCTAGCTAGTATTGTGATTTTAGTTAATTCCAGGAGAATCATTATTTTTATTTATTTTTTCAAAATCTTCTCCCTGTTACCAGGAGAAATAACTGCTGTAGCATGTCCTGCATATGTGTGAGATGGCATACTGAATACTATGGTATGTATGAACCAAAGATGTTTTCCGTTTGCATGATTAATGCTGTCACACGACTGTCAACAAATGGCAGTGTTCGAGATGAAAAAGATTAATACTTTTCAGAGAAATTTATTTTACGTGTCTGTGTGTGTGTGTGTGTGTGTGTGTGTGTCAGTCCGGGTGCGTTGAGGCAGCAGCGTGAAGATGGAGTGTGAGATGTGAGCGCTCTGCCTGCAGATAAACACACACACACACACACACACACACACACACACACACACACACACTCTAATTCATTTTCCTTCCTCTGATTTATCTTGTTTTCCTCCATCTTGTCTGCTCATGCCCAGATAAAATCCCCCAAATTGCATCCCCCCTCCCTCCCTCCCTCTGTAACTCTGCTGCGTCTGTTTCAGGCAACAGTTGCAGTGCAACACAAAAATAATAATACATCTGGTATCTCTTAGATTTGAGTTATAACACCATTTATACGCCCGACAAGTCTTCTGACGTAATTATTCTGTGTCTGTGCCGAGGCGTCCGGAGATGATACAAATATCACAGCTCGCCAACAACACGAGCGCCGACGGCAGCGCCGAGCGGAGAGTTACTCCGAGAAGTCACCACCCTTTGATCAACTTCTCTACTGCTACTAACGGTACCAAGAATAATCGCCCAGTGGCTTACTTTTTGGTTTCCGTCCAATTAAAAGTCAAGTCAAAATTGTTGAATTTCTGCTCTGAGTTGTTCATTCAAGTCAGAGGTCTCAGAAAGTTTTGGATTTCAGATATTTTAACTTGGGAATGAAACTCATTATTTTGAGTTTAAACATCGGCAAGCTGCTCAGTTTGGCCAATACGATAATAATACACCAATAATCTTATAAGTTGCAAATAAATGTGCCCATTGGTATTAATAAAGTGTCTGAATACAAATGCAAGACACACAGTGATGAAAAAATACAAAGAAATACTAAAACTGAACTTAAAAATCATATACTTTTGTGGCCGGTTAGCTCATTTGGTAGAGCGGGCGCACATGTGCAGATGGTCCAGGGTTGGAGTCTGACCTGTGATAGTTTCCCTGCATGTCTCCCCCCCTCGCTCTCCCCTTTCATATCTCAGCTTTCCTATCTAATAAAGGCAGAAATGCCCAACAAGCTGGAAAAACCCAATCTCTGGTCAGGCCAATCACATTGTGAATAGAGTCGGTGGGCGGGGCTTATGGCTGCTGCAGCTGGCGAACAGCGGTCTTTGGAATCGTCTTTGGCCGCGACTCTGGAAGACTTGGAGTTAAGCTTTTCCTTGAGGAAACCGTGCCGTGTTTGGTGTTTTAAGCCCCCAACGTTGTCTTCCAGGCAGCACTAGGATTGGGCAATGGTTAGGGTTAGGGTTAGGTGCCTTGAAGTCGACGTTGGGGGCTTAAAACACCATTGAGCCCCGGTGCCCCCCTTCTCGCCTGAATTCCTCATCTCCTCGGCGGTGTATTCAGCCGTCGAGTGCCGCTCCCTTTAACCTGATCAAACCTTTCATTAAACTAAACAACTTGTGTTTTACAAGAGGAACGGCGGATTGAAATATTACTTTGCACTGCACTAAACAGAAGGGCAGAGCCGTCGTCGCGAGGCGATGCGTTGGGTTGATTGACACATCCACATGAATGAACCGTGTATTGAGCGGTCCGCGGGTATATCTTTCTCACATCATTACGCAGAACATCAGTAATTTCCATCATGAATACTGCAGCGTCCCCTGACAGGCTCTCATCGCTCCGACATCCATCGGGGGAAATGATGGTATTAGACGAGAGGCAGACTCTCGGGGTGAGGCTCCGTGATGAGAGGGGGGAGGAAGGGAGGCAGCTAATTACCCTTTTTATTACCAGGGACCGAACCCCCGTCCCGGGAGGCCTCGCCTGGCCCTGTTTGAGACGAGGAGGATCCGGCACGCCACATTACCTCACTCTTCTCTCCGTAATGCCTGTCGCATTAGGAGCTGTGTGTCTGTTTCTATCAGCGTTGTTTTCTTAAATGCATGCATTTCATTTAGGAGCCTCCTGTTCACCTACAGCAGGTACGCAAGGGCCAAATCCTGTTCACCTACAGCAGGTACGCAAGGGCCAAATCCTGTTCACCTACAGCAGGTACGCAAGGGCCACGTCCTGTTCACCTACAGCAGGTACGCAAGGGCCACGTCCTGTTCACCTAGAGCAGGTATGCAAGGGCCACGTCCTGTTCACCTACAGCAGGTATGCAAGGGCCACGTCCTGTTCACCTACAGCAGGTACGCAAGGGCCACGTCCTGTTCACCTACAGCAGGTATGCAAGGGCCACGTCCTGTTCACCTACAGCAGGTACGCAAGGGCCACGCCCTGTTCACCTACAGCAGGTACGCAAGGGCCACGTCCTGTTCACCTACAGCAGGTACGCAAGGGCCACGTCCTGTTCACCTACAGCAGGTATGCAAGGGCCACGTCCTGTTCACCTACAGCAGGTACGCAAGGGCCACACCCTGTTCACCTACAGCAGGTACGCAAGGGCCACGCCCTGTTCACCTACAGCAGGTACGCAAGGGCCACGTCCTGTTCACCTACAGCAGGTACGCAAGGGCCACGTCCTGTTCACCTACAGCAGGTACGCAAGGGCCGCGTCCTGTTCACCTACAGCAGGTACGCAAGGGCCACGTCCTGTTCACCTACAGCAGGTACGCAAGGGCCACGTCCTGTTCACCTACAGCAGGTACGCAAGGGCCACACACTCTTCACCTACAACAGGTACGCAAGGGCCACGTCCTGTTCACCTACAGCAGGTACGCAAGGGCCACGTCCTGTTCACCTACAGCAGGTACGCAAGGGCCACGTCCTGTTCACCTACAGCAGGTACGCAAGGGCCACATCCTGTTCACCTACAGAAGGTACGCAAGGGCCACGTCCTGTTCACCTACAGCAGGCTGTGAAAGTCCACCTTTTTAATTTGTTTTTAGCTGCAAAGATGTCCTTTTTCCAGAAATGTGGTATACATTACTATTCAGATAATTAGGTATAGAAGTCAACTTTCCTTTAAATTAATCTATAACACATCACACGATAACGAGGAAAGAGAAAAATGTAATATGGCCGTGCTCTACACACCTAAATGTTCGACATGTCGAAGGTCAGCACACATTTCATTTCATTTTTTTATTCATCTCGAACAATCAACAATGTTGTAAAAACAAAACAAAAAAATTAAAACTACAAAATAAAACAATAATCAGAATTTACCGAAAACCAAAACAATACAAAATAATAATAAAGGATTAGTCCGAGAAGGAGCAGGCGGAAGCAAATAGCTTCTTAGGTCCTTCCCGTACTTCACAATATCATCTTAATACAAAATAAATAGATATGCAAATACAGCAATTTCTTTTTTCGACATTTTTGTCTGGTGGTTTATGCGCTTTTTTTCAACGCTTTAGGCACTTTGTTTTAACGTTCAAGACGCTTTACTCAATGTTTTGCCACTTTTTTGGAAGTTTTTGGCGCTTTTTCAGACAATTTTGATGCGTTTTTGGGCCTTTTGACCAACTTTTTTGGCGTTTTTTTCAACGTATTTGTCGCTGGTTGAGGAACTTTTTGGGGGATTTTTATGAGGCCCAAAATGTAAGTGAGAAAACTACAGTATATGAGACATGCAGTAATACAGTCACAATATTTGACTTTTTCTCTTAAATAAACACATGTCAGTAATCTCTACATGTCCGGCCTTCTGGGAAACTGAGTTTGACGTCGCTGAAATACAGCATATAATCTTTCAGGTCTTACAATAACTTCAGAGAAGAATATACAACAATACCTTTACATTGCAATTCCATTCCTATGTTTCGGTCTATTCCTTTCTGTAACATTGAATGCAATTAAAACTTTGCACATTGCTCATTGCTGGTTCATTGATAGTGTTCAAGGGCGTATGAATGAAGCGTTAAATGAACCTTACATAAAAATACCTTCCTACACACTGAATACCTCACCCAAGATCAACAAACAATATTTGCCTCAAAAACGCTGCAGATTACACATCGCTGAATTCTTTCTCTGGATGATGGAAAGCATTTCAGTTTGACTCGTCTATACAACTCAAGTCAGAGTTCATTCACGAGTCGCGTACCAAACGTTAAAATCTGTGTTTCTATGGGTGATGGAGACGCACCTCGACAAACACAGAAGGACCTTTTGACTTCTCGTTTCAGCTCGTATTTACGTTTTGATGAGAAAAGGAAATTCTTCACTCAGATGAAGGATTGTTGCCGTTAGCTGCATGGTGTCTCCACAACAGCTGCCGCCCACCGGGCTTTTCACGGCGCCGTGGCACCCGAGGCTTACCGAGAGGAAATAATGTGACTAATAAAAAGCATCTGAGTCCTCTGGGCTGAAAACACATCACCTGTAAGTGATGGTGACGGAGGACGGATGCAGTCAGTCACACAGAAACCAGGTGAACTACAGCCATCAGCGCACCTTTGAAAAAAGGAAACATCGGACCCGGAGTTAAGTTGAGTCAATACTACCTTTTGATAGTCTACCAAGGCTGCACACTCGTCTGCAATTCTTACTTAGAGAGCACTGTTTTAAACAATCTAAAGGCTCTGACACACCAACCCGGCGGCAGTAAAGCCAGTCGGACTGGTCAGTCTCCCCGAGTCGGTCCAAAACGTTCCTCAGAACCCACCGAAGAGACGCCGACTTGAGCGTACGTTCTGCACGTGTGCAAGACGTAATACGTCTCCATAACAGCAGGCGGCGCTAACCTGATTTGTCGCCAAGAAAATTAAAACCGGAAATGCCGAACGCGTCACGTGGGTCCGGCTGCTCCCCGACCGTAACGGCGTCTCGTTCAGAACACGATCTCATATTCTACTAAAATATTTCACCGTGACGTGTTTCTGAAAACATGTTAAGGAGAAATCGGCCGTGCAGTTGCTGAATCTGTCTTCATCTCAGATCAACAAAGGTCAGTTTACAAGATCTTCATCAGATTCTGAGAGGTTGTTCGTCACGCTCATCCCGCTCGTCATTTCCTGGTTAGCTCTCCACCAATCAGATTGGTCATTGAGTCCGACTGCCCGCCCTCTGAATCAACAAGTCAAATCGTCCCAAATGAAGGCCGACGGCTCCTCCGACTGACGACGGCATGAACACACCGACCAGACTCGGGTCACCGACCTCGCCAGGCGGTCAGACGGACGATAATCGGGTCGTGCGTCCTTAATGTAATCTGAAAGCTGCATCTGATTACAAATAAACACATGCACGACATGCACAACAACACAAGACGCCACTCCTAATTTCTAGTTTTACTTAATTAGTACTCCCGGGACCTGGGTGAAAGTCTTGTGTTTTCTCCTTAACTTCTCCTGGGACATGAACACCTGTTTCCTGGGTGAAAGTCCTGTTTTTTCTCCTTACCTTCTTCAGGACGTGAACACCTGTTTCCTGGGTGAAAGTCTTGTGTTTTCTGCTTAACTTCTTCAGGACATGAACACCTGTTTCCTGGGTGAAAGTCTTGTGTTTTCTCCTTAACTTCTTCAGGACATGAACAACTGTTTCCTGGGTGAAAGTCTTGTGTTTTCTCCTTAACTTCTTCAGGACGTGAACACCTGTTTCCTGGGTGAAAGTCTTGTGTTTTCCCCTTACCTTCTTCAGGACGTGAACACCTGTTTCCTGGGTGAAAGTCTTGTGTTTTCTCCTTAACTTCTTCAGGACGTGAACACCTGTTTCCTGGGTGAAAGTCTTGTGTTTTCCCCTTAACTTCCAGTGTGTGACTTTTTGTAATTATAACAACCTGCATCGGGCGAGTACAAACAGTTAAAATAAATCCAGAGCTTATGATTAAATTATAATATATTATTATAGATAACATGACCCAACAGTATCACATAGCAGTAGAAATTCTTTTTACAATGAACAGTTTTTGTTTTTATCTGCTAGTACCTACAGCGGAACAATAATTGTCTTTCTGGAAATGATATTCACAAACACAAGCACAGTCCTGTGCCACTAACCGCTTTTGAATTATTCAATATAGATGTTGAAATCTGTGTGCAACAAACGTATGCTGACAGGAATTCACTCGTTAGGTTTTGGGGTTTAATGAAAAGACAGAAGATGACCACAGTTATGTAAGAGATAATGTACAGCGAGCCGGTCATCATAGCATTGTTGGGGACCGCCCATTTGTGTGACGCTCCATTGATCCTCTGAATAACATGAAAAATTCCCTTTGGTCCTAGAGCCCACTAGTCCGACCCGACGTCCCCCACTATGGCCAGGCCAAGACCCGCCCTACGAAGCAGCTCGATTGGTTGGGGTTTGGCATGTGACCTCGAGTGGTTAAGGTTAGGATAGCCGATTGGTCAGGGGATTTATATGACACACAAACTTACTCAGACACCACTAAATAGACCACTGTATATATTAGTTTAAACACTTAAACTTTTCAGCTAATCGCTAGCATGTTCGGACATTGGATTTCGCCAGGCAGCTAGCTAGGCAGCTAGCCAGGCAGCTAGCCAGGCAGCTAGCCAGGCAGCTAGCTAGGCTACTTGTGCATTTGTTTGATGATGTTTCGTTGGCGAACGTCGACGCTTGTAGCAACACGGATTGTTGTTTATATGTCACACAAACTTAGACAGGGCAAATACAACCAAATAGACCGCTGGAGATGTTTAAACACTCTAAATTATTCAGCTAGCCGACAGGTCAACCGCTAGCCGCTGTTCTGTTGCAGTCTTGCGTGTTGTTTTTGCGACCACGCCCCCCGAGGCAAAATATCACTGGCCGAAAATCGCGAGGTATTTCGCTGTGTGGAAACGTACCGTTACGGCGCTTATCTTGTTTTAAGCTTCATGTACGAATGGTTCGGGAGAACAGCCTGCTGAAGCCGAACACACTGCAGTGCTAACTTATAACAGTTCAACAGTTTTTTGTTGTTTCTTTTTATTTTTTGGGCCTCCAACTCGATTCTTCCTGCAGACTTTGTGTTGTCGGTGTGGTGCACGGCCCATCCCGATTCAACAGCCTCATTAACGAACAGCAACAACATCCGTGAGGCTGGGCTGTCACTGTGCACATTATAAGTTCATAAGCCCATCTCTAATTCATGGAGGGGAGATTACTGTGTGTACGCTGCTGTGTGTTTGGGAAGCGTTTCAAAAAGGGAGCTCGCTGGTTAATGAGTCGGACTCCGACAGACAGCCAGAGTACGAGTCTCGTGTTCGCAGAGCTGCGAGCTTCCAGGAGAAAAGTAATTTATTCAGTTATTTCTCATTTCTATGTAAACAACAGGTATTGTCATCTACATTGTGCCAGACAACTTGTTTGGGGTAGAACACATGCATGTTTTCTCTCTCTGGGTTTTTTCATGTTTCCTCCGTATTAGTGAGTCGACAACTAAGAATTTACATAGTCGTACGTTTTCTTTTCTCTTCTCATTTGCGACATTGGCTTCCATGTTTTCCACACAGCCACAAAAAGAGCGGGAACGAGTTGTCAGTTGTATCCCCCCCCCCCCCCCCCCCACACACACACACACACACAGACACTAAGCTTTCTGTTATGGTTCAGGAGAACAGCGTGATCTGTTTAAGCCGAGATACATGATGTGACTATTGTTTAGCTGTAAACAGAACAGACAGCGCTGTTAGCTGTGTGTGTGTGTGTGTGTGTGTGTGTGTGTGTGTGCGTGCGTGCGTGCGTGCGTGTGTGCGTGCGTGCATGCATGTGTGCGTGTGTGCATGAGTTTGCGTGCGTGCTTGCATGTGTGCGAGAGTGTGTGTGTCTGTGCGTGCGTGCATGCATGTGTGCGAGTGTGTCTGTGTGTGTGTGTGTGTGTGAGAGTGTGTCTGTGTGTGTGTGTGTGTGTGTGTGTGTGTCTGTGTGTGTGTGTGTGCGTGCATGTGCGTGCATGTGTGTCATGCACTGTCAGAGCAGAGATCGATAGACAGACAGATCACATCACTTAGTAATCCTGCTTTCTTTTCAAGGTTTTGTGAAGAGAATTTTGGATTTAAAAAGAAATAGAATGTGTGAAATATAAAAGACGATATCTCTGCTTCTGCTGCTACAACTTTTTATTTTTTTAAACTGTTCATCAACAGTCTGACAGTTGTAGAGTGTAACATGTCCATCTATGTGGATTAGAAGAGACAAATTCACCTGGGAACATGTCTATGTTCCCACAGCTCTATGTACCCACAGCCCTATGTTCCCACAGCTCTATGTTCCCACAGCTCTATGTTCCCACAGTCCTATGTTCCCACAGCCCTATGTTCCCACAGCTCTATGTTCCCACAGCTCTATGTTCCCACAGCCCTATATTCCCACAGTCCTATGTTCCCACAGCTCCATGTTCCCACAGCTCTATGTTCCCACAGTCCTATGTTCCCACAGCTCTATGTTCCTACAGCTCTATGTTCCTACAGCTCTATGTTCCCACAGCCCTATGTTCCCACAGCTCTATGTTGATACAGCCCTATGTTTTGGGAACATAGAGCTGTGGGAACATAGAGCTGTGGGAACATAGAGCTGTGGGAACATAGGCCTGTGGGAACATAGGACTGTGGGAACATAGGGCTGTGGGAACATAGGCCTGTAGGAACATAGAGCTGTAGGAACATAGAGCTGTGGGAACATAGAGCTGTGGGAACATAGGGCTGTGGGAACATAGAGCTGTGGGAACATAGAGCTGTGGGAACATAGGGCTGTGGGAACATAGAGCTGTGGGAACATAGTGCTGTGGGAACATAGTGCTGTGGGAACATAGAGCTGTGGGAACATAGGACTGTGGGAACATAGGGCTGTGGGAACTTAGAGCTGTGGGAACATAGGGCTGTGGGAACTTAGGACTGTGGGAACATAAAGCTGTGGGAACATAGGCCTGTAGGAACATAGAGCTGTAGGAACATAGAGCTGTGGGAACATAGAGCTGTGGGAACATAGGGCTGTGGGAACATAGAGCTGTGGGAACATAGAGCTGTGGGAACATAGGGCTGTGGGAACATAGAGCTGTGGGAACATAGAACTGTGGGAACATAGAACTGTGGGAACATAGGGCTGTGGGAACATAGAGCTGTGGGAACATAGAGCTGTGGGAACATAGGGCTGTGGGAACATAGAGCTGTGGGAACATAGAGCTGTGGGAACATAGAGCTGTGGGAACATATGGCTGACCCCATTCACCCAATGGAAAAAGAAATACACACTATCAAGTGATAGAACAGTTCTTCTAATAATCAGGTTTCAACACATTTGACTTGTTACTCCTGAGTTTCATGTATTGATTAGTTTCGTCTCTAACCTTCCTGCTCTGACACAAGACATCGGATATTAGCAATGAGTCGCCGCCACACAAATGAGCTAAATGGCTGAAATAGAGACAAACAAATTGACTGCATTCTTAAATAACTCAGGATTGAACTTTGCCGACTAACAGAAGTGACAGGACAGTGAGTCCGTCTCTGTTCGGTACACAGAGCGATGAAACAGGTATTGATCTTCTCATCGGACTTAGGGGAGGACAACAAACAACGACATTTCCCAAAATGTCAGAGTTCTACTTTTAATTAGGTTTTTTTTTTTTTTTTGAAACGTATTTATTGAGTTTTTGTACATTTGACAACAAGGCATATAATATAAAACAGAGAGGAGACCAAGGATGTTGTGTGTGAGCTGATGTTGTGTGTGAGCTGATGTTATGTGTGAGCTGATGTTATGTGTGAGCTGATGTTATATGTGAGCTGATGTTGTGTGTGAGCTGATGTTGTGTGTGAGCTGATGTGTGTGTGAGCTGATGTTATGTGTGAGCTGATGTTATATGTGAGCTGATGTTGTGTGTGAGCTGATGTTATGTGTGAGCTGATGTTGTGTGTGAGCTGATGTTATGTGTGAGCTGATGTTATGTGTGAGCTGATGTGTGTGAGCTGATGTGTGTGTGAGCTGATGTTATATGTGGGCTGATGTTATGTGTGAGCTGATGTGTGTGAGCTGATGTGTGTGAGCTGATGTTATGTGTGAGCTGATGTTGTGTGTGAGCTGATGTTATATGTGGGCTGATCTTATGTGTGAGCTGATGTGTGTGAGCTGATGTTATATGTGGGTTGATGTTATATATAGTAGTAGGTGGAACCCACAAGGCAAGCGAAAGAGAGGCCGTCCAAGAAACACCTGGCGACGGGACCTCAAGGCAGACACCACCAAGATGGGCTACACCTGGAACCAGCTAGAGAAAATGGCCCAGGACAGAGGACTCTGGAGATCTGTAGTTGGCGGCCCATACCCTGATAGGAGTGACGGGCAATGATGATGATGTTATATGTGGGCTGATGTGTGTGTGAGCTGATGTGTGTGAGCTGATGTTATATGTGGGCTGATGTTATATTTGAGCCCCTCTGGTTGCCATCTGCTGCAGAAAATACCTGATCCTCATAAACAAACACAGTCTGCCTTCGCCTCGGTTCGCCGTGCTGCTTCAGGCCCGTATTCACACACCAATCAATGAGGGGGATCCCTCACACTGATATATAGGCCGCGAAAATTGGCTTTCTTCTCCTTGTGAAGATTGTGGTGATTACCTTTATAGTGCTGTTGATTGGAGATTGATCGCAGGGTGAAATTAAACAGCAGTGGGTCCCCTCTTGTATGATTTGAGGCTCAATGCTCTGATAGAGATGATAGAAAGATGGAGGAGCTGACAGCGGACGGCGCACTCCAAAAAAATCTCCATCTTAACAAGTCATTTATTCTGTTATGAATGTCTTATTTTCTCAAGAAATCGGCCAAACGCCTGAGATTGTTTCACCTGTTTTCAACACAATCATCCTTATTTTAATATGTTTTAATTTGATTCATTTTTCAAAGTGACTTACTTGTGTGTGTTTCAAACGTCTGCCCTGTGTGACCACATAATGAGGAGTTTCCACGACAGTGAACAATGGCCGCACTACTCTTGAAAGCATGCGTGTGTCTGTTCGTGGGGAGACTCTCTGGAATAGTTTGGAGGACGAAATCCAATTGAGTCAATGTCATACAATTCAACATGAAATACAAAAGAGTAAATGTGGAAAGCAGACAGTACAGTAAAGAGGATGGAGAAGCCGTCATTGGAAACTGTTTGGAACATTTAAAAAAATACCTGGCAGGCATAGAGTGTTAATATTAAAGGACAGAGCATGTGTGGTGTCCCCCATTGGTTGGTGGAGATCTGCTATGAGTCGTCGAGTTTGCCGTTAACGGGCGCAGCCGTCCTGGTTGAGGATGTGACGATTTTAGACGAGAGGGAGGAGTGAGGGAGGGAGGAGTGAGGGAGGAGCCCTCACACTCTACGTTACGTTACATACTTTCACTGGCAATCACATCATAGCCACGTCCTAAAACACCCCCCTGCTTTATCGCAGATTTTAAAATCAATCAGACCATAATTCAAAAAATTAACTTCATTCTGTGTTGCAGAAGACTTAAAACTAGCAACTGAGACCATAAACTCATTATGAAGATGTTTACTGAGGTAATAAATCAAGTGAGAAGTGGGTCACTTTCTCATAGACTTCTACAGAAACAGAACTCCTTCTGCAACCGCACGTGTCGCCCCCTGCAGGAATTCAGACAGAATGCAGGTTTAAGGAGTCTCCCCCTGCAGGAATTCAGACAGAATGCAGGTTTAAGGAGTCTCCCCCTGCAGGAATTCAGAGAGAATGCAGGTTTAAGGAGTCTCCCCCTGCAGGAATTCAGACAGAATGCAGGTTTAAGGAGTCTCCCCCTGCAGGAATTCAGGTAGAATGCAGGTTTAATGAGTCTCCCCCTGCAGGAATTCAGACAGAATGCAGGTTTAAGGAGTTTCTGCATTTGCAGCACTTTGTTAATCCGGATGCTTTGTCCATTAATATTATACAGTCTATGCTGGCAGGTGGTTGGATGAACCATCTGTCCTTAACGTCCGCCATTGTTTTTTTTTTTTTTAATGAACAGTTGCAACCATCACACACACCTAAACTACACCCCCAGCTGCCACTAGCTCATCACCAGACGCTGATTGGTTCGGTAAGTTAGTTACACAAACGCATTAGGTTCAGACAAAATGGATCATCTTGACGTGATATTGCAAAAATTCAGCTGCCGTGCAAGGTTAAGCATTATTATCTTTAATCAAGAAACAAAGTGTCTCCTCTGTTCCTTCTGACCACGGTGGGAAATCTGGAGCAGGAAAAAACGAGGAAAATTAATTAATTAAAAACAGTTTAGAAAGACTGTACCATTCACGTATACAGGCGGGCGCCATCTTGGGAAAACAGTCATGACCAGTCGAACGCCGTTGAGCTGAACTGAATGCACGTTGCACGGCGTTCGACTTTTACCTTTTACCTGTGTCATTAACACCTAGGTTCATTTTGGGCCAAATTTGTCCTTTAAGCCTACACGTCTTCTTGATTTTTGCAGTTTGCGTCCTTCAATGACTGTCTAGAATAAAGAAGGCTGCAGTAGAAAAAGAAGTTTCTGGAATCCTCTATCTCTCTCTCCCGCTGATGAGCTGCGACTTTGGAACGTGGATGTGAGACGAGCGAGGTCACCGCCGCCGATGGAAGAACATTTTCATTGTACGACCAGAAGCAATTGTATTCAGCGAAGAGTTAGAGAGAGCTATTTTGTAAGAGAAAATGTTCTGAAGTGCTCTTTGAAAGACCGCCGGCTCCCCCTTTTCATTATTTGCCACATCTAAAGCAGAGAGAGATACCGCCATGTTACAGGAGGCTGACTGAGTGCTGTGTGCCCCGACTCTGACAGCTCTGCACAAATGCATATCAGCCAGAGTGGAGATGGGAACTACAGAGAGGTTTAACTCATAAAACATTTACCGGCCTGCCTCAGATTGCACTTAGAGAGTATTTAGAGCGGTATACACAGCGAAATATAATGAGAACCAAAATGTGGCCCCATGCAAACCCCCGAGTGAAAGTGTGGATGGATTAACACAGAAAACTTATTAGATGTAAAAAAATAAATCTTATTAGATGGAGCTGGTCGGGGGAGTCTGCTCTGTGTTTTCTCTGCACAAGAGGCGGGACCAACGGGCGTAGTTCACATGACTCTGTACGCCATTGGATAGTCCTTCAACCAATCAGAGCAACGATCCGGGTGACGTAGCGGCGACAGCGGCATCAACGGGTCGCTGCGCTTTGGTGGCCACCATGTTGAATGTAAACAAGAAGCTGCTCGGTCGCTTCTCTATCGTCATCGTGTTAAACCAGCCAATGGCGCGCCAAGGTGGATAAGCCAGCTTGTGATTGGTTCCCGCAGATTTGTAACGGAAGCAGGAGAGATAAACGTACAGGTTTCCAGTCTGAGCTGCTGGGAGACATCACATCACCAGCAGATCAGACTGGTTTATACAGACTAACAGAAAACCTTAAAGACATTTTTAATCAATATCTCCGAATACGAGCGGAATCCAAAGAAACCGCAGACGCTCCAGTAGAAGACAGGACCCTCAATATACAAGCAGAGGGATGTGCTGCCTTCACAGGCTCATGTTTGGAGTTTTTACGCCCAAATAAACTCAATTTTACAACAGCGCTAACCTGATCTGAACCAGAAAATGGACCCATGCGTCCGGAAAATCTCTCAGCAGACTCTCACTGTCATTTCTCTCAGTCAGCCTCAGTGGAGCTCCACAATACAGGAGACTCAGAGCTGCAGATTCCTGCACAGCACTGACGTTAATTCATGAGGAATTTGGGTTTTGTTGTCGTATGTGCATGATGTTTTGTGATGTTTACACTGAGTTAAAGAGACGTGATTATGAGAGGGGGAAACATAGCAAAATATATTTGATTTTAGACCAAAACGTAGCTATGTAAATGTGGCCTCAGTGATATTTGAAATAAAGTTCCTCAAATTAAAACCAGGACGACTACAGCTGGTAGTCTTGGTAGAGGGGAGATGACGAAGTGACGCCAGACAACGAGAGCTCAAACTAAATACACAGGACTAACGAGGGTGGTAACGAGAGACAGCTGACACGAGGACGTACGAACATGTGGCAGACAATCACAACAGCAATATGAACAAACAGTAGCATAAGAAAATAGTTTTAATAATTAAGTTTGTAAGCCATGCAACACAAAGTGAAAAGACACATATGGAAACCATTTGTTAATATTATATAATTAGTTAATAATACTGGTAAATATGCCCATACGTACATACCCAAGCCATGCAAGTACACCATCTGGTAGCAGGCTTAGTACAAGTTAGCAGCATGTTAGCAAAATGAAAATAATGAATTAAATTGGGAAATATTTTAAGAGTCATAAGATGTCTTTACAGAAGCCAGGTCTTAAGACTTTGTGTAAAGGTGTGGTAAGAACTAAGATGTCTCTCACATGTCGTTTGAGCTTCGATATGCATGGATATTTATTAATGTATAAATGAATGTTGTTGTTTTATGAATGAATGCATGGATATGTATTAATGCATAAATGAATGTTGTTGTTTTATGAATGAATGCATGGATATTTATTAATGCATAAATGCATGTTGTTGTTTTATGACTGAATGCATGGACGCTTATGGAAGTAGGAATGAGTGTTTGTAAGGCATGTATGGGAGAACTGTTAAGTGTAGCAAGGAAAGTTGGACCCAAAATGCAGAGAGAGCAGGCAGGCAGACAGGAGTAGAGTCACTTGATGATTTAATAAATTAAACGAAATACAAAACCAAAGGAGTCCTGGAAAAAGCAGGCAAAAAGGATAATCCAAAAAAATAAAGTCCAAGTCAAAAATAGAAACATAGGAACACTAAGACAAACACACAGGAAAGACTAAATACAGAGGATAACGAGGAAACAAGAGGCAGGTGACACAAGGGCTGGGAAACAGGTGGAAAACATCAGACAATCACAAGAGCGGGAAAAACCAAAAGACAGGAAGTAAAACCAGACAAGACTAGGGAGAAAAACCAGACTTCAAAATAAAACAGGAAACTAAATACAAAACAGACTACCAAAATAAGACAAAAACCCCAAAACCATAACAAGAACAGAAGAATGTAGGAATGAATGATGGCTTTTTTTAGTATAGAAAATGGTTTACTGTACATGTGTCTTTTAATTGTTTTTAACCTGTGCTTGTTGTGTGTCTACGTTGTAACATTTGCAGCAATTTCTCTGTGTCCAAAACAAATTTCTCCTTGGGGAGACTAATGAAGATACTTTGATTTTGACTGATTGATGAAGGCAAGCATTATCACTTGTCTCTGTGCGCTCATTGGACAGCCAGATTTGGGAGGGGTTGGAGGCTGCTAGCAGGGGGCCCGGGGGGGGGGGGGGGGGAACCAAAAGGATGCTAGAATGAATAGCTGTGGATGTGGGGAGGGGCCCGTAGAAAATGCCTTTCTGCAGGACCCAGAATTTCCAAAGTAGGCTATGTTACCGTATGCAACACTTGAAATGCAACGATGCATTTGTAACATATTCTCTTCTTGTAAATGAATGATTTTCTGTCTGAACAAAACATTCATCGTAACTATATGACCTCCCGGTAACGCCAACTCCTAGACCTTCACCACAGCAGGTGTGGTAAAAAACGGGGACCGCCCGTTTCTCCGACGCTCCATTGATCCGACCTCTCGATAACAGGAAAACTTCCCTTTGGTCGTACAGCCCACTGGTCCGGCCCAACGTCCCCCATTACGGCCACGCCAACACCCGCCCTACGAAGCAGCCGATTGGTTGTGGTTAGGCATGTGACCTCGAGTGGTTAACAGTCCCTCCAGAAAAACATGATTATGCGATCGCATAATTCAATGCATAATCAGCCATATTTATGCGGGGGGGGCCGCAGTTTTTCAAATACGCCGCACTTTCGCCGCATAAATTGCCGATATCCGTGCAAAATATGCGGGGTTTGCATGATTTCATAATCCCCGCATTTTCGTTGAAAAAAAAGTCACATATATCTCAGCAAAAAGATAAAAAATGTTGCGTTTACTTCACACAAGAGCAGCCATTTTCCCCTGTTGCCATGGGAACGTTATGAAGTGACGTAATTTCTCCTAGTGAGAACATGGTGTTGTTTTTGCAAGTTCCCGCAATTTCATCGCATAAAACTGCATAAATATCCTGCATATTCCATCACATTTATTAAGAAAACGTGCCGCATAATCAAGGATTTTTGCCCACAACAATCACAAAAAACTCTGCGTTTTTCTGGAGGGAGTGGGTGAAGGTTAGGATAGCCGATTGGTCAGGGGACAGGACCTGAACCAATGGGGTTACGTTACCTTGCGTAAGCACGGACGCCTGGCCAATAAATGCTACTGAAGGGCGGGTCTTGGCGTGTCCGTAGTGGGATTCTTGATATCGCTGGTGGACGTCGGACCAGTGGGCTGGAGGACCAAAGGGAATATTTTTCGGGTTATTGAGAAGTCGGAACAACGGAGCGTCGGAGAAATGACACGGCACCGGTAGAAACACTATCGCTTTAGTCCAACGGGGGCG
>CM042435.1:37731296-37771296 GCA_023631565.1 Gymnocephalus cernua
GAGTGAGTGAGTGTGTGTGTGTGTGTGTGTGTGTGTGTCTGAGTGAGTGAGTGAGTGAGTGAGTGTGTGTGTGTGTGTGTGTGTGTGTGTGTGTGTGTGTGTGTGTCTGAGTGAGTGAGTGAGTGAGTGAGTGAGTGAGTGAGTGAGTGAGTGAGTGTGTGTGTGTGTGTGTGTGTGTGTATGTGCGTGTGTGCGCGTGCATGTGCGTGTGTACGTGTGTGTGAGTGTGTGCGTGTGCATGTGTGTGTGAGTGTGTGTGTGTGTGTGTCTCTGTGTGCGTGTGTGTATGTGTGTGTGTGTGTGTGTGTGTGTGTGTCTCTGTGTGCGTGTGTGTGTGTGTGTGTGTGTGCATGTGTTTGTGTGTGCGTGTCTCTGTGTGCGTGTGTGTGTGTGTGTGCGTGTGTGTGTGTGTGCGTGTGTGTTTGTGTGTGTCTCTGTGTGCGTGTGTGTCTCTGTGTGTGTGCGTGTGTGTGTGTGTGCGTGTGTGTGTGTGTGTGTGTCTCTGTGTGCGTGTGTGTCTCTGTGTGCGTGCGTGTGTGCGTGCGCGTGCGTGCGCGTGTCGTCCGGCAGCAGACGGCGAATGTTTTTAATTCTTTTCATGATTTCTTCCAATTTCAACTTAAACGGATCAGAGGAGCCGTCCTGTCCTCCTTCCTTCCCTCAGTTTTTTGTTTTCTATCTCTGCAGCCATTATTGCGTTCACACTCCAAGATGTCTTACTGCCTCAGAGTCACGTTGAGCCCCCCCCCCTTCTTTCTCTCTGGCACTTCCAGACCTACAATTCAGAGCACTTGTGATTCTCTGCTCCTTCTGTCTGGCAATCCTATCAGCCGACCATCTCCCTCTCCAGCAGCCACTCCATTCTCTTCTTATGTTTGTTTAATACTCGGTGGAGTTGTCTGCCCGGGATTGGGTGTCTGAGGTGTGATGCTGAGAGATTTCCAATTGATGGGATGGAGAGGATGGGAAGGAGAGAGAGACGGGGGAGAGTGGGAGAGAGGGGGGGGGGGGGGGGGGGGGGTTGGGAGAGGAGGTTATAGAATTGGAGGAGAAAAGAGAAGAGGCCAAGTCGATGGGCGAGCAAAGTGTTTTCTGTCCAGAAAACATCGGGGCAGACTATTTACCACAGAGGAGATGGGCAAAGTCGAATGGAGACTGAAAAGACTTCAGTGGAGTGCTGGGAATTCATTTTTCATGTGAAATTGCACAGTTTTGTACCAGCGTACTGAACCGCAGTGCTTAAATCCTTTTTACTACAAAAGGCGATGGCATTAAAGTGATGATCTGAACTCTGGTTGACTTCCATTAAATCCCTGCCACTGGTATCTTGGGCCGAATGCGTTGGGAGTTTTTGGGGAGATCAACTGGATACGGTGTTAAAAGTGAGTCTGAGTTTGTTTCCTCCGCTAACATGGTGGTCAGTAGGTTGAACAGAAGCATCGGCGACCTCTAGCTCACCCAGTGAGAGCGTGCGCCCCATGCCCCATGCCCCATGCCCCCAGTCCTTTGCAGCGGCGCGGGTTAGAATCCGACCTGCTGCAAAAAGCAAGATGAAGATTCCCCTGCCAGCTTCTTCTCATGTTTATGTCATGCACCCATAAAGCTTGTATCTAACTTCAGACAATGACCTCATTTCACTGGTTTAACATGTGATCTGTATCTGGATGAGGAACAATGTGTGTTCAAGTTGAACTATGCAGTTTTTAGCTTAACGTACCTTAACTGAACAGCTTCGGAATCATTGGAATGGTTATTATTACATTACATTACATTTAGCGGACACTTTTATCCAAAGCGACTTACAATTCCTATATATCAGAGGTCGCACGCCTCTGGAGCAACTAGTGGTTAAGTGCCTTGCTCAGGGACACATTGGTTGACGATGAAGATAAGACGCTGTGCAAGAGAGCTTTATAAAACATCTGAAGAATACAGCTTTCTATTCTAAAATGATTGAGTTTCCTTAGAAAAAACATCCTCTTCTGCAACGTTTTGGATTTATTTTGTGCACATTCATTAAATGTCAGTTTATTGTCTATTTCAACACCCAAATATGTGTATGTAGGACTGTGTGTAGATACGTTTTATTACGTGTCCTATGAGGTGGTCTGCGACAATTCTTGATTACAAACAGTGGTCCACACACACTCCTGCTCTAGATAGACAGCAGGCAAAAATAATACAAAACAATGTTGAGGGAGCCAAAAGAACAGGAATACCAACGGACAACGGGGTAGACGCCACACACAAACACCCACAACAACACACGACGATCTGACACGAGACGAGGACAACACAGAGGCTAAATACAGCAGGTAACGAGGTGAAACAAGGGACAGGTGACACGAGGACTCAGGAACAGGTGGAACACATCAGGGCGGGGCAGACGATCACAAAGGCGGGAAAACACAAGACATGACAAGGGAGGAAACAGATACTTCATAATACAACAGGAAACATACACAATCATGACAAGGAACTATCTGATCAAAGAAGTAACGATGATTATGAATCTTATATCGATAATTGGAACTCATTCAGTCAGAACCAGAGACGTTATTGAGGTTGTTAAAAGCTGCTCATCACATTTTAATACATTCTCTGCACCTGTAGAGATTTTGGCCAGTGGTGGTTTGAGGGGGGAGGCCGAGGGTGGCCAGTGGTGGTTTGAAGGGGGGAGGCCGAGGGTGGCCAGTGATGGTTTGAAGGGGGAGGCCGAGGGTGGCCAGTGGTGGTTTGAGGGGGGAGGCCGAGGGTGGCCAGTGGTGGTTTGAGGGGGGAGGCCGAGGGTGGCCACTGGTGGTTTGAGGGGGGAGGCCGAGGGTGGCCAGTGGTGGTTTGAGGGGGGAGGCCGAGGGTGGCCAGTGGTGGTTTGAAGGGGGAGGCCGAGGGTGGGCAGTGGTGGTTTGAGGGGGGAGGCCGAGGGTGGCCAGTGGTGGTTTGAGGGGGGAGGCCGAGGGTGGCCAGTGGTGGTTTGAGGGGGGGAGGCCGAGGGTGGCCAGTGGTGGTTTGAGGGGGGAGGCCGAGGGTGGCCAGTGGTGGTTTGAGGGGGGAGGCCGAGGGTGGCCAGTGGTGGTTTGAGGGGGGAGGCCGAGGGTGGCCAGTGGTGGTTTGAGGGGGGGAGGCCGAGGGTGGCCAGTGGTGGTTTGAGGGGGGGAGGCCGAGGGTGGCCAGTGGTGGTTTGAAGGGGGGAGGCCGAGGGTGGGCAGTGGTGGTTTGAGGGGGGAGGCCGAGGGTGGCCAGTGGTGGTTTGAGGGGGGAGGCCGAGGGTGGCCAGTGGTGGTTTGAAGGGGGAGGCCGAGGGTGGCCAGTGGTGGTTTGAGGGGGGAGGCCGAGGGTGGCCAGTGGTGGTTTGAGGGGGGGAGGCCGAGGGTGGCCAGTGGTGGTTTGAAGGGGGGAGGCCGAGGGTGGGCAGTGGTGGTTTGAGGGGGGAGGCCGAGGGTGGGCAGTGGTGGTTTGAGGGGGGAGGCCGAGGGTGGCCAGTGGTGGTTTGAGGGGGGAGGCCGAGGGTGGCCAGTGGTGGTTTGAGGGGGGAGGCCGAGGGTGGCCAGTGGTGGTTTGAAGGGGGGAGGCCGAGGGTGGCCAGTGGTGGTTTGAAGGGGGAGGCCGAGAGTGGCCAGTGGTGGTTTGAGGGGGGAGGCCGAGGGTGGCCAGTGGTGGTTTGAGGGGGGGAGGCCGAGGGTGGCCAGTGGTGGTTTGAAGGGGGGAGGCCGAGGGTGGCCAGTGGTGGTTTGAAGGGGGGAGGCCGAGGGTGGCCAGTGGTGGTTTGAGGGGGGAGGCCGAGGGTGGCCAGTGGTGGTTTGAGGGGGGAGGCCGAGGGTGACCAGTGGTGGTTTGAAGGGGGGAGGCCGAGGGTGGCCAGTGGTGGTTTGAAGGGGGAGGCCGAGGGTGGCCAGTGGTGGTTTGAAGGGGGGAGGCCGAGGGTGGCCAGTGGTGGTTTGAGGGGGGGAGGCCGAGGGTGGCCAGTGGTGGTTTGAAGGGGGAGGCCGAGGGTGGCCAGTGGTGGTTTGAAGGGGGGAGGCCGAGGGTGGCCACTGGTGGTTTGAGGGGGGAGGCCGAGGGTGGCCACTGGTGGTTTGAGGGGGGAGGCCGAGGGTGGCCAGTGGTGGTTTGAGGGGGGAGGCCGAGGGTGACCAGTGGTGGTTTGAAGGGGGGAGGCCGAGGGTGACCAGTGGTGGTTTGAAGGGGGGAGGCCGAGGGTGGCCAGTGGTGGTTTGAAGGGGGAGGCCGAGGGTGGCCAGTGGTGGTTTGAAGGGGGGAGGCCGAGGGTGGCCAGTGGTGGTTTGAGGGGGGGAGGCCGAGGGTGGCCAGTGGTGGTTTGAAGGGGGAGGCCGAGGGTGGCCAGTGGTGGTTTGAAGGGGGGAGGCCGAGGGTGGCCACTGGTGGTTTGAGGGGGGAGGCCGAGGGTGGCCACTGGTGGTTTGAGGGGGGAGGCCGAGGGTGGCCAGTGGTGGTTTGAAGGGGGGAGGCCGAGGGTGGCCAGTGGTGGTTTGAAGGGGGGAGGCCGAGGGTGGCCAGTGGTGGTTTGAAGGGGGAGGCCGAGGATGACCAGTGGTGGTTTGAGGGGGGGAGGCCGAGGGTGGGCAGTGGTGGTTTGAAGGGGGAGGCCGAGGGTGGCCAGTGGTGGTTTGAAGGGGGGAGGCCGAGGGTGGCCAGTGGTGGTTTGAAGGGGGGAGGCCGAGGGTGGCCAGTGGTGGTTTGAAGGGGGGAGGCCGAGGGTGGCCAGTGGTGGTTTGAAGGGGGAGGCCGAGGGTGGCCAGTGGTGGTTTGAGGGGGGAGGCCGAGGGTGGCCAGTGGTGGTTTGAGGGGGGAGGCCGAGGGTGGCCAGTGGTGGTTTGAAGGGGGGAGGCCGAGGGTGGCCAGTGGTGGTTTGAGGGGGGAGGCCGAGGGTGGCCAGTGGTGGTTTGAGGGGGGAGGCCGAGGGTGGCCAGTGGTGGTTTGAGGGGGGAGGCCGAGGGTGGCCAGTGGTGGTTTGAAGGGGGGAGGCCGAGGGTGGCCAGTGATGGTTTGAAGGGGGAGGCCGAGGGTGGCCAGTGGTGGTTTGAGGGGGGAGGCCGAGGGTGGCCACTGGTGGTTTGAGGGGGGAGGCCGAGGGTGGCCAGTGGTGGTTTGAAGGGGGGAGGCCGAGGGTGGCCAGTGGTGGTTTGAAGGGGGGAGGCCGAGGGTGGCCAGTGGTGGTTTGAAGGGGGGAGGCCGAGGGTGGCCAGTGGTGGTTTGAGGGGGGAGGCCGAGGGTGGCCAGTGGTGGTTTGAGGGGGGGAGGCCGAGGGTGGCCAGTGGTGGTTTGAGGGGGGGAGGCCGAGGGTGGCCAGTGGTGGTTTGAAGGGGGGAGGCCGAGGGTGGCCAGTGGTGGTTTGAGGGGGGAGGCCGAGGGTGGCCAGTGGTGGTTTGAGGGGGGAGGCCGAGGGTGGCCAGTGGTGGTTTGAGGGGGGAGGCCGAGGGTGGCCAGTGGTGGTTTGAGGGGGGAGGCCAAGGGTGGCCAGTGGTGGTTTGAGGGGGGGAGGCCGAGGGTGGCCAGTGGTGGTTTGAAGGGGGGAGGCCGAGGGTGGGCAGTGGTGGTTTGAGGGGGGGAGGCCGAGGGTGGCCAGTGGTGGTTTGAGGGGGGAGGCCGAGGGTGGCCAGTGGTGGTTTGAGGGGGGAGGCCGAGGGTGGCCAGTGGTGGTTTGAGGGGGGAGGCCGAGGGTGGCCAGTGGTGGTTTGAGGGGGGAGGCCGAGGGTGACCAGTGGTGGTTTGAGGGGGGAGGCCGAGGGTGACCAGTGGTGGTTTGAAGGGGGGAGGCCGAGGGTGGCCAGTGGTGGTTTGAGGGGGGAGGCCGAGGGTGACCAGTGGTGGTTTGAAGGGGGGAGGCCGAGGGTGGCCAGTGGTGGTTTGAGGGGGGAGGCCGAGGGTGGCCAGTGGTGGTTTGAAGGGGGGAGGCCGAGGGTGGCCAGTGGTGGTTTGAGGGGGGAGGCCGAGGGTGGCCAGTGGTGGTTTGAGGGGGGAGGCCGAGGGTGGCCAGTGGTGGTTTGAAGGGGGGAGGCCGAGGGTGGCCAGTGGTGGTTTGAGGGGGGAGGCCGAGGGTGGCCAGTGGTGGTTTGAAGGGGGGAGGCCGAGGGTGGCCAGTGGTGGTTTGAGGGGGGAGGCCGAGGGTGGCCAGTGGTGGTTTGAGGGGGGAGGCCGAGGGTGACCAGTGGTGGTTTGAAGGGGGGAGGCCGAGGGTGGCCAGTGGTGGTTTGAGGGGGGAGGCCGAGGGTGGCCAGTGGTGGTTTGAAGGGGGGAGGCCGAGGGTGGCCAGTGGTGGTTTGAGGGGGGAGGCCGAGGGTGGCCAGTGGTGGTTTGAGGGGGGAGGCCGAGGGTGGCCAGTGGTGGTTTGAGGGGGGAGGCCGAGGGTGGCCAGTGGTGGTTTGAGGGGGGAGGCCGAGGGTGGCCAGTGGTGGTTTGAGGGGGGGAGGCCGAGGGTGGCCAGTGGTGGTTTGAGGGGGGAGGCCGAGGGTGGCCAGTGGTGGTTTGAAGGGGGGAGGCCGAGGGTGGCCAGTGGTGGTTTGAGGGGGGAGGCCGAGGGTGACCAGTGGTGGTTTGAAGGGGGGAGGCCGAGGGTGACCAGTGGTGGTTTGAGGGGGGAGGCCGAGGGTGACCAGTGGTGGTTTGAAGGGGGGAGGCCGAGGGTGACCAGTGGTGGTTTGAGGGGGGAGGCCGAGGGTGACCAGTGGTGGTTTGAGGGGGGAGGCCGAGGGTGACCAGTGGTGGTTTGAGGGGGGAGGCCGAGGGTGACCAGTGGTGGTTTGAGGGGGGAGGCCGAGGGTGACCAGTGGTGGTTTGAAGGGGGGAGGCCGAGGGTGGCCAGTGCCCTCGTGATAGGAAGCATCGACCCCCTTCTGGCCCTCCTAACAAATATTTCCATTTTTCTTTTCTTTTTTAAGATTTTGGGCATTTCTGCCTTTATTGGATAGGAAAGCTGAGATATGAAAGAGGAGAGAGAGTGTGGGGGGGGGGGGGGGCATGCAGGAAAACCGTCACAAGTCAGACTCGAACCCTGAACCTTTTGCGTTGAGGAATAAACCTCTGCACATATGCGCCCGCTCTACCAACGGAGGTAACCGGCCACATGTTTCCACTTTTCAACCCCACCTTTATCCCCAAAGAGGGGATATTATTCACGTGCAGTGATAAATAAAATGTAGGTAACACTAGTGAGTAATGTATGTGGTAGCCCTAAAATCTCATGTGGCCCCAGCTTTGCCTCTCCATTTGAAATGGTCTCAAACCGCCAAGGATTTTGGCCCCTGGCTCTAGGTCACTACGTCAGAAAGGTACGGGGAAAAATAAACAAAATCACGGTAACTTTTTTTGTAAGATCATTTTTTTGGGCTTTTCCACCTTTATTTGACAGGACAGTTAGGTGAGAAGGGGGAGAGAGAGACAGAGAGAGAGAGAGAGAGAGAGTGAGTGAGAAAGGCATGCAGGAAAGCATCACAGGTCGGACTCCAACCCTGGACCTCTGCATCGAGGCATAAACCTCTCAGTATATTTGTGCGCCTGCTCTACCCACTGATCCAACCCGGCCACAACTTCATAAAAATCTTTGCAGTAACTTGTGAGATATCTTGTCATGGATAAAAGCGGTGCTAGAGGAAGCGTCAAAGAGTCCCAGAATATGCTAGGACTCATCCTCTGGGGAACACATATACCCAAGTTATACTTCACGACAGTCTGGTTAGAAAGCTGCAGCGTGTGGAGGTCATCTTGCTCTGGACGGATCGACTGACATCATCTTCAGGCCTCGCTGCAAGCAGCTCAGCAGTTGGGTAACGTGACTGTGCTCAGCTGTCGGCCCTGAAGGACCATCACTCAACTTGTCAACATTTGTCATCGGCAAACACATCTTCCCCCCCGTACGTGACTGGACAACATCTCTGGAGTCAAACTTTCATCCGCAGCCACAGAGGGGAAACCCCCGAGGGGACAAGCGTTACTGGAACGACGACTCTCCCTCGCCATCCATCACCATCATGAAAAAAAAGGTGCCATCTGATTGCTTTGCCCCCCCCCCCCCGCCATACCCCTCCTCCTCCTTTCATTTAACGTTGGCACTCGTCCAAACACTAACGAGGATAGGCTCTTGTCATTTTTCTGCACATGTGGCGTCTTCTTTCCCCCCGTTGTCATAAAAGCGTCCGCCAGTTAACGGCTGGTGACACAACTCTCGGAAATGTCAAAGAGGAGAGTCTGTGGTCAGCAGTTTGGGAAGAGGAGGAGGGGTGAGGTGAGATGATAGAGGAGGGGGCTGTAGTAATTTAAGGTCCCGATGTGGAAATGCAGGGCCTTCCCAAACATATTGGACGTGCCTCTGTTAATGAGCACTGTAAGTACCCTGCCAGCCCTCTTTAAACATCCCCATCGTGATGCAAAGTGGGGAAAAGAGGCAGCTTTTAAAGGCAGCATATGGCTGCCGAGCATCTTCCACTGATGTATTGTCACGGGAGATTTCTCCTCCCCGGCTCTGCTGCCGAGGACGGGCTCTGAAACCGAGCCAGATGTCCATGTCTTCACAGATACAAGCGCCCCGGCCTGATGTCTCGCTGCTTTATTGGCATCAGCGACGGCGTGCAGTTGGTCGTGAATGTTAAGGCTGCTCTGACACAACGACAGTAACGATAATGATCGTGATTTTTATGGACATGGTATTAATAACAGATGAGGGTGGTGATTAAAAAGTTGCAGGTGCATGAATTATACAGTTGGGAGAACGACTGGAAACCAACTTTGATCTATTATTCTCTTCACTGGTTATTTCTGTGTGAATGCTCTGGGAAGCAAACATTTTAAAAAGTAAAGTGATGAAACAGCTTTGAACGTGCACACCTACAAGTACAAGCGTTCATCATTTAATCATGTCTGACTGCTTCTCCTGTCGTGTAGGGGATTTCCTGACCTCGTTAGTTTCTACATCTCTGTCTGCATCTCTTCTTTGTGCACCAGTTTCAGTCTAATTAATTATATTTCCATTCTCTTACTGTGAAAACAAACTGAAACTAGCTCGCTTACATCAGCAATATTAAGTGGATCTGTGCAAACTGGGCCCTGACGAGTGTCTGATGTCATCTAGTCTCGCATTGCCAGACCTTCCTCCACAGCGCTGTGGAGGAGGGTCTGACTAGTCCACACAGCATTCATGGATGGGAGAAAAACGTGCTCTGGTTTATTGGCATTTCTCTAAACCAATCACAATCGTCGTGGGCGGGGCTAAGCTCCGGACGGAGCCGCGGTGCCTCTGCTAAATAGTCTCAGGAAGGAACTTGTTCTGGTGGAACATGTGTACGTTCAGAAGTAGTTTTAGTCGTGCAACAGAAACCTCAGATTGGACAGATAGTCTAGCTAGCTGTCTGGATTTACCCTGCAGAGATCTGAGGAGCAGTTAACCAGAGTCCTCACAAATCAGCCGGAGGTTAGAACGCCAACACAGAGACAGAGGAAGGAGACGGACATCAGAAAAACATTTTTACCGAGATGATTCGAAGATGAGAATTTGTTGTACTAGTCTTTCCTAACCACTGACTGTTATTATTGATAGCTAAAGTTAGCTAAATTAGCATTAAATTAGATTAGATTCAACTTCATTGTCATTGCACAAGTAAGGACAGCGAAATGCAGTTTAACATCTAACCAGTGGTGCAATCATTAAAAGTGTTTTTTTCTTCATAGCAGTGCTTAAAAAAGACATAAAACACAGAATGCAGTATGATCATGTTAGTCCATTATTAAAGTTCATTAGCAAATAAAGTGCATAGAGTTCTGAGAAATCAGACCATTATCAGTCCATAGTCCATATAATAGTAGAGACATATATAGTGCATTGTTGAGCTGCATTAATAAAGACAGTCTATGTGCAAAAGGAGAGTATGTGGACCGGGGCAGGGGCTAGTGTTGGGTCCTGGTGTTGAGCACAGTCCTAACCACGGACGTAACCCGATAAATCCAGTCTTGGGCCGATGCTCTGACCAGCAGACGCCCCGCTGTCCACATCCTGATAACTCTTTAGAAACCAGTTTGATATTTTAGGGAACTCACAAACAAGCAAGAATCAATCTGTCGTTCGTTGATTTGCCCGGCGTGTCGCTGCCGTAGTGAAAAGTTCAACACGGTTCAACTCTTGCAGCGTGCGTGTGATGAGCATGAACGCGTCGCCTGTCAAACTGCCCGCGCCTCCCTTACCTGCCCGCTCGCCTCTCATTGACAATGAATTACGATGCGCGACAATCGCTCCCCGTAGGAAAAGCCCTTGAGGAAGAGAAGTGCAGATGAGGAGGAGAATATTTCGAGCAGCCCTGTTGAAACTAAAGTGGACGAGCGCTAGTCGCTGCTGAAGTCTCCACAGCACCTGCAGCAAACGATGGGAAACATAATGAGATATGACCCGAGTTACCTCAAATTAGGATTCAGTTGGAGTGAAGAGGAAGACACACAGCGTGGCTGTCAACAATAAATATTGTTTTTGGAAATAAACCTGCCTCCTATAGGTGAACTGTCCGTAGCTAAGAGAGACCTTAACTGCTCTATTATAACGTGGGTAGTTCTTAGAAAGCCTAATATTTTCTGAAGTGGTACGTGGTGTAAAATGTTTGAGAACCACTGAAATAGATTATATGCAGGATGCATTATCAGAAAATAGAGAGAAGTTGGCACAACAAATCTTCTCAAGATGTCTTGGAGGACATTACGGTAAGACATGTACTTGGCTCACTCAGACTCGTCACATCTTACCTCCGACATGACAGAGATGAGCTGGGATCAGCCCAATTGTCCCATCAAACAGCCGATATCACACAGCCTGGAGGTAAGATGGCACATCAGTCGTATAGTGCACACCAAAGGAGACGACTCTTTGCCTTTTAATTGGCTCCAGCAGGTCATCACCGCTCGGCTCTTATGTGTCCGGGATAATACGCGAGACACATTTGGATTTAATTCTCCTACACTTTTTGGCTCATTTGATTTTGTGCCGAGCCTGGTGAAGAAGAAGAAGGCGACGAAAAGGGAGGAGGAGGAGGAGGAGGAGGAGGTGGTATAATTGAGAGGGAGCCAGAGAATGACTGGAGGTGACACGTAGAGAGAACAAGAGTGTGGATTTAAAACATGAAAGGAAGAGAGAGAGGGGGGGGGATAACTCGGCCGACCCATCGGATTGAAACACCCAGAGATGGAGAGTGACTCATCTGAGATAAAAAGAGGGAAGTGGATGCTGCCGCTGCGACAGCTAATGAAGAGCTCCTCCAGCCTCTCTCTTCCCTCACATCCCAAGCCCTTCATTGTTTATTGATGTCTTGCCCCGAGCTCCAGACCAGAGCAGGCGATCGCCGCTTGCCCATCACGCCGTTTAGAGGCCTTTAGCATAAAAGCGATCACTTTGAAAGGAAGGAAAGGTCCTCGGTGGCCCTGCTGTTGGGGGGGGTAAACGAGACTTGCCGTGTTTTTCCTGAACGGAGGCGTAATTTGGAGCAGGCGGGATTCAGAAGACTTTGATGCAGCAGAGAGCGGTGAAGAAGCTGTCTCTGAAAACCAAACAAATAGCCTCTCGATTGGCTGTGAAAGAGAGTAAATTAGGCCTCTCGGTTGAAGTGAGCGTGCTACATAATCAACTGGAAGGAGAGGCAGAGGAGGTAAATGAGTTTTGGGCTGAATTGATATGCAAATGCGGCACAATTACACGAACGCGCTCCGTACCAACAAAAGAAGACGACTCCAAAACGACAAACAGACGCACGTTGTTTCAGATTCAGATCGGGATGGTGCAGCGATCACAGAGAAGCTGTACAACGGCGAGAAAAAATCACGGAGGAATCAGCTTTTTGTCCATGTTCCTTTTCACATTTGTAACAACTATTTCTTTTTTATTTATTCAAGTAATGGATGCATGAGTTTGAAGGCCTTACAGGAAGTGATGTCAGTGACCAACATTACATCATGACTTCGCGTAAACATACACGGCACTTTCCTAAAGCCAAGTGGCGTGTTATCTGTACACATTTTGAGCTATCCGCGTGTATGTCTACGGCGTATACAGCGGACGGCAGTCTGCAACGTCACAGCGTAAACATATACGCCGCTTTCTAAAGCCACGTGGCGTGTTATCGCGAGGCTACATGTTATCGCGAGGCTACGTGTTATCGCGAGGCTACGTGTTATCACGAGGCGAGGCTACGTGTTATCACGAGGCTACGTGTTATCACGAGGCGAGGCTACGTGTTATCGCGAGGCTACGTGTTATCGCGAGGCTACGTGTTATCGCGAGGCTACGTGTTATCGCGAGGCTACGTGTTATCACGAGGCTACGTGTAATCGGGAGGCGAGATTACGTGTTATCGCGAGGCTACGTGTTATCACGAGGCTACGTGTAATCGCGAGGCGAGGCTACATGTTATCGCGAGGCTACATGTTATCGCGAGGTGAGGCTACGTGTTATCGCGAGGCGAGGCTACGTGTTATCACGAGGCTACGTGTAATCGCGAGGCGAGGCTACATGTTATCGCGAGGCTACATGTTATCGCGAGGCGAGGCTACGTGTTATCGCGAGGCGAGGCTACGTGTTATCGCGAGGCTACGTGTTATCGCGAGGCTACATGTTATCGCGAGGCTACGTGTTATCGCGAGGCGAGGCTACGTGTTATCGCGAGGCGAGGCTACGTGTTATCGCGAGGCGAGGCTACATGTTATCGCGAGGCTACGTGTTATCGAGAGGCTACGTGTTATCGAGAGGCTACGTGTTATCGCGAGGCTACGTGTTATCGCAAGGCGAGGCTACGTGTTATCGCAAGCCGAGGCTACGTGTTATCGCAAGCCGAGGCTACGTGTTGTCGCGAGGCTACGTGTTATCGCGAGGCTACGTGTTATCGCGAGGCTACGTGTTATCGCAAGGCGAGGCTACGTGTTGTCGCGAGGCTACGTGTTATCGCGAGGCGAGGCTACGTGTTATCGCGAGGCTACGTGTTATCGCGAGGCTACGTGTTGTCGCGAGGCTACGTGTTATCGCGAGGCGAGGCTACGTGTTGTCGCGAGGCGAGGCTACATGTTATCGCGAGGCTACGTGTTATCGCGAGGCGAGGCTACGTGTTGTCGCGAGGCGAGGCTACATGTTATCGCGAGGCTACGTGTAATCGCGAGGCAATGTGTTATCGCGAGGCTACGTGTTATCGCGAGGCTACGTGTTATCGCGAGGCTACGTGTTATCGCGAGGCTTTGCTCCGAGTGTCTCCAGGAGCTCTACACATTAACTCAGCATTGAGAACATTGTTTGTGGACCCAGAGGTTTTAACAACTCACCGTAGCTCTTGTTGTTTCCGGTCGCCGCCGTCTCGGCAGTCAGAACGAGTCGATATCAAAACAAGCAGCAACAGATTTAGTATATCCCTCGTGCTCCGGTGGAGTTAATGTGTAGAGCTCCTGGAGATACTCGGAGCAAAGTCTCATGTTGTGTCGAGTCTTCTTAGTGGTTAAAAATAGATATTTTGAGGCTAGCATAAAAGTGCCCCTAGCTCTCCCATTCAAAAGGCCATTTGACCCAAAAACAAGAAAACGGTGAATCTTAAAAGTGGCGCTTCCGTCCTAAATATGCTTTTAAACTAAAGTTTGACTCATTCACATAAAGACCCTAGGTTGTATTTTGGCGAGAGTTACGCTTTAAAAAGATGGAATAAAAACAAAGTTTTTCATACGTAACTCTACACACATTATTGAGGAGTGAAAGCCTTGATACACGGAGCTTTGCAGCTGACTAAGCCCCCTGGCCCAAACTTTAAAAGCATCATAGCTGTTCCCGGGAGGCAGAGAGGACGCAGAGGTGACGCTCTGTGCTCCATATATCCGACTCAGCGGGGACGTACAGCAGCAGAACCAGAGGCCATCGGCGTCCTACAGACCTGTTTACCATCCTGCTGTCCTCGGGACGACTCTAACCCCCCCGCCGCTCCGCTCCGCTCGGCGTGGCGTCTGCCATTGCCGCAGGGAGTCGGTGTCATCTATCCATCACCCCCGACAACAGGCCCGCAGGCAGCCATTCGTCTCATTCTATATAAGCCCTTCTTTTTTTTTTAAGGGGAACCTGCTAATTAGCTGCAGTAACGATGACTGTTTGTTGTGCTGTTTTTAACTTTTTATCTTTGTAACCTGCACTTCACCACCTTGGAACTACGGCTAAGGTGAGTCACGGACGGAAGTCAGGCTGAGTTTGACTTTTTGGGAACTTTTTGGGTGGTTTTACATCACAAAATCCATTTAACAAAATCCACAAAGTACACAGTGTGTACAGGAATTAAGATAGATAGATAGATAGATAGATGGATGGATGGATGGATGGATGGATGGATGGATGGATGGATGGATGGATGGATGGATGGATGGATGGATAGATAGATAGATAGATAGATAGATAGATAGATAGATAGATAGATAGATAGATAGATAGATAGATAGATAGATAGATAGATGGAGAGAGATAGATAGATAGATAGATAGATATATAGATGATAGATAGATAGATATAGAGATGATAGATGGACAGATGGACAGATCGATAGATACATGGATGGATGGATGGATGGATGGATGGATGGATGGATGGATGGATAGATAGATAGATAGATAGATAGATAGATAGATAGATAGATAGATAGATAGATAGATCGATCGATCGATCGATGGATACATAGATAGATAGATCGATAGATAGATGGATGGATAGATAGATAGATACAGAGATGACAGATGGACAGATCGATAGATAGATAGATGGATGGATACATAGATAGATCAATAGATAGATAGATAGATAGGTTCTCTTCTTACCTCCTACAGTTTATTAAAAAGATAGATTATAAATAGATTATAAATAGATTATAAAGACAGTAGCGTTCATGTTTACATGCAGGCGCCATCTTGGAAAACAGTCTCGACCAGTCGAATCACGAACGCCGTGGTTGAGCTACGTTATTGGTTACTGGTTACACAGCGTTCCTTGTTCGACTGCTCTATCTTTTTAATAAACTGTCTGTACACGTACAACGTTCTCAGTGCTTGTGTTTGCGTGTAGGGACCCTCATCATGCTCCCGGTGAAGTGTGGTGATATGTTGAGCCTTGATGGTGTAGAAATAGAGATTTACCATCTGCCCCGAAGGCTAGCGTTAGCAGCTAATCAGCGGTTAGCGGTAGCTTGTTTAAAGCTAGAGACGCATTAGATTAGCATAAGAACACATCCCAGAGAGCGGTCGACTCGGTACACATGTTATTAACCACTAGGGTCATTTTGCGCCAGAATTGTCCTTTAATACAGTTTTTTACAATCACTTTGCTTCTAATTTCAGAACCTTGATGTCATTTTTCAAAACTCTAGACACAAAACTCACAACCAATGATCAAAATACACATTTTTCAAAACTCTAACACTTTTTTTCAATTGCTTGGATACAAAACACATAAACCAAAGATCATTTGTTCATTTAATAAAGATCAGCTGTTCAATATGACACGACTTAACATCAAAGTACTACTACTTCAAAAAGCAATTCACACATTACATTTCAGATGATTGTTTATTCATTTCATTACAATCATCTGACTATCAATCAATACAACTACTCAAAATGATAAGTAACTGTTGCAGTACGCTTAATGCATAGTTGTATGGAAACAGACAAACAATATTCCATGTTTAGATCATGAAAGTTTCAAGATAACGAGAATCACATGTCACCAATTAGTGTGGAGCATGAACCAATTAGACTACATTATCTATGGATGTAATATTTCATCATCATTCTTTACTGTAATGTACTACTGTTTACCAGACACTGTTTCTATAGTACCATATACCACCTTTTCAGACTATTTACAGTGTACACAGTACTGCACTGTATGGATGCAGGTCCTTGGAATTGCTTGTCCAATTCTGCCAACTCGTTAATGATGATTGAGTTCACATTGTGGTACGAGTATAAGAATCGATTCGGATCCACTTGCGACACCATAGCGATATGTAACATGGAGCCGGCAGGTGATCCAGGTCACAACAGACGTCAAGCAGTGGTGGCAGGAAGACAAGTAAGACGAGGAAGACGTGTTGGTCAAAGGAATGGCAGGGGACGAGCACCCCTTCTGAGAGGTGGTCGTGGGCCTCGTTTGAGAGGTGTGGGGGAACGTGGTGGAGGACGAGGTCACGGACCAAGACAGCGGCAGCAACAGCAAAGAGTGTCCAATGCAATCCGAGCAATAGTTGTAGACCATGTCATAAATCATGGAATGACAATGACTCAACCAAACCTCAGAAGATCAACCGTGGCCTCTATAATCAGAACTTTCCGCAAAGAGAACCGGTAAGTCTTCAGCATGCACTAAACATAACAGTATGCTACTCTCAATTGTCAAATGACTGCATACCAATGTGTATCACAGAGTAGGTAATGTAAATAAGTGTGTTCTTAATTTTCTCTGTAGAATTGAGATTAGGCCAAATAGGGGAGGCAGAGGCAAAATTCTGACTGACCAACCAGAGCAGGCTGTGGTCGATTTGGTTCGGGCCAGAAATGATATTCGCCTTACAGAAATTCGCCAGCATATCTTGGACAATGAAGACATGTTTAACAATGTGGAATCCATAAGTTTGCCGACAATTGCACGCATGCTGAAAAGGCACCAGGTGTCTTTGAAACAACTATACCATGTGCCTTTTGAAAGAAATGCAGACAGAGTGAAGCAAATGAGGACCGAGTATGTTCAGGTATGTTCAGTTTCAAGATGGGTATTGTAGAAGAAATTATCTAAAAATTCTACATTGTATAGTTAAGAGTAAATCTCTTTCTAAAATGTATTTTTAGAGGGTGATGGAGCTGGATGCTGATGAAAACCATCACAAATTCATATATTTGGAAGAGGCAGGCTTTAATCTGGCAGACACAAGGAGGAGAGGTCGGCATTTCATTGGCCAGCGGGCAACCATCCAAGTACCTGGACAACGTGGGGCCAACATTACCATGACTGTACTCAGAAGATAGTGTGGTGGGATGCAGACCTCGTATTGGATCATATAATGCAGCTCTCCTTGTAACCTTCCTTGATGAGCTCGATCAGGTCTGTAGAGCTGATGGCGTGACATATGTCACTGTGTGGGATAATGTCATGTTCCACCATGCTCATATGGTGCAAGCATGGTTTCAGGCCCATGCAAAATGTACCATCCTGTATTTACCCCCATACTCTCCTTTCCTTAACCCGATTGAGGAATTTTTCTCCAAATGTAGATGGAGGGTTTATGATAGGCGCCCTCATGAACAAGTCACTCTTATGTCACGGCCTGGATTCGCCACGCCCGAAGGTTTTTTCCAAGATGTTTGGCTAATGAAAACGTCCATTGTGATGTAGATGAGAACCTGCGGCCAAATCCACAAGACAGAGTTGATGAAAATGTAGAAGTACAGTAATTACTCCTTTGTTTTGCTTTTTGCAGTACAAGCAAGTTGAGGAACACTGCATTTGATGTTTTACAGTACTGTCTTTTCTGTTTCATAGCCAATTACAGTACTTTATGTATTTTGCTTTGATTTACGTAAATAAACCTGTTGTGATTGAACTGTATTGTTTTTCATCAATACATTTCAGATTTTGTTCAATGATTCCACTGTGTCTATAGTATTCTCTCTACTACTGCAGTACTTTTACAGGGATCTATCGATGACCCAGTGAATCTATGGGTAGCTTGTGTGTGGGTGATCTAAAGTAACGTTTCAATGGTATTTCACAATAAATTTGTCTTTTGAACCAATGATTGTGCAAGTGCAAGATTTATTTAAAGATATGAATGCACGATGCAATGTTGTGAACATTAGACAGTCTGTGTTACAAGTGATGATCGTTGTGAGTTTTGTGTCTAGAGTTTTGAAAAATGACGTCAAGGTTCTGAAATCAGTAGCAAAGTGATTGTAAAAGACTGTGAATGAATCCCAGTGAAGGCCTTTCTTTTCTAAATGATGGAGGAGCTAACATGCTGCTTTCACTTTTCACACCCCACACGTGCTACAAGAGCAAATTAGTGGAATGGCAATACAAGGTGACTATTTACATATTTATGTGATAATTTGTGACTAATTGTGGCAGGATGTGTTGGGTCTCTTGGGTAAATGAGATACATTTAGTTTCACTTTGTTTATTTGGTTTTTCAGAAGCAGAAACGGAGAGCAGAAGACAGACGATGTGGAGAGACATGAAATTGTATTTTTCTGGTGTTTCAGAAACAAAAGACAACAACTTTCATTTGTACTGGGTCACAACAAGCTGTTGCATCAGTTTGCTCATCTGCATCTGCATGTGTGTGTGTGTGTGTGTGTGTGTGTGTGTGTGTGTGTCTATCAATAAGAAAAGACAAACTGTCCCAGGATTACGTGTGTTCCCTTTTAAAAAAGGGGCTGTGAAATAAATCCATGCAGGGGGAAATATCCTGTTTTTGGCATCATGCAATGTAACACACACACACACACACACACACACACACACACACACACACACAACCACACACACACACACACACACACACACACACACACAACCACACACACACACACACACAGTCTCTGGGGTCTTTTCTTCAGCAACCTCTGACTCTAAAGCTCTTTTCATGGTGGTGAAGTTGAGAGCGGCAGGATGGAGGCTTGGTTCATCCTCCCGTGGAATTGGATTATTTCTGGATGAACACCCCCCCCCTCTCCCCCGCAGAGACGGACACATGCAGTTCATCATGCAGAACCCCCCCCCCCCCCCCCCCCTGCTGGTATCGGTGTGCAGGAGGGAAGATACCAGCGCTGCTTTCGTCTCTTTCAACAACAGCACGTTTTAAAAGTCCCAGATAGTGGAAAAATACATTTTCTGAGTTGTTACCTTGTGTTCCAGCATTTAGACAGATCCAGGATCCTACCCCACATCTAGCCTGTGACAAAGAGCGGGCTTGCTGGAAACCTTAAACATGATACAGGGTTTTCTGTCTGTACTACTTTATGAGCCAGTGGTTTTAAAACAATTGGGCTTGTGACAGCTTAAAGGTCCTATGACATGGTGCTCTTTGGATGCTTTTATATAGACCTTAGTGGTCCCCTAATACTGTATCTGAAGTCTCTTTTATATAGACCTCAGTGGTCCCCTAATACTATATCTGAAGTCTCTTTTATATAGACCTTAGTGGTCCCCTAATACTGTATCTGAAGTCTCTTTTATATAGGCCTTAGTGGTCCCCTAATACTGTATCTGAAGTCTCTTTTATATAGACCTTAGTAGTCCCCTAATACTGTATCTGAAGTCTCTTTTATATAGACCTCAGTGGTCCCCTAATACTGTATCTGAAGTCTCTTTTATATAGACCTCAGTGGTCCCCTAATACTGTATCTGAAGACTCTTTTATATAGACCTCAGTGGTCCCCTAATACTGTATCTGAAGTCTCTTTTATATAGACCTTAGTGGTCCCTAATACTGTATCTGAAGTCTCTTTTATATAGACCTTAGTGGTCCCCTAATACTGTATCTGAAGTCTCTTTTATATAGACCTTAGTGGTCCCTAATACTGTATCTGAAGTCTCTTTTATATAGACCTTAGTGGTCCCCTAATACTGTATCTGAAGTCTCTTTTATATAGACCTTAGTGGTCCCCTAATACTGTATCTGAAGTCTCTTTTATTTAGACCTTAGTGGTCCCTTAATACTGTATCTGAAGTCTCTTTTATATAGACCTTAGTGGTCCCCTAATACTGTATCTGAAGTCTCTTTTATATAGACCTTAGTGGTCCCCTAATACTGTATCTGAAGTCTCTTTTATAAAGACCTTAGTGGTCCCCTAATACTGTATCTGAAGTCTCTTTTATATAGACCTCAGTGGTCCCCTAATACTGTATCTGAAGTCTCTTTTATATAGACCTTAGTGGTCCCCTAATACTGTATCTGAAGTCTCTTTTATATAGACCTTAGTGGTCCCCTAATACTGTATCTGAAGTCTCTTTTATATAGACCTCAGTGGTCCCCTAATACTGTATCTGAAGTCTCTTTTATATAGACCTTAGTGTTCCCCTAATACTGTATCTGAAGTCTCTTTTATATAGGCCTCAGTGGTCCCCTAATACTGTATCTGAAGTCTCTTTTATATAGACCTTAGTGGTCCCCTAATACTGTATCTGAAGTCTCTTTTATATAGACCTTAGTGGTCCCCTAATACTGTATCTGAAGTCTCTTTTATATAGACCTTAGTGGTCCCCTAATACTGTATCTGAAGTCTCTTTTATATAGACCTCAGTGGTCCCCTAATACTGTATCTGAAGTCTCTTTTATATAGACCTTAGTGGCCTTAGCATAAAACTCCTGGAACACTCCTCCTGTTGTGTATTCTCAGCATGTCAGCGTAAAATAACTACGGCAAATGTAAAATGTCACTGTACAGCTCTAATCTACGGCTGGAAATGATCCTAACAAATGTCAGCTTCAGCTAACCTTCACACTGAGGGGAAACTGCCATCTGATCAATTACACCCGCCGGCCCGCCGACCTTTCCCATCATTTGTTTAAAGGTGAATGCCATTTTATTAGCCCTAATTGCTCCCCTTTAGCCAGGTGTCGTTAACAAGAACATCCTCTTCACTTCCTTTGTGCTGCAACTTGAAGCAACAGGTGGAGTTAGATACCAAAGACGTGACCTTCGGCTCCGGTTGATCGCTTAGCTCACAGTCAAACATGCTCCAAGTGGTGGCCGGGTTGGTTCAGCGGGTAGAGCAGGCGCACACATACTGAGAGGTTTATGCCTTGATGCAGAGGTCCAGGGTCCTGCATGTCTCTTCCCCCCCCCTCTCCCCTTTCTCACCTAGCTGTCCCGTCAAATAAAGGTGGAAAACCCCCCAAAAATAATATAATAAAACAACAAAAACATGCTTCAAGCAGCAGAGCAGAAGTTTACAGATGCTTTCAGAAGAAAAGTCTGACTTAATTCTATTATAATAATGGCGAAATACACATGGACAACTATTTGTGTCAATATTTGTATACCAATTAGACAAATACAGCTCTTGGCTGTACATACGTAACACATAAAATATATACTGAGGTTAACTGTTCACACAATATAAAACGCATTCTGTATACAGCGGACGGCAGTCTGCAACGTCACAGCGTACACATACAGTTGGGTTTAGGAAACGTCACACGTGGGACACAAAGTCACACGTGGGACCCGATCCCCGGTCTCCTGGGTGAAAGTCCTGTATTTGACCCGTCCACCCCCCCGACCAACGTCCCTACGCAGATTTTCACCATTTCACACTACTCGCTACGGCGTCAATTCACACGCGATCACAAGGTAATGTGAGTCAATGGAGGCCAAACGACAACACACTAAAAAGCGAGCATGCGTCTTGATAACACGCCGGTAATGGGGTACGGATTGGCGTGTCGTACATACGCCACTTCATGACGTCAGTCTGTTCGGGTCACCTCCCACACTGTCTCTGTTGAAGGCTCAGAAACACGCGTCTTCATCACGCGTCTTCATCCCGTTCACTGTTACTGGGTTACTGCGTCCTCTCTCTCAGCTCGCTGGAACACGCAGCTCTGTTTGTTCCCAGCGTCATGATGAAATTGGTTGAAAGACAACACGTTTACCCTTGTTTGTCCATCTGTCACGCACAATATCTCACGGACACTGATTGGATTAAGACATTCATTTTCCTTCATTCTAGTGCCGTTATCTTACTCGTCTCGCCTCCAGATGCTGACACTTCTTTTCACAGATGTCCCAACACACAAATTGACTTAAACTGGAAACAGGTTGAAATAATTCCCCTCCAGGAACAGGTTTTTCACTAGTTTCAGAAAATAGTTTTGCTTTTCAATTGACATGTTAGGACGAAGGAATATCATCCAGTAAGTTTTGTAATGTAAATTTTTATTTGCAAATATGACAAACAGCAGCTCATATGCTACAGCTTACAGAAGACAAATAATAATGACTAAGGTCAGATAGTGAAATAACATTTCAGTCAAAGCAAAGGTTATCCTGGTCACAAGGAATGTGAAAAATGTACAAGCTGAGCAGTCAAAAAGTACAGTAGTATTAGTTAAATAAAACAATCAAACAAAATATCAGTAAATTAAATAAATATGGCATAAAAACCTGGTTACAGTCCCATAATCAGGCTACTGGTTAGAGGTCAGGTGGACCATGAAGTAACCCCAAATCCCCAGTGTCCCAGGCTCTTTGTCCCTTATCCTGGCCAGTATAACCTCACATGATGCTGTCTCACTCTGCATTGTTGGGTTTATGGGTGATTTCCAGTGTCTCAATATAATTCTGCCAGCCGAGGCTATCCCAACCATCAGCACTGAATTTGCAGTTTTTGTCAGGGTTGGCGTTTCTGTTTTATCTCTCAAAAGGCATATAGTCTTTGAGGTATTGGCATGGTTACTCCTGCCCATGTCCTTAAGATTTCCAATATGTTATGTAAGGGTTAATGCCCGACGAGGTATAAGCCAAAATAACGCATTTCTTGCACCGTCCCAGAATTCCAATTTTGACAAATCCAGGGAGTTGCTGCGCCTCATTTTAGCTGCATTAACATCTAAAATGACTCTGATTGGCCCAGTGGGGGACGCCAGTTACAAGCTCAAAACAAGAAGCCAAATTTGTCAGTGATTGGCCCAGACAGGGGGGACGACATGTTTACTGCTGCCTGGTTTTTACTTGTTCTGTACTCTTTTCAGCAAGCGTCACTACTGCAGCTCATCCAGCTTCGCCCGAATATCATCAGAATGGAAATAATTCATGTGTTGTGGCATTAAATGTTTAATGCCCACAGATTCCATTTGCATGACGCGGGCGTGTTGCTGTCGCTGGTACAGTATGTAGCCTGCTGCGAGGGACAGGAGGGGGGTGTCTTGCTTTGCACATTAAGGCAGAAACTTCAGGCATGTCATTCCCTCTCTTTCTCCCCCTTTCTTGTCTGCATCTGTCCTGTCAAATGAAGTTCGTTCCAAACAACAATGGCGGACGTGATAGACGGAGTGTGCGCCGGCCCTTTTTCCAAAAAGTTTTCAATGACTGCTTCTCAGATGGTTCTGTGTTAACAAACCATCTGGCGAGTCAGGTTGGACATTTCATATCTGCATTTTTAATAAAAGGTTATTTTCTGCAGGAATATGTGTGAATGCAGAGAGCAGAACGTAAGAGCTTCTCACGCTGAAAAAGGGGGAGTGTGAACGGACATTTTAAGTATTTTGAAAGAAAGGAAAAGCCAAATAAAAAGACTGCATGACTGACTGGCGACAACGAGCCGTAAACTGTAAGATCTTCCACCGGGAGAAATCCCCGGTAAATGTCTGTTCTCCCAGTCTCGCATAGTCAGACCTTCCTCCACAGCGCTGCAAAGGAGGGTGTGGCTAGTCCACACAGCATTCTGGGATGGGAGAAAAACCTACTTTCACCCAGGAGACCGGGGATCAGGTCCCGCGTGTCACGTTTCCTATAGCAAGGAAATGGGAAATAAGTAGTTAAACAAGAATGAAGAAAGTAGGGGGAAAGGACGTGCACATGAAGGGAAGGGAAGAGAAGGAAACAATAAACCACAGAATCAGGACGGAGGCTTGTATGGCAAGAAGGGCTCGAACTCTGTGACTCGACATGAAAAATCACCCAGGATTCATTGGGACGTCAACAAACTGTCCCAGAGTCTCAGTGCTGCAGCTGCTGCATTAACAGGAGATGGATGGAGATGTACAGAGTCCCGCTGTACGCAGTCTCATGCTCTTTGCTCTTCACCCGGCCATCCATCATGGTTCCTAACTCATACGCCGCTGCATGCATGTACACACATCCATCAGAGACGCACTCAGGAAGCCTAACAGCAGGAAATCAGTTATCTTCCATTTCAAACAGCTCAGAGATGCATCTCAAAAGAAGAAAGATGAATAAATAAATTAATATTTAGAGCCCTCGTCGGCCTTCAGACACTGATGAATATCATTTTGACATCATCTTGACAAGGACATACAGTTTTTTTTAACCCGCTGCGTGCTCGATTATCAAAGTAAACAGCTGCTGTGGCTAACGGTTATCGCCAAACGCCAAACGCTGCTGACAGCCTAGCAACGACTCAAACGGACAAATAACACATGATTGTTTCCACACACATGAAAACATTGATAACATTTGGTCACGTCTTTGGTGTGGTCACAGTAATAAACTGATAAAATAAAATAGCTTAAGATGGATGGCTCTAGTTACTACAATACCCATGAGCCTCAGCTGCTGTTGCTATAGTGAAGATGGCAGCAGACGTGCAGATTCACTTTGCTGTTGCAGTTGGGAACAAACACATGATCACTCACTGACTTCATCCCAAATTGACACAGAATCTGAAGGTGATGAATGTGTTTTTTTTTTTAAAGATTATTTTTTGGGGGCTTTTCCTTTTACTATAGTGACAGTGGATAGACATGAAAGGTGGGAGAGAGATGGGGGGACGTGGACGCAGTAAACCTGGCTGCCTCATTCAGCATCGCCCACTTCACTACTGCAAAGTCCTGCAACTTCTAGGGTTGTAATCAAATCAACCAGAATGAATGGGGCCTGGCAGCTTGTGTGTGTGTGTGTGTGTGTGTGTGTGTGTGTGTGTGTGTGTGTGTGTGTGTGTGTGTGTGTGTGTGTGTGTGTGTATTTATATATATATATATATATATGTGTGTTTAAGGAGTCGTGCCGCGCGGTTCGAAATGTCAGGGCTCGATTGATTTCTTCTCCCTCTGATTAATTCATCTTACGCTCTAATGTTCTGCATAGAAAATTGTTGAATGGCATTCAGTGAGATTAAAACCACAAACAGCACTTTTCATAATGTGACAGGTGATTGGCGGGAGGCAGACTCCTGCATGATTGCATCATTAGGGGATTCATTTTTTCCCCCCAAAGGGGAATTAAGCGCCCCATCAGCCCCTTTTCAACATGCATGTGGCCTCGCTCCAACACGGCTGCTCCACCTGTCAGTTCACTTAGTAACTCTCTCACACTGTTTGACTACATGAAAAAATGGACTGTGACGATACGCTGACTGTTGTCTACCTAGTTTAAAGTCATCCATCTCAAAGAACAGATCCACTTCCATTTCAATAAATGTCTGAATCTACAGCCGTCGCGAGCTGAGCCTCAATAAATGTTCCTACTCTTTCATGTATCTCGACAGCTGCTCACTTCAGACATTCATAATCCCACTAATGATTTTTCCATCAGCCTCAGCTGTGTGCTAATTATGATGAGCATGCCAACCATGTATAATAAAACCTGGATACAGTGTTTGTTTCTATGAGAGTTGCTCAGTGGCGGATAAAGTCTTCGTGGCGGCAAAACTGACCGATTGATCGGCGCTGCACCCCCACTGTGCGGCCCACAGAGCAGGCGCACCGAAGACCTCTGCAGGCCGAGCCAGCTACGTCCAGGTTGAGGTGTTCGCTAACTTCGATGGCCCTTTGCCCACGCACGCTACACCCTACAACGAGCGACTTCGTACGATATTATACGGACCCGTGGTTGTCTGGTATACGTAAGCCCTGTGACAGATTGGCGTCCATTCCAATGTGAAATGTGATGCGCTCCAGATATGGAATATGCTTTGCAGGAAAGAGATAACGGATGGAAGTTAACACTGATCATTGTTTAAGGGAAGTGGCTCCTTCTTTATTCCAGTTCAAGCCCTGGTGGAGCTACAGAAACCTTCGCTCACACACTCTGAAACTGATCAATAACAGGCTTGTTTTAATTCATGGCTCTAGTCAGTCACTTCTCAAACTTCTCCCTCACCGGGGACGGCCCATTGTTCCGACCTCTCAATAACCCGAAAAATTCCCTTTGGTCCTACAGCCCACTAGTCCGACGTCCCATTGTTCCGACCATATAGACTTTTGTGGATCACCTCCCATGACAGCGGCCGGGGCGCGGCACACCAGGCCGCCGGATGGTGTTGCTATATGTATAAATATTACAACCCAGTCTCACATCAGTTTGTGATGGTATCACGACAATAAATCTATTAGAACGTGATACCATCACGTAATTGTAAAGATTTACGTGATGGGGTCACGTTTTTTAAACTAATGTATTTTAATGGGAAGCATCTTTGGTGATTACAGCACGTTTCTTTCTGCCAGTCGGCTGCAGCAGAGAAGCTGGATACAGCTGCGTTATTATTGGTATTTTTAGCCCAATAATCGCTGTTTTATCAACATTTATTCACCAGATCGTATCATGGTTTTTATGTATTTCTTTTACTGTTATTACTTCGGTCTATTTCGGCCAGGGAAGCTGGATGGCTTTATGTTTATTGATATTTTTTAACTATAACGCTACATCTATCAACATTTATTTAGATGTTATCATGGTATTCATTTCTTTATTTTAATCATATTATTTTGGTATTATTACCGGTGAAATGACAGTAAATAAGACAGAAGAGTACGTTACGATATGAGCCGAGCTGGGCGCATTCAAAGCAGGTATCCCACAATGCAACGCGGCCATTCATTCAGAGAATCTGACAGCAATCAGCGAGTCTTTAACGCCAGTATCGCTTCAATGTTCATATATATAATCTCTGGTTTTATCACCAGCAACAACACGTTGCTCAGTTTTCTTCCAGTAAGTTATGCACCGTAATAACATTTAAAAAAATCAGCTGAAGACTCGGAGGTGACGTAGTACGTACTGATCCCGGATAGGAAAAATACAAATACATAATATTCGTAATGTTTTTGTCTAACATTGTATTTGATTTAAACAATGAAGATAATACTAATAATAATAATAATAATAATAATAATAACAATAATAATAAAATCCGGATGGTGTTGCTAAGAACTTGCGATGTATAACTATCATCGGACCGGCCCTCGCGGCCTCAAAACACTCCCGGCCCACCGGGAAAAGTCCAGACTCTCCCGATTGCCACTCCGCTACTGGGTTGGGGTTAGGCATGTGACCTGGAGTGGTTAAGGTTAGGATAGCCGATTGGTCAGGAGATAGGACCTGAACCAATGGGGTTACGTTACGTCATGGGAGGTGATCCACAAAAGCCTATATGGTCGGAACAATGGGATGTCGGAGCAGAGGGGTTATTTTTTTTCGAAACAATGGGACATTGGACTAGCGGGCTGTCTGACCAAAGGGAATTTTTCGGATCACTGAGAGGTCGGAACAATAGAGCGTCGGAGGAATGACGCGGCACGCCCTCACCAAGGACAGCAACTAGACCGCTGCAAAATATTAAACAGCTATCATTGTGCATACTCACCTTTATACAGTTTATTAACCGATGCCAGAGTGGAGTTTGGCACCTCACACAGAACTCTTATGCATCCTTAATAATTAATAAAGTGAGTGAAAGCATGGTGTTAATTAGTTTCATCGTTTTTTGCATAATGTGTACAGATTGTACCTCCAAGCTTTTGCAAACAGATTGAAAAAGTAATGACCCTCTGACTTAAGAATCTGGGATGTGAAAACTGCAGGTCGATTCTCTTCCTGCTTTGCATATATTTACATGTCCTGTGTGTCTAAGAGCACGAGCCCTGATTCGTCTTAGAAACATAAACAGACTGAACGGAAGAAATCAATATAGTGAACTCATTAAAGCTGACTGTATACAGAAATGTGCAGCGAGTAGTTTATTCAGACTGGAGCAGAGAATCAGACAGGTCCAACTGTCGGAGCTCCATCCATCATTGTTTAACTGTTTTCCTCCAGCGTGGAAGTTGAAACAATAAAAAAAAGGTTGATTTACGATCTTGGAATGAATAAACAAGTCAACGCGTTGTGCCTGCGAGCGATTTATAATTTCAGGAAAATCAGCTGTAAATTCTGCTCGACAAAAAAACCCTCCCGAGAGAAGTAATCACAAATACACTCTCTTATTCCCTCTGTCACACCCAGCATGCTTTGCTGGAACATGAAATATTCAGAGGCAAACTACGATTGGGGAAATGCGATATGGTGATAATAATAACCTGCACTTTGTAAACATACGCTCGTGTACGACGGCGCAGCCACATCCACACGGCTGCCGGTGTAATTCCTTATTTATCAGTTTGAATAAGAATGCGATAATATGGCCCGACTGCAGCCGTCTTTGGGAAGTTTAATCATTCATAGTGGAAAAATTGCTCCTTTATGAGCAATGAATATTGATTCATGCCTCATGCATATCTGGTATGTGGCGCAGCTCACCACGTCCCTCCTCATTGTCCATATTTTACCGCTTTGTTCGCCACTCCATCTCTTTCTCTCTCTCTCTCTCTCTCTCTCTCTCTCTCTCTCTTGGTGGTACCTCGTCATATTTACAGCGTCCCTCCCACAATCCTTCACTTCGCTTTTCAGATGGTAAGAATCTCAGCACACGAGGAGGCAGATCGTCGTGCCGCCTGGCGTCGTGCAAACGTTTGTTTTGTTTTTTAATTACGTTTGACCTTTTATTCATCCATGAGTCCCCGCACAAAACAAAGTACCGCACCCCCCCTAAACCCTGTCCAGCAGTCGCAGCCCAATCTCTCTGACATCTGTCCATTTCTGCATGTAAAAGGACCTGTGTGTGTGTGTGTGTGTGTGTGTGTGTGTGTGTGTGTGTGTGTGTGTGTGTGTGTGTGTGTGTGTGTGTGTGAGTACTTGGAATCCGTGATTTGGACAGACGAATGGGAAAGGATCTTTCAATAAAAATTATCCTGCTGAACAGTCTGGCCCCCTGACTTCTGAAATAACAGCTACGCCCCCCCTAACCCTAACCCTCCAGGCCTACTTGCTGCAGTCCTACTTGCTGCAGGCCTACTGTCTGCAGGCCTACTTGCTGCAGGCCTACTGTCTGCAGGCCTACTTGCTGCAGGCCTACTTGCTCCAGGCCTACTGGCTGCAGGCCTACTTGCTCCAGGCCTACTGGCTGCAGGCCTACTGTCTGCAGACCTACTGGCTGCAGGCCTACTGTCTGCAGGCCTTGCTGCAGGCCTACTGGCTGCAGGCCTACTTGCTGCAGGCCTACTTTCTGCAGGCCTACTTTCTGCAGGCCTACTGTCTGCAGGCCTACTGTCTGCAGGCCTACTGTCTGCAGACCTACTGGCTGCAGGCCTACTTGCTCCAGGCCTACTTGCTCCAGGCCTACTTGCTCCAGGCCTACTGGCTGCAGGCCTACTGTCTGCAGACCTACTGGCTGCAGGCCTACTGTCTGCAGGCCTTGCTGCAGGCCTACTGGCTGCAGGCCTACTTGCTGCAGGCCTACTTTCTGCAGGCCTACTTTCTGCAGGCCTACTGTCTGCAGGCCTACTGTCTGCAGGCCTACTGTCTGCAGACCTACTGGCTGCAGGCCTACTTGCTCCAGGCCTACTTGCTCCAGGCCTACTTGCTCCAGGCCTACTGGCTGCAGGCCTACTGTCTGCAGACCTACTGGCTGCAGGCCTACTGTCTGCAGGCCTACTTTCTGCAGGCCTACTGGCTGCAGGCCTACTTTCTGCAGGCCTACTGGCTGCAGGCCTACTTTCTGCAGGCCTACTGTCTGCAGGCCTACTTTCTGCAGACCTACTGGCTGCAGGCCTACTTTCTGCAGGCCTACTGTCTGCAGGCCTACTTGCTCCAGGCCTACTTGCTGCAGGCCTACTGGCTGCAGGCCTAACCTGACCATGTGTTTAACCAGAGCAGCTGGGTGGTAAAAGCCCTTTAGATCAGTAGATCAGTGTGACGGAGGTAACGGAGGCATCGAGCCACCAGTGTGCTGCAGCCGCCGGCGTGGCGAGGAGACAAACTGCTGCAGAGGCTCCGTGTTGTCCGTTACCGTCAGCTCTCCTCCCGGGCGACCTGGCCTCCCTTAAAACCCGCTGTCACCTTTATTTGCTTCCTTTGGCACCACGGGGGAGTTTGTCCTGGACGTTTGGCAGCGAGCCAATGAGCCACAAAGAAAAAAATGATGGATCCCCGGCCCCGGCTCAAACGGGGGCCGCTGTCACGGGGCTCGCGTGGTCATTAAAGCGTAGTCCAAACACTGGCAGCAGCGGGATGACAAATCACAACCAACTCCCAGCACGCCACAACTCTCTCTCTCTCCTCTCTCCTCTCTCTCTCTCCTCTCTCCTCTCTCTCTATCTCTCTCTCCTCTCTCTCTCTCCTCTCTCTCCTCTCTCTCATCTCTCCTCTCTTCTCTCTCTCTCCTCTCTCTCTCCTCTCTCTCTCTCCTCTCTCTCTCCTCTCTGTCTCTCTCTCCTCTCTCTCTCTCTCCTCTCTCTCTCCTCTCTGTCTCTCTCTCCTCTCTCTCTCTCTCTCTCTCCTCTCTCCCAAATCTGTGACTGAACCAACCCGAGTGTCTATGATTAAGCTGTCACCGTGGGGAGGCCAGTTTGTCAGCGGTTTGGATCTCTGCTGCAATTTCTTTAGACAAGTCTGCCTTAATTGAGGATTCAGTCCCACGGCGCTCCTGGTTGGTTTCACCCCTGCGGCCTGTTCCTTCGAGGCTAAACAAACCGTGATGCTAGCCGGCTATAACTTTCCACAACAACATCAGGAGCTGGCTCGCGACCAAAAGCAGCCAGGCAGCAGCAACACTGTCAGTCTCGTTCTCTCGGAAAACAGCCATCTGTAAGACTTCGCTGCTTCATATTATGGGAGTGAAGAAAATGAGAAAAGCAGCAGTAAACAGGACAGGTATGGATATATTATTTATTATTTTGCAGCATTTTGGCATCACTGCTTTCAAAAACTTTCCTGCAGCGTTCTCATACTTTTCGGTCCCTGGAGGCCCCCTGGACTCCCCGCCCGCTGTTCACTTGGCTATAGCGGAGGCGCCAGCTGATTGGCCAACCAGAACTTTTCAGACAAGCCGGTTCACCTGTACTCCACTCTTGCTGCCCAATTACCCACAAGTCCGTGGGGTCCTTCATTACCCAGAGGCCCAGCGGCTTCTTGTGTGCCAAAGTCCTAATGAGCGAGCAGAAAGACGTGTTCCTGCAGCAGCGCAGCACAGCTCCCATACTTCAGCTTTCACACCGAAAAACTTCAAACCTGCACAGAGCAGCTGGGTACGTTAAACACGGGGAAATAACATACAGTACATGGATTTTAATTTTCTCATCTGTGCTACTAACTAACTCGAGCTACTTTCCGTTCACCCTGCAGGCAGAACCGACCCAAATCTAATTATTTCCCCTGAGAATAGTTTTTAATGATAGTGTATTCACTGTTAAGAGTATTTTTGTAAAGCCTGAAGACAAAACTTTCAAACGTGAGGTTTTAAATGAATAAAGGAATGATGACTTCTGGTTAAATATACTTTCATACCTCGGTTGTATCAGAATTCATTCAGAGAGTTCTGACTGAAGGACTGATCAGCGTCCCCGAGTCGGTCCAAAAAGTTCCTCGGGACACGACGAAGAGACGCCGACTTGAGCGTATGTTCTGCTCAGCAGGCGGCGCTAATCTGTATTGTCGGCTAAAAACTGAAAGCGGTAAATGAGGGAACACGTCTGTAGACGTAGTAAACACAGAGCACGCTGCCGTCAGCCGTCGTTCTCATCAGAGAGAGTTGATGGTAGTCGAGAAGGATCGTGGTCGTCATTACTTGCGAACGGAGGAACGTACGACGGCGAGTAATAAGAAGATACTGGCGTCGGCAGCTCCGGTTTTCTCGTGCACTGATTCGCTAGTCAAGGGTTAGCTCTCCACCAATCAGATTGGTCGTTGAGTCCGACCGTCCGCCCTCCGATTCAACAAGTCAAATCGTCCCAAATGAAGGCCGACGGCTCCTCCGACTGACGACGGCACAGAACACGCCGACCAGACTCGAGTCACCGACCTTGCCAGACTCGAGTCACCGACCTCGCCAGACTCGAGTCACCGACCTCGCCAGAACGTCAGACGGACGGTTATCTGGTCGGTGGGTCGGCGCCTTAAAGCAGCAAAACCCGAAGAAGGTTGTTTGTTTCTGTAAATTAATTTCATTTAACGCAGCTGATCAGCGAGAAAACATAAGACCAGAAGACAAAAACTATTTGATCAATCAAACCACAGCCGACAACACAAGTCCAATATCATTTTGGACTAGAATAAGGGATTTATTTTTTGGGCTTTTCTGCCTTTAATTGACAGGACAGCTAAGTGAGAAAGGAGAGAGAGAGAGAGAGAGACATGCAGGAAATCATCACAGGTCAGACTCGATCCCTGGACCTCTGTGTCGAGGTATAAACCTCTCAGTACAGGTGCGCCTGCTCTACCCACTGAGCCAACCCGGCCACGAATAAGGGATTGTTTTGTAATCTAGTTTACCCTTAAAATAGTCTGGATCAACGTTCATTTCCAGGATAACCGTGTGTTGCCTTTTTCAAATTACTTTCGCTTCCGGAAACAACAACGAACTTCGAGCTCGCGAGCTACACGCCGGAAATGGAAACTTTAGAGGAAGATTTGGATGGTGCAACAAGGCCGGCCTGCTTGGTGCTTTCAGGGAATGATTGGGAATAAATACGTCGACGTCATTTCCTCTAACTGGGACGTTTTATAAAGAATATGATGAGGTCATTTCCTCTAACTGGGACGTTTTATAAAGAATATGTCGAGGTCATTTCCTCTCTAACTGGGACGTTTTATAAAGAATATGTCGAGGTCATGTCCTCTCTAACTGGGACGTTTTGGGACTGATTGGTGGGATTGTTGTGGACGAAATTCACACGGAGATACACTGGTGAGAGCCAATGAGGTTTAACCATGGATCAGCTAATTTAAATATCTCACGTTACTGTATTGTGTCAACAGTTAACTTCATGTAATATTGGATGAGGAGTTTTCTTTTGCGGGGTGCAAATGTTCCACCAGAACCAGTTCCTTCCTGAGACTATTCTGCAGAGGCAGCGTCTCAAGACGAATCCGATTGGTTCAAAGAAATGAAGCCGTTTGATGTTAACACCATAGACTGTATAATATTAATGGACAGAGCATGTGTGGTGTCCAGAGATGGGAGTAAGTCACACATGGGCAAGTCACAAGCAAGTCTCAAGTCTTAACCTTCAAGTCTCAAGCAAGTCTAAGTCATTTTGTGTGACAATCAAGCAAGTCAAGTCAAGTCATAGCTTGGGTCAAGCAAGTCACAAGTCAAGTCATACAAAAGTTTCCATTTTTAAACAAGCTGAAGACAGTGGTTATAACTGCTGGAGTTTTATTTGCATTTTTTCCTACTCAATATTCAAAAGACATTGCGTCCAAGCCACATATATCTGAACAGTTTAAATGTATAAAGATTAAAAAAAGCACAGCCTAAAACTGATATTAAGCCAACAAAAAAAATCAACATATTTGTTCAATATGCCTCAAATCATGAAATTCATTCAAACAATTCAAGTATAATGGTTTCTAAGTCAAATAATATTCTTCAAACATGCCTCACTTTTATGGGACAGAAACACATGTAACCTTTCCTTCTCTTACAGAAAAAAAACATATTCTATATATAACATATTCATGTCTGGTGGTGTCCCCCCATTGGTTGGTGGAGATCTGCTATGAGTCGTCGAGTTTGCCGATAACGGGCGCAGCCGTCCTGGTTGAGGATGTGATGATTTTAGACGAGAGGGAGGAGTGAAGGAGGAGTGAAGGAGGAGTGAAGGAGGAGTGAAGGAGGAGTGAAGGAGGGAGGAGTGAAGGAGGAGAGAGGGAGGAGACCTCACACTCTACGTTACGTTACACACTTTCACTGGCAATCACATCGTAGCCACGTCCTAGAACACCCCCCGCTTTATCTGCTTTATCGCCGCTTTTAAAATCAATCAGACCATAATTCAAAAAATGAACTTCATTCTGTGTTGCAGAAGACTTGAAACTAGCGACTGAGACCATAAACTCATTATGAAAATGTTGACTGTCCGCTGCAACTCTCAGTTCTTTTAAATCAAGGCTGAAGACCTTTCTTTTCTTTTTGATGTTGCCTTTCCTTAAATAACTATCCATTTCTTATACTTTCGTTGCTTATTTTATCTGCTTTTATATTTTTAACTGTTTTTAACTGCTCTTTAATGTTTAATTTATTATACTGCACTGTAACTTTTATTCTTGTATTTTAATTGTCTTCATGTAAAGCACTTGAATTGCCCTGTTGCTGAAAAGTGCTCTACACATAAAGCTGCCTCGCCTCGACTGAGGTAATAAATCAAGTGAGAAGTGGAGCCGCACGTGTCGCCCCCTGCTGGTATTCAGGCAGAATGCAGGCAACTCCGTATTTGCAGCACTTCGCCGAACCGGATCCTTTGTCCATTAATATTATACAGTCTGTGGTTAATACTCAAATCTAAGACTCCATGTTGTTGGCTGCAAAGTTACGGGCCACATCTACTCTTTGTCAACTCCATTAAAATTCTAATTAAAGTTCTGCAGGTCTAAATAAAGCTTTGCCACACAACATTAATTCTCTCTCTCTCTCTCTCTCTCTCTCTATATATATATATATATATATATATATATATATATATATATATATATATATATATATATAGTATATATATATACACACATGTGTACACTGCATTGTAAATCTGAAGGAGCGAGCAGCGGAGGTTTTGTAGGTGGAACATTGCGGGACTTAAATGCTTGTTGCTCTGCTCAGCAGCGGCGATAAAGTTTACACAGAACAGATGCATGCTGGGAGAGTTTATCACTGCAGCGGCGGCACCATCTGTGTCGTCTCCCTCCTCACAGGATGCCTTTCATTATTTATTCTGATTTAAAGAGTTACAGTGTACAGCGTGTCTGAATGCAGCCAGCGGCCTGCTGCCGCCTCTCCTCTCTTCTTTCCCTTCTTTCTTTCCTCTATGGATCTGAAAGCACGCCATCCAAAAATACAGGTACGACGTTTTCTACCAACAACAAAACTAAACTGTACTTTTCTTCACTAGAAGTGTGTTTAATGAGTAAATATTTTGAATGGAATTGAATAGAGTGGTCAATTTACAATCCATATGCAGGAATACAGTAACTGTCTCCATTTTCATAGGGCGCAATTTAAAGAAAGATCTTAGAAAAGTGGGAACATAGAGCTGTGGGAACATAGGGCTGTGGGAACATAGAGCTGTGGGAACATAGAGCTGTGGGAACATAGAGCTGTCGGAACATAGGGCTGTGGGAACATAGAGCTGTGGGAACATAGAGCTGTGGGAACATAGAGCTGTGGGAACATAGGGCTGTGGGAACATAGAGCTGTGGGAACATAGGGCTGTGGGAACATAGAGCTGAGGGAACATAGAGCTCTGGGAACATAGAGCTGTGGGAACATAGGGCTGTGGGAACATAGAGCTGTGGGAACATAGGGCTGTAGGAACATAGAGCTGAGGGAACATAGAGCTGTGGGAAAATAGAGCTGAGGGAACATAGAGCTGTGGGAACATAGAGCTGTGGGAACATAGAGCTGAGGGAACATAGAGCTGTGGGAACATAGGGCTGTGGGAACATAGAGCTGTAGGAACATAGGGCTGTGGGAACATAGTGCTGTGGGAACATAGAGCTGTTGGAACATAGAGCTGTGGGAACATAGAGGTGTGGGAACATAGTGCTGTGGGAACATAGGGCTGTGGGAACATAGAGCTGTGGGAACATAGAGCTGTGGGAACATAGTGCTGTGGGAACATAGAGCTGTGGGAACATAGGGCTGTGGGAACATAGAGCTGTGGGAACATAGAGCTGTGGGAACATAGTGCTGTGGGAACATAGAGCTGTGGGAACATAGAGCTGTGGGAACATAGTGCTGTGGGAACATAGAGGTGTGGGAACATAGGGCCAGATGTACGTACATTTGCGAACGTAGCGTTATCAGCGCCATGGCTCACCCGCAGATAGCGAACGCAATGATACCATAGTTTACGCCATATTTACCAAACCTGCAGGTCATCCGTAATTAGCGCCTTTCTCCGCCCACTATACCGTAAACTGTAGGTACTGTTGCTATGATACGGCTGAGTGCAGACTGCGATATTCCCACTGCTGATGCTATGACTGTTTGAAATTATCCTGATGCCAATATTTGTAATGTAGCGGGGAGTTTAACAACTGCTGGAATGTGAACTCTGAGTCGGAGATTCGATGTCATCTTTGATTTCTTCCAGTAACTGTAATCTTGCATGGCTGCTTAATCTGTGATCCTTGTGGCAAAACTCCTTTCAGCTCGTCTCCTCGGCCGATGTCTTCGTCTTGCTCGGATTACTGCTGTCATTTCACCAGGAGGCATATGTGAGGAAACCCGCTTCCAGGTTTACACCTGCTTTTAAGAGGCGGAGAATTTTCACCGCAAAATAGAGGCGCGCTATCACTGGCGGTGTTTGTACATACCGCGGAATACGTAATTAAGCGCTCTTTACGCTTCCCCTCCCATCTCTTTACGGTAAACTCCCACTTTCCCCGCGACCCTCCCATGAATAAATATGCATGACACGAAAAACGCAATTTGCCCTTTTCAGCTCCCACGACATGCAGTTTGCGCTTTTACATCATTGCGGCCTGTTTGTACCTCGCCATGATTTTACGCGCACGTTGCGACACAAATACGCCTGAAGTGGGCGCAAAAGCGTTAGTACATCTGGCCCATAGAGCTGTGGGAACATAGAGCTGTGGGAACATAGAGCTGTTGGAACATAGGGCTGTGGGAACATAGGGCTGTGGGAACATAGAGCTGTGGGAACATAGGGCTGTGGGAACATAGTGCTGTGGGAACATAGAGCTGTGGGAACATAGGGCTGTGGGAACATAGGGCTGTGGGAACATAGAGGTGTGGGAACATAGGGCTGTGGGAACATAGAGGTGTGGGAACATAGGGCTGTGGGAACATAGTGCTGTGGGAACATAGTGCTGTGGGAACATAGAGGTGTGGGAACATAGGGCTGTGGGAACATAGAGGTGTGGGAACATAGGGCTGTGGGAACATAGTGCTGTGGGAACATAGTGCTGTGGGAACATAGAGGTGTGGGAACATAGAGCTGTGGGAACATAGAGGTGTGGGAACATAGGGCTGTGGGAACATAGAGGTGTGGGAACATAGGGCTGTGGGAACATAGTGCTGTGGGAACATAGTGCTGTGGGAACATAGAGGTGTGGGAACATAGGGCTATGGGAACATAGTGCTGTGGGACCATAGGGCTGTGGGAACATAGAGGTGTGGGAACATAGAGCTGTGGGAACATAGAGCTGTGGGAACATAGAGCTGTGGGAACATAGAGCTGTGGGAACATAGAGCTGTGGGAACATAGGGCTGTGGGAACATAGAGCTGTGGGAACATAGAGCTGTGGGAACATAGAGCTGTGGGGCTGACCATGTTAACATATATGTACAAATAAATAATATATTAATATCCATTCATTTTCATCCATCCGGCTCAGTTTAACATGCAACCTAATTTTATACTATATATGAAGGGCGCATGTCAAACTCGCGGCCCGCAGGCCACATCCGGCTCCTCGCAGATTTTGTTCCGGCCCACATATATATTTAGGTTCACAATTCATTGTGGCCCACTTTTGCAGATCGGTGCTCTTTCCGTACTTTTTGCCACTTTTTTAGACTTTATTTCTGCCCGCCCGCCCAGACCTCAGCTCCTCCTCCTCCCCCCTCGTGTGTCAGTGTCGGCTGCCTGGCAGCGGAAAGAAAGGAGTCAGCAGCGGGGGTGAATGAATGTGTTCTGGCACGGGGGGAGTCAATAGTCTTGATTTGACTCGATCAATCCTCTAGCGTGTACAGCTCGCAGTCAAATAAGCCTCGGACAAATTAAAAAAGCAGGAGTTTCCTTCGCTGCAGAAAGAAGAAGAGGAAGCTGATAAGTGAGGAGGAGAGAGAGGGCGAGAGAGTATGCGGGGGGGGGGGGGGGTTGCATTCAAAAGGATCCCGAGCTTCGCCCCGCTCACATTATCACCACGGCACAAAGGCCCAAATATATTCTGTGGCTTTTCTGTGGCACAAAGCTGATTAGCGGAAGGTAGCCCCCATTGTGAGGGAAATCACTTCCACGGCTGTAAAGCAAGTGATTTCATATCCTCTTTTGATTTAAGATTACACAGCAAGTGCCTAATCAGCTGATGCTTAATCCTCCGCATTGTGCCCCTTCGTGTTTCCTGTAACCTGTAACCCCCCCGCGCCTGCCGGCTGACAGCAGAGGTTACGGGAAACCATAGAGAAGGGAGGGAGAGGGAGAGAGAGAGAGAGAGGGAGAGAGGGGGAGAGAGATAGGAGAGAGAGAGAGAGAGAGAGGGGGAGAGAGATAGAAGGAGAGAGAGAGAGAGGAGAGAGAGAGAGAGAGGAGAGAGAGAGAGAGAGAGAGAGAGACAGAGAGAGAGAGAAGGAGAGAGAGAGAGAGAGAAGGAGAGAGAGAGAGAGAGAGAGAGAGAAGGAGAGAGAGAGAGAGAGAGAGAGAAGGAGAGAGAGAGAGAGAGAGAGAGAGAGAGAAGGAGAGAGAGAGAGAGAGAGAGAGCTAATGAATCAAGTATTACTTCCTGGAGAAGAGACTCCTGTCTGCCACCCGCTGCCGGCTGATTTGCATCAATCTTTCATTCAATATATTCAGACTTATATTCACTATTTTCAAACTTTCGTTCAATATACTCAAACTTTTTTTTTTACTTCGTATATTCAGACTTCAATTCAATAAATTCTGACGTTTATCCAATATTTTCAGATTTTTATTTATTATATATCAGACTTATATATATATATATATATATATATATATATATATATATATATATATATATATATATAGCCTACCTGCCTTGCAGAAGACATTACAGCACATCCATAATGTACCACGGGTTGCTGTAAGTTTTAATAATGCACATTGATGTCTTAGCAGCAGTCATATGTTTGACTATGATAATATTACAGCGTGTAATTACTGAATTATTTTTTCCTGACGCACTCTAAAGCTGTTATGAACATTGTGTTACTCGGAGTAATCTCAGTAAACCCAGGTATATGTTCCCGTATTCAAAATCATATTCATTCATCTTTTAACGACAAAACACTAATCTCTCACCGTTGATATATTCAAACATCAGGGGTCCGTTTCAGAAAGCATGTTTAGTGGAAACTCTGAGTTAGTTAAGCCTGAGATGAGGGAAACTCTCAACTCTGGGTTCTCTGTTTCAGAAAGAGAGGTAACTTAACCTCAGAGTCAGTTACTATAGTAACTTAACCTCAGAGTCAGTTACTATGGTAACTTAACCTCAGAGTCAGTTACTGTGGTAACTTAACCTCAGAGTCAGTTACTATGGTAACCTCAGAGTCAGTTACTATTGTAACTTAACCTCAGATTCAGTTACTGTGGTAACTTAACCTCAGAGTCAGTTACTATGGTAACCTCAGAGTCAGTTACTATTGTAACTTAACCTCAGATTCAGTTACTGTGGTAACTTAACCTCAGAGTCAGTTACTATTGTAACTTAACCTCAGAGTCAGTTACTATGGTAACAACAGAGTCAGTTACTGTGGTAACTTAACTTCAGAGTCAGTTACTATGGTAACGGAGCCTGTGAACCTAACCTGGTTAGCAGCTATTTATTATGGTGGTGCACGTGCGTGAACCTACTCCGAGTTGATTGAACCAACTCATATCAGTTGCTCTGGAACCGAAAACTCAGAGTTTCCATCTCAGGGTAAATCACCTCAGACATCAGGGTTAGACTCTGACATCAGGGTCGGACATCAGGGTTAGACATCAGGGTCAGACTGAGACATCAGGGTCAGACATCAGGGTTAGACTCTGACATCAGGGTCAGACATCAGGGTTAGACTCAGACATCAGGGTCAGACTCAGACATCAGGGTCAGACATCAGGGTTAGACTCTGACATCAGGGTCAGACTGAGACATCAGGGTCAGACATCAGGGTCAGACTCAGACATCAGGGTCAGACATCAGGGTTAGACTCTGACATCAGGGTCAGACTCAGACATCAGGGTCAGACATCAGGGTTAGACTCTGA
>CM042435.1:37776296-37786142 GCA_023631565.1 Gymnocephalus cernua
GTCCTGGGTGAAGGTCCTGTGTCTGACCCGTCCACCCCCCCGACCAACCTCCCTACGAGGTATTTCCCCCCTCACATACTACTCTCTAAACGGCAGAACGAGTTATAAACACATCTTACATATTATATAATGCAAATCAAAATCTTTTGTTACACCCTTCGTTTACACGCTAACGGAGAATTCTCCTCTGAAAACGATTCTTTCTAAAAACTCCGGCCAGAGAGGAGATTTTGGAAAACTTTGTTTGCACGTTTGCACGTGAACTGAGACAAACGGAGGTTCAGGCAGCCAACGTCACAGTACGCACCAGAACTTGCACCTGCACTAACAGTGCAACCTATGTTTACATTTTCATTTGGCTACGGCAAAGAATTTCTAATACAGGAAGAAGTTCCACTCCCTCGTTACTTCCTGGTTCTGAGTTCCACTAGGTGGCGCTCACAGGCCAGTGCAGAATGAATGGAGGTCTATGGAGCTGTACCCCTAAAAACCCACTTTTCTCAGGATATCATTTTTTGTCTAGTAATTTGAATGTTGCATTCGAGGAGAGGCAAACAAAATACATACTGCTGGGTGTTTTTTTTAAAGTAGCTTTTTTGTTCTAAAAAGCCTTTTAAAATGTCAATGACGTCATACACATATACGGCCAGAGATACTGCTTTACGGCGAGCTCTGAGTCACTTCCTGTTCTCTCTCGAGGCGTCGACAACACAGCTGACAGGTCAGACTCTCCCTGTCAACACACGTGCTAGAAAGAGGTTTGATGATGTTTTAACGACCACACCAAAATATTCACTCTGACATTCTGGCTCCGCTTCGGACGCCGTCAAGCGGGATCTCCGATCGTAATCGGTCCTTCGCTGACCAATCAGCATTCATTAGCAGAATGCTAGCGTGGTACGGGCAACAACGACTCAACCTGTAAGAAATAGAAAGGGCAGAAGTACTCGTTCATTCAACTTTTGACCTATGATCCATGTTGAACTTGCAAAAACTATAATCAAATCTGAGATTTCTCAACGACAATCAGGCGAAAGAGACAAATTTAGCCGTCTAGCTCCATAGACTCCCATTCATTTAGCCGTCTAGCTCCATAGACTCCCATTCATTTAGCCGTCTAGCTCCATAGAGTCCCATTCATTTAGCCGTCTAGCTCCATAGACTCCTATTCATTTAGCCGTCTAGCTCCATAGACTCCCATTCATTTAGCCGTCTAGCTCCATAGACTCCCATTCATTTAGCCGTCTAGCTCCATAGACTCCCATTCATTTAGCCATCTAGCTCCATAGAGTCCCATTCATTTAGCCGTCTAGCTCCATAGACTCCCATTCATTTAGCCGTCTAGCTCCGTAGAGTCCCATTCATTTAGCCGTCTAGCTCCATAGAGTCCCATTCATTTAGCCGTCTAGCTCCATAGACTCACATTCATTTAGCCGTCTAGCTCCATAGACTCCCATTCATTTAGCCATCTAGCTCCATAGAGTCCCATTCATTTAGCCGTCTAGCTCCATAGACTCCCATTCATTTAGCCATCTAGCTCCATAGAGTCCCATTCATTTAGCCATCTAGCTCCATAGACTCCCATTCATTTAGCCATCTAGCTCCATAGACTCCCATTCATTTAGCCATCTAGCTCCATAGAGTCCCATTCATTTAGCCATCTAGCTCCATAGAGTCCCATTCATTTAGCCGTCTAGCTCCATAGACTCCCATTCATTTAGCCGTCTAGCTCCGTAGAGTCCCATTCATTTAGCCGTCTAGCTCCATAGAGTCCCATTCATTTAGCCGTCTAGCTCCATAGACTCACATTCATTTAGCCGTCTAGCTCCATAGACTCCCATTCATTTAGCCATCTAGCTCCATAGACTCCCATTCATTTAGCCATCTAGCTCCATAGAGTCCCATTCATTTAGCCGTCTAGCTCCATAGACTCCCATTCATTTAGCCGTCTAGCTCCGTAGAGTCCCATTCATTTAGCCGTCTAGCTCCATAGAGTCCCATTCATTTAGCCGTCTAGCTCCATAGACTCACATTCATTTAGCCGTCTAGCTCCATAGACTCCCATTCATTTAGCCATCTAGCTCCATAGAGTCCCATTCATTTAGCCGTCTAGCTCCATAGACTCCCATTCATTTAGCCATCTAGCTCCATAGAGTCCCATTCATTTAGCCATCTAGCTCCATAGACTCCCATTCATTTAGCCATCTAGCTCCATAGAGTCCCATTCATTTAGCCGTCTAGCTCCATAGACTCCCATTCAGCCAATTCTTGGAGATTCATTTAGCTTAGTCTTTCTGTAGACGGGCTTTGGCTACGGTGAATATGGATGCATTCAGAGTAGCCATCGCATTTATGTTGGTGCAAAAGAGGAAGTGATTGGTTGCTGTTGTTGCTATTTTCTGGATTCTGATTGGCTAACGTGGGCGTGAGCTTCTCGTTACACCGCCACCTACAGTTCTGGCGTGCTCTTGGCGCCGTATATACACGGGTACGTGTAAACAAACACTTTTCTGAAAACTGACAGTTGAGCACGATGTTATTTTTGACAACAGAGAGGTTGAAATGTCCGTTTATGAAAATAGCCGCCACGTGTAAACGTAGCATTGCTCTCGCCGGTAGACGGCTGATTTTGATAAAATGGAAAGACGGCACCCCCCCCCCCCCCCGACATTTACACACTGGATCAAAGACGGCTTTTATTTTCTCAAACTTGAAAGAATTAGATTCTCTTTGAAAGGATCAGAAAATAAGTCCGATTAGATATGGGGACCTTTCTTAGATCATGTTAGGGAACTACTCCCACTGCCTGACTCCCAGTAGAATGAGCAGAGACATGCTTTATAGCTTATTCATTCATTCTGCATGTGTGGATATGTATGTATGAGGCAGTAGTGATAACCATACTGCAGTGACGGGTCTGTAGACAATGGTCAGTCCCTTCCCTTCCCCACTGTCTGTGACGTTTGTACATTTGTCTTTTTTATTATAATTATCCTTTTTTTCTTGCATCCGAGTCTGTTAGTGGTGTCAGTATGTTCAATGTAAGAATGTCTCCTTGAAATGAACAACCTGGCATGTCCACGTTGAACTGCAATAATAATGATAAAGAAAATGCATGTTTTCTGTCTTCCTCTATAATAAAAGTGTATTATTCAGATCCACACTAGTGGCTGCAGTTGAATTTCTTGCCATGTATATTGTTAGTGGTCATAATTCTTCCCCTTTACTCCCTCAGAGCTGTACTAATGGACTACCTGTAGGCTCCCTGCACAGTTTTCTGTTTACACCAGAGGTAACTAATAACCTAAATGAGCTTTAGTTTCTGCCAGAAGCCTTGCAGTAACGAGGTTTCTTTTCCGTTTGCAGCCTGAACGGTGATTAGCTCGTCTAAACTCCCGGTCCGATTATACTGGAGCTCATTGTGGATATTCATGGTAACCAGAGGTAGAACCCTAATGATTTTAAACCCCCTTTGGCCTTTCATCAGCACCATAAGTCCAAATCTTTTGCACACAAAAAACATCCAAATGTATATTGTGCTGCTGAACCAGCTGTATGTTTCTTTGCTCCTGTCGTAAAATGATAATTGAGATTATTTTGACTGATATGGCGATTGCGAGATGATTCACGATTTTGGAGAGAATGATCATTTTTGTATCATTTTCATTGAAAAATATTAAAATTAAAATTATTATTGTGTGATTTTTGCGAAGACGGGTAAAACTACACAGGACTTTCACCCAGAAGGCCGGCAGTCATGTCCCGTTCTTCTTTTCCTAAACCCAACCTCCGTATAGATGCTTCCCATTACGTGCTGACCGCCACGGAAAACAAACGACATAAACGTGTCCGTGTACATGAATCAATACACTAACCCTCCTGTTGTCCTCGGGTCAAATGGGACCCGTTTTCAAAGTTCCTATATCAGAAATCTGGGTTTCTTTCAACCAAATTTCCCAAAAATAACTGAATGAAGTTGGCTAGAAGCCTAGATGTAACACAGAATTGGGTGATAATTTATACTTTATGCTTCACAAACAGGCAAACCAGAGGAGGACAGCATGTGAGTACGGAGGAAAGGGTCAAAGAAAGCCTCCAAAACATTAAAACCGTCCAAAAAAAGGGTCCAAGAAATGTCAAAATTGTCAGAGAAAAGCATCAAAAGCGTTAAAACCATCAAAATAAAAGTCAAAAGTGTCAATAAAGTGTCTAATATATGGCCGACGGAAAGACAATATGAGGGTTAAAAATAACGTGACCATTTCACAAACTGCCGTGAGACCGTGTTGTGCATCTGCTGCAGAATCATCTGCATGAGTTTTTTAAAGCTGCAGATATTCCTTCTGACCGTCTCCTCCAGTTACCACTGCACCCCTGCTGCGACCGCTTTGGCCAGCCTTCAGAGCGCGAAGGACCGGGCGCTCTAAAAGCCCGCGGGGGCAAGGCCGGGAGAAACGGCGGAGACGGAGAAGTCGACTGACTGGCTGCCTAAAAAAGCTCTAATCTCATAAGAAGTCTGCTGCCTGCTGACTGGGGAGCGCCGGGATGCCAAATACAACTTTAAAAGCTTTTTCTTTTTCTCACTCTCCACATCCCTTTATCACAGACGGGCAATATGCTACGGGCTGAAAGCAGAACGCTGCAGAACACGGGCTGGCAGGAGACCCCCAGTGGAATCACGCGAGGAAAAGAACGTGTGTGCACTTGTGCTGCATGTTTCTTTTCTTTCAGCATTTCAGTCAAATAAAACAACACTAAATCTTTCATGTTAGGAATTTCTACTGGAATAATGCAGCTTTTGTTTTTACATGCTGCTCTCTCTCCCCCCCAACCACCGCCACCGTCGTTAATATTAAAGGGGGGCCGTGGCGGAAAAACGTCTAAATGGATGCATTGTGTGGGCTGGGGGCCTGTGGAGGAGCTGTAACTCTCTGGCAGCCACGTGGAAACACAGCAACGCATACAGCAAACAGTATGACAAGTTGACACTGACCTGTTTTTTCCATAAATCATTTGTTATTGACTAATCAAATATGCTGCCATAATACAGAAGAATGTGTATTTTATATTTTCACTTCTGTCAAATAAAGGCCTAAAACTGCCCAACAAATAATCTTAAATTAAAAGCAAAGATGAACCTCTTGATGTTTACCTGTTCATATAAGAACAGCTCGGACCACTGAAACGTTCAAGTCCTTGCTTAAGACCCATTATTATTATTATTATTATTATTATTATTATTATTATTATTATTATTATTATTCAGTGGCTTTCAATTCAAGTTGAGTTTTGATACCTTGACATTTTATACTGTTGGTTATTTTGTATTGTATATTGTTTGTTTGTGTATATTATCTGGTTGATTTTCTATTTTTATTGTTGGAACTTGTTAGGCACTTTGGTCAACTAGAGTTGTTTTTAAACGTGCTTTATAAATAAAGAACTGAACTGAACCTCGTCCTTGAACGCTGGTCCAGTCCGACTGTGAGTCCTCTGCAGCTCTCAGCGTCCGTGAACCACAAGCACTTTATGGAAATGTTTTCTGGCTCGGGCTGCAGATGCAAACTGTCCTCGCTCTGAATTATTATAAACCGAAACGCTTAGAGAGACATTCTCCTACATTCATGTTCTTTCTGCTGTGCGACGCTCTGCCTCGTGCCTTTGATGCTGTTCCCTTTCAAAGTAAATACTACACATGAATTTAACATCAACGCTCTTTGTCTCTGCTGAGGCTCACGCAGCTTTCAAATGCAGAAATATTTCCTGCGGCCATGTTGCTTAGAACAATTTAGCAGTGTAAAGTTGTTTTAATGCGTCTGTGTGTGGCTCTTCTCAGAGCACTTTTCAAAGACTAACAGGAGAGTTAACATCAACATCTCGTGTTCCTTCAGGACTTGGTTGTGTTGTCTGTGATCCGTCTCGCTTCCTCGGGTCACGCTGAGCTTCGTCTCTTCCCTCTTTCTGTCCGTTCATCAGTTTCTCCCGGACTCGGTGTAGAATATCAGCAGTTAAAGTTATATTTGTGAACGTGTATGCAGTCATTGAGGAACGGGTTCAAGGAAATGTCACTGATGCACAGAAAGTTACGCTTAAGTCAGGAAAATAGTTTAGGCTTTTATGGCATAGAGGTGCATTGTTTGAAGGTTGCGAGAATGGAAGAGGAAGTTGCACCACACAGAGGCCCCGACCTTGGCGTGTTTGTCTGTGAAGATACCAGTTTCTGTCTAGAAACAAGAAGAGCCCCCCCGAGATCTGATCAGAGTTCATAATTCAGACGAGATCTTGGTAGACCAGCTCTGATTTAATGTCTGTTGGCAGGTAATCTTAAGGCTGTCTTATGGTTCTGCTCAGGCTGCACGCAGAGATTTCTCCGTAGCCTACGTTAGTGGCCTGGTGTTTATACTTGTGCACTGGTGTGTGTGTGTGTGTGTGTGTGTGTGTGTGTGTGTGTGTGTGTGTGTGTGTGTGTGGTAGAGCGAGTGAGAGAGTGACAGTGATTATCTTCGGAGCGAGTAGTGACTCTAGAGTCATAGTGAGAGAAACAAAGTGCCTCCTCTGTTCTTTCTGACCACGGTGAGAAACCTGCAGCAGGAGAAGTTAACCCTCTCCTTGATTACATGTTGTTTATGGAGGAGAACCAGGAAATGAGTCGGGGGGGGGGGGATGCAACGCTACCAAGCCACGGCCGAGAGAGGTGCACGTCAGGCTGTGGCGTAGACGCAGAGGGGTCTGCAGGGTACGCCGTTGATTCTACACAGAAGCATAAAAAGGCCTTTAGTCTCTGTAACTTTCATGCTGGACTCAGTAAACTTTGCTTAACTGAAGTCTTACAGTCTCAGATTGATCCGTGTGTTCTGGTAAACTTAAGTCCGATAAAAGGGAATTCATTTAAGACATAATTCCCTCTACATCAGCGTGGAGCGGACGCCACGCGGAGGAAAGTGATCCAACTCTGAGGGAAACAGTGAAGTAAAAGATTTCCCTTCAGCCCAACAAGGAGCAGACCAACACGTCCTTTCATCTCTACACACAGCCGGTCTGGGTCCCCTAGGGGGTCCTCAGAGTTACTGCAGGGGGGGGCACATTGAAAATGTGTTAACATGAATCCGACGTATTGTTAGGAAATATAAATCAGCCTATTGGTGATGAATGAACTATTGATAATAGGCTAACTGGCCTGTAAGGAAATCACTGAGGTAGCCATCCACAGTTCATCCTGAGGATTCACTATAACAAATACTTTTTATGGGCATTTAAACCTTTAATGATAGGACAGCTCAGACATGAAAGGGGATAGAGAGGGGGGGGTAGAGAGAGGGGGGGGGGCATGCAGGAAACCGCCACAGGTCAGACTGCGTCGAGATTGAACGTGCCCTCGGAATCCTTAAATTGTTCACAGGGCCAAGAAACTATTTATTTTTGCTGCTTCTCTTATTAAACCTCCAGTGAATAATCCTTTAATAAGGGTTTAAATAACAGAACTAGCAGCTCTGCTGCAGCTGACTGACGGGGGGGGACAGAGGTTGCAGGTACGAGTCCACCTGGACGTCTTTAATGTCGGTCACCTGTCAATCAAAGCGATGTCATGTTCCACCGAAGGCCTTCGCTGTCTGCCAGATCGACGGCGTGCTGAGGGCGGCGGTGGCCGCAGCGCCTGTTGTTGCTAAGCAACCGCAGGAAACACTTTCCAAGAGCAACAGAGCAAAGTTGAAATATATTTAACCTCGGTTGCTTTGCGCCCTCAGTGCTCCAAATACGCGAAGCCGCCGGGAGCTGCGAGTGATTTCTTTAGAAATGATATTAAAGAGAAGTCGGAGCTTTTCCCAGCAGGCGCCCGACCCAAAGCAGCGCCGCAGCCGCGGAGTCACGACTGTCATCGCATCAAAGGAAACCTTTATCTCACCCGGCGCCACGGCGCTCCATCACAGACGCTTTCATTCTCCCACTGCAATAAATGTTCAAGAATCCGACTCAGACTCTCCAACTTATAGCACAACACACGGCAAACACGCAGCGACTGGCCGAGTCCAACGGCAACACAGCACGGCAAATGTCCAGGCAAAGGTACGGTGGCCCGGCAGGGGCAAAACGCCCTGCAAACACGCACACAGACGAAACACACAATAGAAGTAAACTAACAAAAGAGCTTCATTCATTTAACAACACATGGGCAGCATTTAGCAAACGCACTGCAAATACACACTACTAAATACACACAATACACACAACTAAATACACACAACTAAATACACACAATACACACAACACAACTAAATACACACAACTAAATACACACAATACACAAGACTAAATACACACAACTAAATACACACAATACACACAACACAACTAAATACACACAACTAAATACACACAACTAAATACACACAATACACACAACACAACTAAATACACACAACTAAATACACACAACACAACCAAATACACAACTAAATACACACAATACACACAACACAACTAAATACACACAACTAAATACACACAATACACAAGACTAAATACACACAACTAAATACACACAATACACACAACTAAATACACACAACTAAATACACACAATACACACAACACAACTAAATACACACAACTAAATACACACAATACACAAGACTAAATACACACAACTAAATACACACAATACACACAACTAAATACACACAACTAAATACACACAATACACACAACACAACTAAATACACACAACTAAATACACACAACACAACCAAATACACACAACTAAATACACACAATACACACTACTAAATACACACAACTAAATACACACAATACACACAACTAAATACACACAATACACACAACTAAATACACACAATACACACAACTAAATACACACAACTAAATACACACAACTAAATACACACAATACACACAACTAAATACACACAATACACACAACTAAATACACACAACTAAATACACACAACTAAATACACACAACTAAATACACACAATACAACCAAATACACAAACGCACTGCAAATACACACAACTAAATACACACAATACACACAACTAAATACACACAACTAAATACACACAATACACACAACTAAATACACACAACTAAATACACACAATACACACAACACAACTAAATACACACAACTAAATACACACAACACAACCAAATAAACACAACTAAATACACACAATACACACTACTAAATACACACAACTAAATACACACAATACACACAACTAAATACACACAATACACACAACTAAATACACACAATACACACAACTAAATACACACAACTAAATACACACAATACACACAACTAAATACACACAACTAAATACACACAATACAACCAAATACACAAACGCACTGCAAATACACACAACTAAATACACACAATACACACACACAACTAAATACACACAACTAAATACACACAATACTACCAAATACACAACCGCACTGCAAATACACACAACTAAATACACACAACACAACCAAATACACAAACGCACTGCAAATACACACAACTAAATACACACAATACACACAACACAACTAAATACACACAACTAAATACACACAATACACACAACACAACTAAATACACACAACTAAATACACACAATACACACAACACAACTAAATACACACAATACAACTAAATACACACAACACAACCAAATACACACAACTAAATACACACAACTAAATACACACAATACACACAACACAACTAAATACACAAACGCACTGCAAATACACACAACTAAATACACACAATACACCACAACACAACTAAATACACACAACTAAAATACACACAACACAACTAAATACAC
>CM042435.1:37786342-37796342 GCA_023631565.1 Gymnocephalus cernua
AGACAGAGAGAGAGACAGAGAGAGACAGAGAGAGAGAGACAGAGAGAGACAGAGAGAGACAGAGAGAGAGAGAGAGACAGAGAGAGACAGAGAGAGAGACAGAGAGAGACAGAGAGAGACAGAGAGAGAGAGAGAGAGACAGAGAGAGAGAGAGACAGAGAGAGAGAGACAGAGAGAGACAGAGAGAGAGAGACAGAGAGAGAGAGAGAGAGAGAGACAGAGAGAGACAGAGAGAGAGACAGAGAGAGAGAGACAGAGAGAGACAGAGAGAGAGAGAAGACAGAGAGAGACAGAGAGAGAGACAGAGAGAGACAGAGAGAGAGAGACAGAGAGAGACAGAGAGAGAGAGACAGAGAGAGAGAGAGACAGAGACAGACAGAGATAGAGAGAGCAGAGAGAGAGAGAGAGACAGAGAGAGACAGAGAGAGAGACAGAGAGAGACAGAGAGAGAGACAGAGAGAGACAGAGAGAGACAGAGAGAGAGAGAGAGACAGAGAGAGACAGAGAGAGAGACAGAGAGAGACAGAGAGAGACAGAGAGAGAGAGAGAGAGACAGAGAGAGACAGAGAGAGAGAGAGAGAGGGAGACAGAGAGAGAGAGAGAGAGACAGAGAGAGAGAGAGACAGAGAGAGACAGAGAGAGACAGAGAGAGAGAGACAGAGAGAGAGAGAGAGAGAGAGAGACAGAGAGAGACAGAGAGAGACAGAGAGAGAGACAGAGAGAGAGAGAGAGAGAGAGAGACAGAGAGAGAGAGACAGAGAGAGAGAGAGAGAGAGAGACAGAGAGAGAGAGAGAGAGAGAGAGACAGAGAGAGACAGAGAGAGAGACAGAGAGAGAGAGAGAGAGAGAGAGACAGAGAGAGAGAGACAGAGAGAGAGAGAGAGAGAGAGACAGAGAGAGAGAGGAGAGACAGAGAGAGAGAGAGAGAAGGGAAAAGAGGAGAAAGACGACGCGTAAAAAACTTTGAGACGAAAGGTGATGATGTAAGGCCGAGGCAAGACGCCTAATCCCCCGGCTAACGATCCGGCAACTGGAATGTAAACCCTCGGTGAGTTCAGGTGCGGGGGGGGGGGGGGGGGGGGGGGGGGGGGTGTCACTGTGCTTTGGGTCCTTTGACGTCGTTGTCACTTCCTCTTTCTGCCGAAGTATCTCCGAGGCAGCGAGCGATGATCAAGGAAGCAGACTTAAGATGCGGACACGTCTCTACACTGTGGATAACAAGTCTGTTACTCTCAAATTTAGACTTTACTGCAAGATTATGTCATCTTCCCACGTCATCTAATAATAATAATAATAATAATAATTTAGACTTTATTAATCTCGCAAGGGGAAATTCCAATGTTTTCACTCTGTTGTTATTACATACAGGCCTGAAATACACCCCCCCACACACACACATACATATATATATATTAAGGGTGCTCCGATCAGGATTTTTGAGGCCGATCACCGATCACCGATTGCTGGAAGACGTATCGGCCGATACCGATAACCGATCACCGATCACTTTTATGAACTGAAAATTACGCCATTACATAACAGTCACACATGTTTAGAGAATGTATCAGTAACTGTTTGGCTTTCTGTCCTAGCTCAAAATCTAAAAAATGTCCTTTCAAGGTTCAAGGTTCAAGGAGTCTTTATTATCCCCGAGGGGCAATTCGTTGTGCAGCAATAGAATGCAACATAAACAACACAGACTATACAGAAAACAAACCCCATCAATAATAGACAAAATAAATACAAACTACACACACATCTCGCAATGACTTATTTACAAAGCCTATAGCAGCAGGAACAAAAGAGTTTTTATGTCTGTTTGTCCTGCATTTTGGCAGACAGAATCTGCGGCCAGACGGAAACATCTTGTCGCTGTTCAGAGGGGGGGGGAGGGGGGGTTATATCAGCCAGGACTGACTGGGCTTTCTTCAGAGTCCTTATCTCATATAGAGAGTTTAAGTCAATCAGGGAGTTTTGGGAAATTTTGCCACACACTTTAGTTTTTTTTTTTTCCCAATCACTGCACATTTCTTCAGCACACACAGTCAGTCACACCGACACACACACACACACACACACACACCGACACACACACGGCGAAACAGCTGTTTGAGCGGCGCACACACAGACACACACAGTCAGTCACACCGACACACACACACACACACACACACCGACACACACACACACACACACACACACGGCGAAACAGCTGTTTGAGAGGCGCCGGAGCTGCTAGCTACACGACTCCGCTCTGCCTTAGCGTTAGCTAACTGTGAAAACTCCTCATCCTCCTTTCTGTGACTAACCTTCAAATGTCTGATGAGGTTGGTGGTGTTGAAATGTCTTTGGAGATTTCCGCCTCGTGGTATTTCCTCGGTACACACGTTGCTAATCTCTAGTGTATCGTCTTTTTCCCAGATAGCAACGAGTCGGCGGACCACCGGCGGTGCTCCAGAGGCAGTAGAAGCGTCAGAATGGTGTAATCACAAACACGTTTGCCGGAGCACCACCGGTGGCAGACGCTTTTAAAAGCAGTAGCCGTCTTCCTACCGCCTTCGTTCCGCGACCGCGGGCCAACTGCTGTTCTGCCACCGTTCAGACACTTTGTAGAACTGCCAGACCGCTGAATGTAGGGACGCCGCCATTTTGAAAATGTTCTCAGGAGTAGTGCGCTCTTAATACATCCGTGGTAGTGCGTCATCTGATCGGCCTATCTGATCGGCCTTTATGGAGACCACCGATCAAACTATTTAAAGCCATTATCGGCCGATACCGATCGGTGGCCGATCGATCGGAGCACCCTTAATATATATATATGTAGGTGTGTGTGTATATGTACAGTATACATGCACTAATGGAGAGCTGTCAGAGTGGGGGGGGGGTCTGCCCATGGAAAGGAGTCCAGAGCAGTTGGGGGTCCGGTGCCTTGCTGAAGTGCCCAGGAGATGATCTGGCTCCTCTCCAGCTTCCAGTCCACCACCATACTCTGGTCCGTACAGGGACTTGAACCAGAGACCCTCCGGTTCCCAACCCAACTCCCTCCGGACTGAGCTACTTCCCCACCAGTCCCTTATTTTAAAAATGGAAAACTTGTTTTAGTTAATGTCGTCCAATCAGCTTCGTTCCCAAACACTAGAAGATCCATGAAATGAGGCAACCAGCTGGGAAGAGATGAATTATCTCACTACACCAACGATTTTCTTCTGCTGTGTGATATGAAAGTTTGTCAATCCTGCCTGAAAACTTTCAGAATTCTGAACGTATTAAGATCTTTTTAAGACCATTATGAATGAAGTGTAGGACATACTGTATGACATCACGGCATTGACATGACAGCTAGCTGATTGGTCAGCATGGACGTCTGGCCAATAGTAGCGTGTGAATGTTATTGAAGGGCGGGTCTTGCCTAGAAGGTGCGTGGGTTCCATAGCAACGCTGTTGCCACCCGTTCCTTAAAATATGGAATCGTCCCGTATTTCAAAATAAAATATCGCGTCCTGTTTTGTTTTCTGTTCCTGTAGAAGACTAGAAATCTAGACGCACCCTAGCGGCAGCATATTTAATCTGCAGCCAGGGGGGGTCTAACAACTCTCCGTTGGCTTGCGAGCTGGAAAAACCAAACTCCGGCCGGGCCAATCACATTGTGTATAGAGTCGGTGGGCGGGGCTTATGGCTGCTGCTGGCGAACAGCGGTCTTCTGGAAGACTTGGAGTTCAGCTTTTCTTTGAGAAAAGAACAAAGAACGGAGAGAAGTCATTCTTAAAAAAGGAAGATGTGTTCGCAGTTTAAAGTTTAATCTATCAGCTAGCGTTGCTCTGATTGGTTGGAGCGCTGTCCTGTTGGTGCAGAGGGAATTTGAAAGACAACAGTTTGTCCCGCCCCTCGGATTGAGCCCGGCCAATGGTGAGTTCCCAGACCCAACGTCTGGATGTGGGTCTGGCTCGTCAGGCTAGTAGAAGCCACAAGTCCGTATGAAATCAAGTTGTTTAAAGAAAAATTTCTTTGTCGTCCTTTTATTTCTCTGCATGAAAGGTGGCAACCCTAGTGAGCTTCCCCTTTTTTCATCTCCTGACACTTCAAAGGGAATCCATGCAAAATTTAACATGCCTACTTTACCGCCAGCGCAGCTCATAGATCCGTCTACGCCGCATCAGAGCGAAGGTCTCACCGGGGACACGTGGGCGGCGGGTGGAGGTGAGACGGGGCTGACAGGTGGCGCCGCTGTACACTCAACACCAACGACAGAAACGTCTTCCTCTGTGAGGGGAAGCCGGGGGGGGGGCACTCACACAGCAGGTTGATCTTCTGTATTCACAATAAAATATCACACTCACATTAACTGCTGCACTCTCCAGGTACATATATTATCCTTATACAGCTGTGGCTTATATGGACATCTGCATGTTCTGGTATACCGATACAAGAAAAGTATCCCAATAACTGTTTAAGACTATACTATCCCACATATCATTAGTGATTCCTCCAGCCGCAGGAGGGGAAGTCTGGGCATTTATCCAGCAGGTTTATCATCTTTATTCAGAATAAAATATCACATTTTCTGATGCAAAACACCAGGAAATGACCTTTAATTATTTTTTGGGCCTTTATTTTGACAGGACAGCTAGGTGAGAAAGGGGAGAGAAAGAGAGAGAAAGTGGAAGACATGCAGGAAATCATCACAGGTCTGATTGGAACCCTGGACCTCTGCATCGAGGCATAAACCTCTCAGTATATGTGCGCCTGCTCTACCCGCTGAACCAACCCGGCCACACTTGATGTGTTTTTTAAGAATCCATAAAGACTTTTTTTTTATTTCCTGCACAGTAAACACATTTTTATCCGCAGCCATAGTTGCAACTCAGACAGCTTGAGAGGCGAGATCCCTGCGTGGATCATCACGCTCTTATACAGCAGCAGTCGATGCATACAGCAAAAAATATCTGGAATACAGTATACGAATTACAGTGCTTTACTTTTCGTAGCTGTATCTATGAACGGTTCATGAGAACAGCCTGAATTATGACAGTCACGGTAAAGTATCTGTAAAACGGAGGAACAAGTTTCCTGCTGGAGATAACAGAGCTGCAGCTCAGTTGGTCGTAATTGACTCCGAATACAGAGTGAACGAGTCCTAGTGAAGATAGAGTCGATGAAGACAGGTCAGAACTCAGACGATGTGTATCTGGAGTCTCTTTGTTGGACTGTTTCAGTCCTTGGTCCGTCTGTGGGAAGCAGTGGCAGGTCAGGAGACAGCGTTCACAGAGCTTCAGAGAGGAAACGAGAGTGACCTCTGAGGTTGCAGCGCCGGCGCTTACCTCTTATCACAGCCTGCTGAAGGACAGCAGAGCTAATGGAGTCTCGGTGAAGCCGTAACAAAGAGGAGGACGAGTCTGCAGAGGGCCGGAGGAGGAGCACAGCGGGCTCACAGGCTGCAACCATGGCCGTCTCTGCCATTCAGTGCATTTACATGCAGTTTAAAAAACGATTATATTCCGGATAAGGCAATACCCCGAGTTCTCATAACCCAGTTAACAGAGGTAGAGAACTCCTTCAGGGTATTCCTCTTCATTATTTTGATAAAAGGTTATTCTTTAGGCATTTATTTAATAGGACAGCTTAGACATGAAGGGGAGAGAGAGAGAGAGAGAGAGGAGGGGGGGGTGACATGCAGCAAAGGGCCACAGGTTGGAATTGAACCTGTAGCTCCTGTGGCGAGAACTGAGCCTCTGTACATGGGGCGCACACTCTACCAGGTGACCAGGTCTAAGAGTGGGATTCTTGCATGTATACACCTTAACTGGAGTAAGTCGGGGTTAAACATCTGTGCATGCTTCAACTGCCCCCCCCCCCCCCCCCCCCCGCTGTGATGGAGGTTTTCTTCTTTAACCCTCAAATAATACAAATCATTGCTGATACCACCGAACAGTGTTGGCTGAATCAGCTGCAGGCCATCGACAGCAAAGAGCCTACGGCTACGGTCCGTGTGTTTTACCTGGAGATCTCCCGGTGTCCGTGAACGTGTGCTTCAATGAACTTTTGAGAAGTAAACACACCTGACTACAGGAGACATTAGCCCAGACTGCTGGACACACCTGACTACAGGAGACATTAGCTCAGACTGCTAACACACCTGACTACAGGAGACATTAGCCCAGACTGCTGAACACACCTGACTACAGGAGACATTAGCCCAGACTGCTAACACACCTGACTACAGGAGACATTAGCTCAGAATGCTAACACACCTGACTACAGGAGACATTAGCCCAGACTGCTATCACACCTGACTACAGGAGACATTAGCTCAGACTGCTAACACACCTGACTACAGGAGACATTAGCTCAGACTGCTAACACACCTGACTACAGGAGACATTAGCTCAGACTGCTAACACACCTGACTACAGGAGACATTAGCCCAGACTGCTAACACACCTGACTACAGGAGACATTAGCTCAGAATGCTAACACACCTGACTACAGGAGACATTAGCCCAGACTGCTAACACACCTGACTACAGGAGACATTAGCTCAGACTGCTAACACACCTGACTACAGGAGACATTAGCTCAGACTGCTAACACACCTGACTACAGGAGACATTAGCTCAGACTGCTAACACACCTGACTACAGGAGACATTAGCTCAGACTGCTAACACACCTGACTACAGGAGACATTAGCTCAGACTGCTAACACACCTGACTACAGGAGACATTAGCCCAGACTGCTGAACACACCTGACTACAGGAGACATTAGCCCAGACTGCTAACACACCTGACTACAGGAGACATTAGCCCAGACTGGAGGAGTTTGTATAGTTGGTGCGGTTCGAGTACAGATCACAATCTAACCACAAATGAACCGCTCCAGATTGAAAGCTTACCGAGACCCCCTCATCAAACCGGTCTCGCTACGCTTGTCTGGTCACTCTTGGTGCGCACCAGAGTTCGATTGCCGCGCTCTCACCTGCCCTGACGAACCGCACCAGCGGGGCAAACAAACTCTAGTTCAATTCAAGCGAACTAAACGAGGCAGGTGTGAAAGCGTCTTAAATGCAGCACCCCGCTGTGTGACAGTGTTTTCATATGCATGGCTGATAATTCTCTTTTGAAAAAAAAAGATTAAAATCCAAATATTGACTGAGCCTAAACGGGAGCCTGTCAACAGGTAAATCTCACCGCTGCGGCTTTACATATTCATAACCACAGACGAGTGTTCGACGAGCAGAGATAATGAATTCAACGGAAATAAGAAATATAGAGCGGCTCGGCACATCAGACCTGTGTGTGTGTGGGGGGGGGGCTGTGCATGGGGAGTCTGTGCCAGCTGAATTTCATCCCTCTCCTTGTTTACTTTATTACCTTGTTGCAAGTTTTTCAACAGCACTCCAAGCGATGGCTTGTCAATTATGCATATTGCATATTAATACTTAATTTTATTTGATTTGCCGTTCCTTTGCTGTTAATCCATGCACAAACAAGCCATGGCTCCGTCAGTGCGGAAGACGAGCTCCGTTTCCACCGTCTATAGGAAACTCAAATTGCCCCAAAACCACTAAATCGGAGTAATTAACTCCTTCCTTCACGCTTGGCGGAGACGGGTTTTTACTTTAATGATTTGATTCACTGATCCTTTAAATTCAGCCCCGCAGGAAGAGATGCAAATACAACTCCGTCTTCATTTGTCTTTGTGGCCTTTTATGCCGCGTATTGAATCCGGCAATAAAAGCCTCATTGAGTTCACGAAACACAAAACGCCAAACACACCTCCAGGCGGACGTGCTGTCATCAGACCGCCGTCATTTGGCAACAGATTTATTATTTTACCTTTATTTTCACAGCAATGTTCAGAATCTCTCCACGAATGAGTCCTGGCCGAGACAGCAGCATCAAGAGTTTCATCTTTTAGTCTTTATAATCTTCCACACTAATAAAATAATCAACTTTCAGGTTAAAGTGTAGCTCGCACCACGAGACGGGTGCAAACACGTGACTTCATGTCTGTCTGTCTGTGTGTGTGTGTGTGTGTGTGTGTGTGCATGTGTGTGCGTGTGTGTGTGTGCGTGTGTGCATGTGTGTGTGCATGTGTGTGTGTGTGTGTGCATGTGTGTGTGTGTGCGCATGTGTGTGTGTGTGTGCGCATGTGTGTGTGTGTGTGTGTGTGTGCGTGCATGTGTGTGTGCATGTGTGCGTGTGTGCGTGTGTGCGTGTGTGCGTGACTAAACTAAAGCATCTTCATAATGTGTGTGTGTGATAGTTTTATTAGAGAACATAATGTGAAGACAAATATTTATCAGCGTTTCGTCGCCTTTATTCCAACGTTGTGGAGCATTTTTTTCAACATTTATTCCAGGTTTTTCCTGTTTTGTCGCCTTTATTTGTTGTTTTTGTCACTATATTCCACATCTTTGTCGCCTTTAACAATGCTTTTATTACTTTTACTAAGTTTTGTCACTTTTATTCGTTGTTTTTGTGGGTTTCTTTGACATTTTTGTTTGTTTTTTACCTTTCATTGCCTTTTTTCTGACATTTTTGCTGCTTCTTAAAATGTGTTTATCATATTTTTTGCTGTTTTGCTGAGACTAAAAACCCAGTGACATTATGACAGAGTGTCTTCAGATCTGAGATGGCGTCAGACTTTAGTCTTTTCAAAGTCTTCTAGTGTCTTCCAGCCGACGGTGTGTGTGCGGAAAAACCCAAAATGTCAACACCACGCCGGAGCTTCAAAGGACACACTCTGATTTGAAATCAATTAGTCGAGCATGGATGACAGAGACGACGTGTAAAGGAGAGATTACACCTGGAACACCCACGCTGATCTGCAGATCAATATCCTGTCAAACTCCAGATAAGACATCAAACGCAGCGGCCCCGTCCTCGCCGTGGCGTCATCCAGTAACGCTTCTCATCCATCAGATATGAGTATGAATATCAATGTGGAATATTTGATGCTGCTGCATCAACAACACGTCGACCGCTCTCAATGGTGGGAAGAGACACGAGAGTACGGACTTCTCCTTAAAGGGAGTACTGCGAGTTCCTGCATGACGTCACATAGGAACTCATAGTACTCCTTTAACTTAGTGACGTCATGCAAGAACTCATAGTACTCCTTTAACTTAGTGGAACCATGCAGGAACTCATAGTACTACTTTAACTTAGTGACGTCATGCAGGAACTCATAGTACTCCTTTAACTTAGTGACACCATGCAGGAACTCATAGTACTCCTTTAACTTAATGACGTCATGCAGGAACTCATAGTACTCCTTTAACTTAGTGGAACCATGCAGGAACTCATAGTACTCCTTTAACTTAATGACGTCATGCAGGAACTCATAGTACTCCTTTAACTTAGTGACGTCATGCAGGAACTCATAGTACTCCTTTAACTTAGTGACACCATGCAGAAACTCATAGTACTCCTTTAACTTAATGACGTCATGCAGGAACTCATAGTACTCCTTTAACTTAGTGGAACCATGCAGGAACTCATAGTACTCCTTTAACTTAATGACGTCATGCAGGAACTCATAGTACTCCTTTAACTTAGTGACGTCATGCAGGAACTCATAGTACTCCTTTAACTTAGTGACACCATGCAGGAACTCATAGTACTCCTTTAACTTAGTGACACCATGCAGGAACTCATAGTACTCCTTTAACTTAGTGACGTCATGCAGGAACTCATAGTACTCCTTTAACTTAGTGACGTCATGCAGGAACTCATAGTACTCCTTTAACTTAGTGACGTCATGCAGGAACTCATAGTACTCCTTTAACTTAGTGACGTCATGCAGGAACTCATAGTACTCCTTTAACTTAGTGACGTCATGCAGGAACTCATAGTACTCCTTTAACTTAGTGACACCATGCAGGAACTCATAGTACTCCTTTAACTTAGTGACGTCATGCAGGAACTCATAGTACTCCTTTAACTTAGTGACACCATGCAGGAACTCATAGTACTCCTTTAACTTAGTGACGTCATGCAG
>CM042435.1:37801342-37866342 GCA_023631565.1 Gymnocephalus cernua
TTTCCATTGTGTGCAGACTAAAAAGAGGAAGGGATGAAGGGATGAAGGGATGGAGGGAGAGTGGTTTCAGAGCAATAATCTGGTTTGGAAGTCACGGCTTGTTCATATACTCCCAGTAAATTTCCTGCTGTAAATGGGGGCTAATGGGGGAAAGGTCTGTGTAATTCTCTCTCCATTAGCTGCTCCGCCTGGCCTAATTGCCCAGCCGAGCCTGAACAATTTTGTTAGACGTTGCCCGGGTAATTATGGCTGCTTTGGCTAAAAATAACCGCCGCCCAGGATCCAGAGTCAGGCAGGGCTTTTCTTTTCTCTTTGTCTTTGAATGCAACCATCTTCCCCCTCCCCTCTTTAGCAGCTCTACGCCACACCGCTGGGACGGACCGAGCTGTAAATAAAACGAACATGGAGGCCACGCTGTGATGAAGGCGATCAGCGTGGGTCGAGGGAATCGAACCGCCGGCGGTTTTGTTCCTCGGTGGACACGTCTGTGCTTCTGGTGACAGGCTGAAGGACAGTGACGAGGGATGGAGATGATAATCCTGCTTCCACTGCCATCAAGCGGCCATGTTTTTATCCCCAGAAAGTGATGTAACACTGTGTTGAATGATCACCTATTTTTTTTGTTGTTGTTGCCATTTTAGGCATTTATTATTTTTAGAGGACAGCTTAGACATGAAAGGAGAAAATTGTTGCTCTTAATCCTCAACCCAGTCAAAAATCAGATGTGCATTAAATATTATTTATTTATTCAGTGACCACGACCCAGAACAGGCGCCAGTTGAGAATCACTGCCGTAAATCAACACATAGGAGCAGGGACGCATGATTGGGCTTCAGATCCGGCTGAATATTGGGCTTTTTGACGCAGTTGGGTTTCAGCCGAACCTTAGAACTGTTTCCCAGCGAACCGAACCCTACGCTCGCGCTACGCTGGTCGACGTAATGACGGCGCCGTTGATTACAGGAAGGTGTTTCCGTAGGTGGAGCGCCCAATGCAGTCGGCTGTGAGGAAGTGAAAATGGAACTTGTGAGCAGAACACGTGTTGTTTGGCAGAACTTTCAGTCAAAAGAAGGCTGTTCAAGTCACGCTACATGTTCAATCTGCAACGCCGATTTGTCTCGTGGTGGCGAGGAGCCTAAACAACACACAACATGGCCGCCGTTACGACATCTGGTATGAAAGATCTGAAAGAATACGAGTTGTGCGTGAAGGAATCTCCAGACAGCAGCCAGAATGCAGCAACTTCAGGTACGGCAAAGGAAGGACAGTCACTGGTTACTTCATTAATGAGTTTACTGGGTTCATGGACTGAGGACGGGAGGACGACTCAGCAGAATCTGAACCAGTGGACTCAGGACTCGGCAGAATCTGAACCAGTGGACTCAGGACTCGGCAGAATCTGAACCAGTGGACTCAGGACTCGGCAGAATCTGAACCAGTGGACTCAGGACTCGGCAGAATCTGAACCAGTGGACTCAGGACTCGGCAGAATCTCAACCAGTGGATTCAGGGCTGAGCAGAATCTCAACCAGTGGACTCGGTGCATCCCTACATAGGAGTATGTCAAGAGTTTTAACTTTGTGACTTCAGATGCACGTCAGCAATCGGGACAAACTGAAGTTGTTGCTCTGGACAAACAAACTTTGAGGTCTTTTATGTTGTCGTCAGCGGCAGCGAGGCATCAGGACGCCATTGTGTGAGTTCAGATGCTTCAGGCTGACGTTTGGATTATTGTTTTTATTATTTTCTTATTGCTGTACTTTAAGCCCGCTGTCAGCCTTCTGCTGACGGGACGTTTAAGGAAGTTGCGGCGGAGAAGTTTCAGGCAGCAGCTTTCTTTTCTTACGCTGTCACTGCGAGGAAACACAGTTCTTTTAAATGAAGATTCGTGTTTTAATCTTTGCTCCATCCTTCCTTCCTTCCCTCCTTTCCAGACAGATTTACCTCTCGCTCCGTCAGCACCGGCCTCCGTATTTATCCCAGCAGCCCTTTCTGCTGGCCTGGCACTTGTGTTTATGTAGTGCTGTGATTGTTGATTTATATTTTGACAGCATGCATCTGCGTATTTTGCTGATGTGTGTTTTTTATTTGTGTGTACGTGCACGGTGCTGGTTGTAACTGTGTGTGTGTGTGTGTGTGTGTGTGTGTGTGTGTTGCTAACAGAAGCTATTGACTTGTTGTAAAGCTGCGGTCCTTGAGAGTATTTATGAGCGGGGAAGCGGAGCAGCTCGGTGGCATTTTCCCGTCGCTGAAGCAGAACGACTCTCTTGACTCTCTCTCTCTCTTCGCTCTGATAGCCTCTTCTGAGCAAAGAGACACGTTTCCCAGAGTTCATAGCATTTCCTGCTCCTCTCCTTATCCATCCACAGCTATCTGACAAATCCGTATGGAAGCTTATTCATGACAAACGTATCGAACGAGCACCGAGACGAGATACGAGCTGTATTCGATCCATGTGTGTGGGACACATTTGGGAACGTTCCCATGTTCCCACAGCTCTATGTTCCCACAGCCCAATGTTCCCACAGCCCTATGTTCCCACAGCTCTATGTTCCCACAGCTCTATGTTCCCACAGCCCTATGTTCCCACAGCCCAATGTTCCCACAGCCCAATGTTCCCACAGCCCAATGTTCCCACAGCCCAATGTTACCACAGCCCAATGTTCCCACAGCTCTATGTTCCCACAGCTCTATGTTCCCACAGCCCAATGTTCCCACAGCCCAATGTTACCACAGCCCAATGTTCCCACAGCCCAATGTTCCCACAGCTCTATGTTCCCACAGCTCTATGTTCCCACAGCCCAATGTTCCCACAGTACGGATAGCTAGCTAGACTATCTGTCCAATCGGAGTTTTGTTGCACGACTAAAACTACGTCCGGAGCTTAGCCCAGCCCAAGACGATTGTGATTGGTTTAAAGAAATGCCGATAAACCAGAGCACGTTTTTCTCCCATCCAGGAAAGCTGTGTGGCTTAGCCAGACCTTCCTTTGCAGCGCTGTGGAGGACGGTCTGGCATAGTGAGACTAATCCATGTGTTAAATCCAAAACAAGACTTGTGTCTGTAGATTTGAGAGGAACTACTTTCTTTGCTGTCATCTTCAGAACTTGTTCCTGCCTTAAGTATTTTATTATAGACGAGGACCAAAGAAAAACCTGTTTTGCATATATGTTCATGTTGCATAATTGTATGTTTTGTATGTTGTTTTATTGCATTTGAATTTACGTTGTTGCCGTGGGTAGTTTTGTCGTCTACTAACCTCCGTACATCCCTATGTGCCGAGTTCAGCTGCGAGGCTGCCGATAACAGATCCAAACACGACCTGCAACAGCTGCACGGCTTAATTCCCTCTGCAGACTCTAATGGAGACAAATGGACGAGCGGGCGAGCGACAGAAGGTGTCGCACATCTATATTCATCTACATCGCCAAAAATGTCTTTATGGTGTTTGTGGATTGATTTCTTTATTTTTTTTATTGAAGAACTTACAGACATACGCGTACAATGTCTCATAGAGGATGTACATTTAGTCACATACACACAAGAGAATACAATGTTCAACCTTGAAGAAGACAAGGAAACATAGATGAATAAAAACTGAGTAACCAACATAAAAAGGACTGGGGGGGGGGATTTATGTACAAATGAAATTAACTGTCTGAAAATGACCTGCTGCTGCTGCTGCTGCTGTCTGAATGTGTTTCTCTGTCAAAGAAAACAGGGTCAGAAGTCAGTCTGTAGCGCGATTATGACACACTGCTGTATTCTTTTATCAAAGACGATGAGTCTATATCGCACAACAAAACATATATTTCAAAATTGTTGATACATAAAAACATTAAAAGCATGTCTGAGCTGCTCACCTCACGCTCCAGGTCTCCTTCCACACAGTGGAAACAGACGTGAGGAATCAGCAGACAGACCGTGGGATCCTGACACTAAGGTAACGTTATGTCCGACTAGAGCCGACCGATATTATCGGCCGATATTCGGCATTTTCCAAACTATCGGTATCGCCATTTATAACGGCCGATAAATTAATATTTAAAAACTAAAATAAAAAGGGAGGAAACCCCCTTCAACCATGTTGTGAGTGTTGGCGTCCACCAGAGGGCGCTCTACAACGTCCCCGTTGGTCCGACCGCCAGAGGGCGCGCTACAACGTCCCCGTTTGTCCGACCGCCAGAGGGCGCTCTACAACGTCCCCGTTAGTCTGACCGCCAGAGGGCGCTCTACAACGTCCCCGTTAGTCTGACCGCCAGAGGGCGCTCTACAACGTCCCCGTTAGTCTGTCCACCAGAGGGCGCTCTACAACGTCCCCGTTAGTCCGACCACCAGAGGGCGCTCTACAACGTCCCCGTTAGTCTGTCCACCAGAGGGCGCTCTACAACGTCCCCGTTGGTCCGACCGCCAGAGGGCGCTCTACAACGTCCCCGTTAGTCTGACCGCCAGAGGGCGCTCTACAACGTCCCCGTTAGTCTGACCACCAGAGGGCGCTCTACAACGTCCCCGTTAGTCTGACCACCAGAGGGCGCTCTACAACGTCCCCGTTAGTCTGACCACCAGAGGGCGCTCTACAACGTCCCCGTTAGTCTGTCCACCAGAGGGCGCTCTACAACGTCCCCGTTAGTCTGACGACCAGAGGGCGCTCTACAACGTCCCCTTTAGTCTGACCACCAGAGGGCGCTCTACAACGTCCCCGTTAGTCTGACCACCAGAGGGCGCTCTACAACGTCCCCGTTAGTCTGACCACCAGAGGGCGCTCTACAACGTCCCCGTTAGTCTGTCCACCAGAGGGCGCTCTACAACGTCCCCGTTAGTCTGACCACCAGAGGGCGCTCTACAACGTCCCCGTTAGTCTGACCACCAGAGGGCGCTCTACAACGTCCCCGTTAGTCTGACCACCAGAGGGCGCTCTACAACGTCCCCGTTGGTCCGACCGCCAGAGGGCGCGCTACAACGTCCCCGTTGGTCCGACCGCCAGAGGGCGCTCTACAACGTCCCCGTTAGTCCGACCGCCAGAGGGCGCTCTACAACGTCCCCGTTAGTCCGTCCACCAGAGGGCGCTCTACAACGTCCCCGTTAGTCTGACCACCAGAGGGCGCTCTACAACGTCCCCATTAGTCTGACCACCAGAGGGCGCTCTACAACGTCCCCGTTAGTCTGACCACCAGAGGGCGCTCTACGACGTCCCCGTTGGAAATTATTGATCAGAACTTTAATATATTTTGATGTTCTGTGGTGACAATAAAACAAACAAGTTTATATTTAAACTGCATTATCATATTATTTTAGTGAGGATAAATAACAAATAACTAATGTTAGGGGAATCTGGTTATGTTTTGTTGCGCGTTTCTGGATTATTTTTAAGAATATATATCTGCCGATATATTGGATTTTTAAATCACCAAATATTTGTATCAATATCAGCCTTAAAAACCCTTTATCGGTCCGGCTCTATGTCTGACGTTATGTGTATTAGCTTAAAATACAGACATATAGTTCTCCTAAGACTAACATTTGGAGACTTGTCTTGGTAACAAAATGCTGCAAACGTAACGTCGGACACAACGTTATCTTAGTGTCAGGATGCCACAGTCTGCTGATTCCTCACGTCTGTTTCCACTCTCGTCTTCATAAAAGCTCCGTTTTTTGGGGTTGTCAGCTTATAAAAACATAAGTTCTTGACCCTGTTGATAGTGAATATCAGCACACAGCAGCTTTTAGACATTTCTCTGTTGTTTGCAACCTGAAGAAATTGATGAGGAGGAACCTTCATGCAATAATATAATACAAATTCTTGGGTATGTATGAAAATTTAATTTGTATTTTAACTACTTTACCATCTTATTAACCTGTGCTGTATTAACGCCTCCCTCATGAGTGATGTAGCCTATTTCATCGTTTTATTATATTACTGCTTGTTACTGCTCTGCATGGTTGAATGGTGCAAGAAGGCGGCTCAGGTCTGTGCAGCCTGGCTGTGTTCTGATGCTTGCATGGCTTCTTATACTGTTGATGTGTAACTGTACTAATGTCGTGCTGCTTCCTGTAGCTCTGCATGGCTTACTGAGAAAGCCAATTGGACAGATAGTCTAGCTAGCTGTCTGGATTTACCCTGCAGAGATCTGAGGAGCAGTTAACCAGAGTCCTCACAAATCAGCCGGAGGTTAGAACGCCAACACAGAGACAGAGGAAGGGGACGGACATCCGGCCAAAAAGAAGGACATCCGGAGGAATTTCCGTTGGCAACGGCGCAATCCTGGAAGTAGAACGTCGTGGATATAGACTACTGCACTACACTGCCAAAAGTACGTGTCCAAAACTTGCAGCCCACTTTCTAAGGCCTCCTGGCTGCATGGCGTGAGCGACCTCCAGCAGTATTATACTTAATGTTACACATAAATATATTCTGATCGCGTTTTCTGAGACGTGCGTGTCAGGCAGGCAGTGTGCATTCACTTTTTCCTTCATTGGAACAAAGAAAGAACAGACAATATGTACGTGAGTGTCCACATATTTTGACAGAGAAAGTGTGGTTTAAATTGTGTAATTCAATATTTTTCTATATAATAATGTCTTTTTAATTTACTACTTAGACCATTTTGTCCAAGTTTATTCACTTATTTAATCTACTCTGACATTTGACCCTTCTCTCTCCCCGTCCGCATTTGTTCTGTGTAGAGTCGTCGACGGCTAATTATTGCAGCCCGTTTTAATGACACCGTCTGCACTGTTGCATTTGAATCCTAAATGAGAATTGGCTCGCGCACACACACACACCAATAAAAGGCATTGAACACTAATTCGGCAACACAAAAAAAACGGTGACATTTTCGATCGTGGCGTGGCCGATGCTAATTGAGCTCCGTCCGTCTCTACCTGAAGATTGAACAGCGAGTCGTCCTCTCGGTTCTGCAAGGACACTACTGCTCACACACACACACACACACACACACACACACACACACACACACACACACAGTGAAGGTTGTTTTTTTATCTGCAGGTAAAGGCAGTTCCTCCAGGTAATGAGCTTCAACAATGCGCCACCCTCGCTCGTCTGAACTGGATTAATTTAAGAAAGAAAAGAAAAACTTTTTCTTCACAGATGAAAGATGAAACACTTTCTCCTGCTTTAGAAACTCACAGGTCACTTCACTGCTCCACTCTTCTTCTTCCATCCTTTTCATTATTCACACCGCTCTTATAGCCGCTGTGAAAACGCTCCCTGTGTTCAGTGACAGCGAGGTCGGGTCTGTCTACAGCAGCTGTAATTCTGGATAACTGGGACTGGGTTTGAAGCTGGAGTGTTTCTGTAAATGTGGGTTAAACGTTAAGCTTTTAGGAACTCAAAGAGACAGCAGTGAAAAAGCTGTTGGAGACGGCGAAGGTAAGTTGGCCTTGGCTCAATGTACCTTAACTGAACAGCTTGGGAGTCATTGTGATGGTTATATGACTTGTTTCTGGTTGAATGGTGGTCGTCTCCCCCCTAGCGCCTGGGAGATGAAAAACCACCCTCGCAACTTTGGGCCAGCGAGCCGGCGGCCTCAGCGTCAGGAAGTACGGCGTGATATCAGGTCTCGCCATGTTAACGAATTGCTTCACGGCGCTGCACACATACGGCCGTTCAGGAACCGGCTAACGAGGTAGAGATGGAGTTTTTCACACTATCGTCACGGCTGAGCCGGCAAAAAAGAAGCAGAAAGCTAGGAAAGCATTGTGGGAGGAAGAGAGGAAGAGGAAACGGCAGACTGACCGAGAGAGGAGTCAGACACGAGGAAACATAGGAGCTGTAGGGGGGGTGGACACACAAGACATGGACTACACTGCATAGCGCCCCTTTAAACGAAAGCTACGCCCTTGGTCTGATTTCTCTGAGTCTCTCATTTAAACTGTGTTTTAACAGCTTGAGTTGCTAAGCTCACTGCAAACAGGCGGGTGGCGTTGCCGCCCGTCTGCAGCCGAGCGGGGGCTTTGTAGACAGACGCAGTTTGAACACGGTGATGTTAATAACCGCGGCTCGTAAAAACAGCGGGATCGCCTTGTTCCTCCAAGCCCGCCACTAAATAAATTAGTCTGATGAGGATAAATTCTCCAAATACCACAAAAGGGCTTTAGAAAGACATTTAAAAACCCTGCAGGACAAACTACAAGCTGCCAGTTAAAAAGTAGAGATGGTCCGAACTCGCATCTCGGCTGATACCAGTGTGGGCGCCTGGGTGGCTCACCTGGTAGTGCGCGCCCATATATAGAGGCTCATTCCTCGACGCAGCGGCCCAATGTTCGACCCCGACCCGCGGCCCTTTGCTGCATGTCAATTCCCCCCCCCTCTCTCTGCCGTTTCAGGTATTCAGCTGTCCCACACGAAAAAAGGCCTAAAATGCCCCCCAAAAATCTTATTTTATTGTTTGAACTTTTGAACGTACACATGTTCCACCAAAAACAGTTCCTTCCTGAGACTATTTATCAGAGGCACCGTGGCTCCGTCCGGAGCTTAGCCCCGCCCACGATGATTGTGATTGGTTTAAAGAAATGCCGATAAACCAGAGCACGTTTTCCTCCCATCCAGGAATACTGTGTGGACTAGTCAGACCCTCCTCCACAGCTCCGTGAAGGAGGGTCTGGTGATGCGAGTAACTGTCTCTAAGTAAACTTTCCTACATTTTACAGGTTGGTGCTCGAGCATCACTACTTCAGAGAAGCTGAGTCTTGAGATAATTATAGATGAATGACAAACAACTCGTTCTCACGCCAAACTCATAACATACGGACGTTTGGACGGCGGCTGTCAGTCTCTGAAAAGACAAAATAATCTCCCTTCATCGTGTTAGTAGAACGTAGCGGGGAGAGCAGCAGCTACACGGCGTATAGAGAGTAGTATGTGAGGGGGAAATACCTCGTAGGGAGGTTGGTCGGGGGGGTGGACGGGTCAGACACAGGACCTTCACCCAGGAGACCGGGGATCAGGTCCCACGTGGCACTTTTCCTAAAGTCTCTTTCTTCTTTAAGGATCTGTTGCTATCAAACATCTGAATGGACAACTGACACAAAAGGAAAAGTAATTAAGTAAAATCATCGTGGTTCATCGTTCTGTGTTCGATTTTAGGGAAGAATAATGCAGTATCTTGTGTTTTGGCCTCAGGGGAACGTACCATCCCCCAGATTCATCCTTTCAGGGAACATGAATGTTATTGGCACGCTGCTATAGCTTGAGTATCGACGGGCATCGTTTGACATAGAACTGATACCTGAGATCAGGCACAAAGGCACCTGACCAAGCGTCTGTATGTTATCAGATGGGAGTGAGAATCAGGACAGTGTAGCAGCAAACTTCACTTTGTCTCTGCAGTATTAACACCTTTCTTGCCTGGAGCTTCCAGCAGCAGCAGTTTTAATTTCTCCCAACAGTTCCTGTGGGGACGGAGCAGCAGCAGGAGCAGCAGCAGCATAAAGCAGGAAGGCCATAAAACCTGGGAAAGGACATTTCTGTAATTCACTGGAACGTTATGATTCCCAGCTGAGTGAGAGGAAGTTCTTGTGTTTAACTGCGGGCTGCTGAGCCGTCTCCACCCTCTGATTTACTCTCGTTCATTTATTCTGTGTGTCTTTAAATGTGAATCCAATAAATGAACAACTGTGATGGCGGAAACACTGAAGCTGCACAGCTGAGACACTGCAGCAACTTTTCATCAAACAGCGACCAAAATCTGAAGTTCCAACACGACATCATGACTTCGCGTAAACATACACAAAACTTTCTAAAGCCACGTGGCATGTTATTGCGAGGCTACGGTTGGGTTTAGGAAAAGAAGAAACGTGGAAAGAAACATCCGACCAACCTCCCTACGCAGATTTTCACCCTTTCATACTACTCGCTACGGCGTAAATTGACACGCAATCGCAAGGTAATGTAAGTCAATGGAGGCCAAACAGCGTTGATAAACACGCTAAAAAGCGAGTATGCGTCTCTTTAAGACGCTGTAATTGCGTACAAACTGGCACGTGCATTCACAGAAACTTATATTTAGTTGCTATATAAGCTACAAGTAAAGATTCACAGCAGTTGCACTTTAACTTGTTGAAGAAGTCCCGCACACGGTCCGTTACATATGCAAATACTTTATTTCACAACGTTACGGTCACACAGACATTCCTCAGGTGAATTCACACTTCACATTGAATTGTGCGCTCAAGTAGTTTGGTCGACTACTCTGAACCAATCAGAATCTGCTCACAGGTGACGTCATTCGTTCACAAAAAGGTATGCTTTTTAGTTTTTATTAATTGATTTTACAGTGAGAAGACGTTACATTTAAATAATGTGCAACCGAGACAATCAACTACAAACAGTAACTGAAACCGTAGACGTACTTCCTGCTTTTCTCCCGTCATAACTTCTACGACCACTAGAGGGCGACACCACTAGAAACGTAAAGATAAAGAGTCGTAATTGATGCGAGTGGAGGGCTTTTCACTGCTGATTCTTGTTGTCACTACCTGATGTGAGTCGAGTGCAGATGTGAGTTGCACATGCTCAGATTTAAACGGCTTACGGCGTGAAGCCAAGGGATCATAACGCCAAGAGATCTTAACGCCAAGGGAACATAACGCCAAGAGATCTTAATGCCAAGGGAACATAACGCCAAGAGATCTTAACGCCAAGGGAACATAACGCCAAGGGATCATAACGCCAAGGGAACATAACGCCAAGAGATCTTAACGCCAAGGGAACATAACGCCAAGAGATCATAACGCCAAGGGATCATAACGCCAAGGGATCATAACGCCAAGGGATCATAACGCCAAGGGATCATAACGCCAAGGGATCATAACGCCAAGGGATCATAACGCCAAGGGAACATAACGCCAAGGGATCATAACGCCAAGGGAACATAACGCCAAGGGATCTGATTGCTAACTTGTAGCCAGCAGTGAACCAACTTCGTCATGTAGATCCATTTGTATTGCACTGACGTTACAGAAGTCTCTCGTTAGCATCTTGTTGGCTACTATAGCCTCTAATCTACAACTGACATCACGGATCATGCCGTGAAAATGTGATGCCTTACGCTAAATAATAATTTACTGCTATGTAATGCACCTATCTCATTATCTCACATCTGCACTCGACTCACATCAGGTAGTGACACTTGTGTACAGTAAGTATGCACCGTCTTAACTCCTCATGAAGGGTTTCTCCACGGTGGTTTTATTTAACGAGTTTGATTCTTCGGCCGCTGACTGCAGAACATAAAACTCTGTAAACTGCCAACGAGGATTTGATTGATTTTTGGAGTCTGTTTTCTGTTAAAGTCAACATTTTACAATCGATGATATCTTCGTCAAACTGAAGTATAAACTGTCCTGAGACTAAAGATACATTTCTCAAGAAAAACTGGATCATTATGGGGTGTGTGTGTGTGTGTGTGTGTGTGTGTGTGTGTGTGTGTGTGTGTGTTTCTATTGATTACTTCTTCAGTCGATCAGACTTAAATCAGATCAGACTGGAGCGGATCAGGTTAATAATATCAGCGTTGCATGTCGATCAGCTGTGTTACGATCTTCATTCACAGGACCTGAGCAAACGCTTGCGTCTCATTGGCTGCTTGCTCATTTGACTGAATATTCATATGTTGACAGTGAGACCCGAGCCCCCGGATCCAGAGAGACCCTCTGAACTTACTACCAGGATGGAGGTAGGATTGAATATTAGCAGACATGGAGTTCAGGAGGTGAACGCTGTCGCCTGACGTTTCCCAGCTCTCCTCTTATTGCATCTCGGTGAGTGATTGGCTCACCGAGATCTGCAGCTACACCTGAAACTGGATTACTGCTTCCTGCTTCTGCTCCACCTGCCATTTTACATTCACTCCACACTTAATCTGAGAAACAACGCTTCACATTATGCCAACCAGACACTAGAAGACTCCATCTCACATCTGAAGACTATCCTCCCAACAGACTCTCCCTCCCGTCTGGTAACATACAGACGCTTGGTCAGGTGTCTGTCGTTGTTATTGACGCTAAAAGTCTCCTTTAGCGTCATATAACGCGCTTTATCTAAACGTGCTTGGTCGGGACTATTGGCGTGTGTGAACGTGAACGCTGAGTCGGAGATTTAATGTCATCTTTGATTTCTTCCAGTAACTCTAATATTGCACGGCTGCTTAATCTGTAATGCTTCATGATTTCATGTTCACTCCACTGACAAAGTGTGATCCTTGTGTTAACAATATATTTTCAGCCCGGCCGATGTCTTCGTCTTGCTCAGATTACTGCCGCCATTTCACCAGGAGGCATATCGGCCTACGAGGAAACTCGCTTGCGGCTGGTTTAGACCTGCTTTTAAGAGGCGGAGAATTTCCCCCCCAGAATAGAGGCGCGCTCTTACTGGCAGTCTATAATACCGCGAAATATATAATCAGGAGCACTTTACGCGTATCCTCCCACCTTTTTGGGTGGAACTCCCACTTCCCCCGTGACCCTCCCACGAACGCACATTGAAAGCGCAATGTGTCTCTTCTCTCTCATGTGGTGGGAAATCTGCCATTTTACCCTGTTTGTAAATAGCCCGCATCGGTTACGTCCGTCTTTGCGACCAATTAGCGCCTGGAAACAGGCGTGAACGGCTTGATGAATCTCGCCCTGAGTTTTATGACCTTACACCAAACGATGGAGACAAGAAAGATTTCCTCCACTTTTGTTTCCTCCCTTACTTGTTCTCTCTATCCTCCGCTCCTCTCCCCTGTTCCTCCACCCTTCACACCACCCAACACCTGACTGGTGCCTGTCTTCTCCCCCCCACACTCTTCACCCCCCCTGTCTGGTTTGAAGCCCCCGAGACGGCGCCGGTCTCTCTGGGACTTCCTGCAGGAATCTTAAAGTCTCTCCAGGTCAAACTGGACAGTTTTGGCTGCAGGTTCAGTTTGGACGAGTCTGACAATGCTTCAGTTTTCATTTTTTTTGTGATTCACCATTTTTATTTTTTTAACACACAAAAGACAACTTGCAACATGAAGAGGCCAGCTGCACCAATCACTTCGGTGTATCTGATGTGGGCGGGCCAGAGGCCAGCTGCACCAATCACATTGCTGTATCTGATGTAGGCGGGCCAGAGACCAGCTGCACCAATCACATCGGTGCATCTGATGTAGGCGGGCCAGAGACCAGCTGCACCAATCACATCGGTGTATCTGATGTAGGCGGGCCAGAGGAGAGCTGCACCAATCACATCGGTGTATCTGATGTAGGCGGGCTAAACAGATGACGACCAGTTAATCTACCAGTTATCTCCGCTGGTAGCTGAGCGTACGGGGCTCTGGATAAGTCACCCCGTGTATTGCTCGAGTTGGGCCATTTTCATTACTATCTGGATTTCCAGGCTAGCTTTTACTGGGGGAATAATGAGAACTTCCTTATAAAGTTACTCTGAAGTCACGAAACTTTACAATTTTCTTAGCAACCAGTGTGTTGGTCAAGCCTCCATGTATGTGGAGGTATACGTGGCCGTCCTTTCCCTCTTTGGCTTTTCCTTCACTTCTACATTACTATCATCACGTTCATATTTGTGCCAAATGCACCGTGAGCATCACCTGAGGTGGGATTGAAATCTAAAATGTAAATGCATTTTCTTCTGAAGTGTGTGTGTGTGTGTGTGTGTGTGTGTGTTTTGTGGCATCACAGCAAATACATCAAGGATGTATAAGTGGGAACGTCGCCTCGCTGTCGCTGCAGAATCATTTCCTCATGCATTTACATGCAAATTTCGCCCCTCTGCTGCCTCTCTGCAGCCACAATGGAGCTCAGCAAATCATTGTCTCATCACAGAGAGATGGATTCCATCCCCGGGCTGCGTGGATGTGGAGGGAAAGCGAGGTGAATTCATTCGCCGAGCTCTCTGCGGCTGCCACCGAGCCAGGCTCCTCGTCCTCCATCATGGAGGAAGGCAAACAGCCCGGGCCCTTTAGCATTTGTGCAAATGTCAGAGAAAAGGACAGATCTGAGAAATTAACGGCAGCAGAGGTGGAGGACGCTGAAAAAAATCCTTCGAGGAAGAAATGGATGTACTTGAGGTGCCATCCGCCGGCTTCTTCTTCTTCACATCAGAGGAAGTTGAACACAGTCGTGAAGACCTTAATGAGACTCAGAGCTAAATGTTTAGTTCATAAAGCATTCAACAGCAAATGTAAATAGACTATGTACAGTATAAAGCGCTTTTCTAGTCTTAATTAATACTTAAAGTGCTTTAACAGAGTACAGGAACCATTCATACACATTCACGCCACTAGCAGCGCCAGGATTTTGATTGTAGGGGGGCCTCCAGAAAACTGGATGGGCCAGTTAAAATAAGCCAAAACTGCACTTGTGCTAGGCTGCTGAACACTGTCTCCTTTAACACATAAAACGCTATCATAAGTTACCTCTGCCTACAGCTGCCAATTTTTCCCTCCAGAAAATGTGCATACAGACAGCCAGACATAGGCTAGGGTTAAATTGGGCAGTTCTGCCCTACAGGAAGTGTGTCCATTATGTCTTATTCAAAGTGCAGATCTGCTGTCCGATCTGGCTAACTTGCATAGTGCGGTTATTGCCGGTAGAGGGCCGCATAGCGAATGCCGTTCACCCTGTTACGAGTTGATGAACCACTGAAACTGTTTTGGAATTAAGGTACAAAAGAATCTTTGGTGTTGCATGCACTTTAGTTAGCAGCTAACCCCTCTGTTCTGGGGAGGGGGTTCAGAAAATCTCCAAAATTGCACTTGTGGAGATAGTGTAAATAAATAATAATAATACAAAGTGGTTTTATAACCAGCTTACAACTGAGCAAACTAAGTGAATAGGTCTTTCAAAAGTTTCTTTTTCTCATTTTAAAATGAAATATTTTTCTAATCAGAGGTGCCGACGTGTCCCAACTTCACAGTTACTTCTTTTGAGCTTTGACCTTCATATCAGCAGTTATACAGTTTGTAACAGAACATTTCTTTAACTTTTAAGCTCAAGTTTTTATTATGGAAGAACAGCAGGTCAGCAGTGATGTCACATACATACAGGGACTGTGTTAGCGTAACTATTCATCAAAGAATGGACAATTCTCTGAAAGTTCGTTTTTACTTGCAAGTAGAGTCAGTTTTACAGCAAGAGCAGAAAAATGACTGAAGATTGTTCACAACTGTCTTTTTAGAAGGAGTTGGGAGTTGAGTTATTCGGTTCTTGCAATCAGAAGCTTTCTTCTTATCTCTGGTCAGGCCCGGCGTCTCCTGCACGTTGTGCCGAGGAGACCGGGGATCGTGTCCCGGCGTGCGACGTGTCCTTTCCCCGTTCTTCTTTTCCTAAACCCAACCTCCGTATAGATGCTTCCCATAACGTGCTGACCGCCACGAAAAACCAACGATAAACGTGTCCGTGTTCACAAATCAATAGATTAAAAATAACGTGACCATTTCACCGACTGCCGTGAGACCGCGTTGTCTTTGCAAAGGTCACTCAGCTTTCTAGCCTCGTGAGACCGTCCTGATCTCGCGAGCTCTAGTTTTCTGCTCGCAGATCAGTCTGGCATCTTGAGGCAAACGACCGGCCAATCAGCGTTGGTTTTGAGGCGGGTTTAGGTGTGATGCAACGAGGAGCTGGCGAGATCAGGACGGTCTCACGAGGCTCAGCAAGCAGAAGCAACGCGTGCAGATCTGACCTGATCTAGACTCATGTTCAGACAGCGGTAGCCCTGATTCTGTCAGCCGCTTGCTAATGCTGTTTTCTCTTGGATCCTTCTTCTGGAATTTGGACCGGGAACCTGAAACGGGGCCTTTTATTCCTAAATTCTCGTTACACAAACGGCAAATATCCTTTACCGACATATTGCTAGCTGAGCTAACGAGGTGTGCTCTACCTGCAGCAGCAGCTCCATCGTTGCTCTGTTGGTACGTCATACGCTTCGTTGATCTGATTGGTTGATCTGGTCCGTCTATCACCAACATAGGTGGTGATAGACGGATGGTTTATCCAATCAGCTAACCATAATTTTCGCACCTTCCCAAACGTTCTCCGACGGAAAGTTCCCAGATGGATATGCTGAGCAAATGAGAATCAATCTGGCGGAGTCAGGTTATCAGCTTTCATGATTACCACAAGAAAGACAGAAATACTCAAACAGTAGTTTGGATGCAAAAAAATAAATAAATTCTTTCTAACACTGAAAAACTTTTGGATGAGCTGAACTGAATGGAAGTTAGCAAGGTGCATTGTGGGGGAAACCAGCAAAGAGAAAGAAGTCTGCTGCCAACTTCCTGTCAAACTCTGGAACTGAAAACTGCTGCAGGGGAAACGAGCAGACGGACAGTTTTACTCTCATGACTGTTCAGAAAAATCCAAACCGGTCGGAGTCTGTGGTGGTGATGTTCGGAGAGCGCTGCCCTCGCTACTCTTTCAGAGTGGAAATGCTTCCTCGTTAGGCAAACAGTCCACAGAACATCAAATCGTCACATATCAATTGGATTATATTATCGTCCAAATTGGATTTTTGTTTGGAGTCTCTACAACCAAAGAGAGTGAGAGTTTGACCCGGCGTGATGCACACAGCGAGCGGCAGAAACCAGATGGGATCTGACCAATGACTGACGGCTTCTCTTAATTACTCTCCCTCTCTGTCTCTTTGTGTCTCTCTCTGGTTCTTTTGTCTCCTGCCTGACTGTTGACTTCTGAAGGTCTGGGTTTGCCCTTCAATCAGTCGCCTCCATTTTCACTTTTTCATTAAAGAAGATTAAAAAAAAAACACTAAAAAGAACTCAAATGAAGCTCTGATAACTCCGACACCAAAAGCAACTAAATTGGATTCATCATTATAGGAACAAAGAACTTCCAAGGACTGTGAATGTAGAGTGAAGTACAAAAGAGCGTGGTCACTTAAAAAGATTTGTCTAAAGTACAGCCGAGCTCTTTGTCCTGTGAAAGAAGACATTCAGTTTCTGATATTACAGATTTTTTATGGTCCTAAAAGGGCCACACAGTTGCAGAATGATGAATCCACCATCTGGTGATCGTTCCTACAAGCCAGTCTGCATCATTTTGGGTTGAGATGGGACCAGGGGCGTAGCACAACATGCTGGGTCATCACGATACTTATGTTATGATATGATATTACTGGCGTGTCAAACATATTGTGATATTCTGCGATTTATTGCAATTTATAACCTTTTTTTTAATTATGTCCCCAAGACATTTTCTATTAGAAAAAGTGGAAAAAGGGTGTTTTGGACATGGAAAATGATTAGCTATCTGTTCTGGACATTGTTAATATATATATATATATAAAAGAAATTGACAAAATTATCGAGAAAAGTGACAAGAATGTTGCAAAAAACACTAAACATTGAAAAAAAAAAAGGTTTAAATTTAAAAAAAATTTGACCCAAAGACAAAACAAGGGTTAAGATGTAATGGAAAGAATGGTGACCAAAACAGGTCGGACGCAAACCCTGGACCTTCTGCGTCGAGGCATAAACCTCTATGTACGTGCGCCTGCTCTACCCACTGAACCACCCCGGCCACTGACCCCCCGTTTGACCCAGAATAACATAAGGTAAACAAAACAAGGTTAAGATGTAATGGAAAGAATGGTGACCAAAACAGGTCCGACTCGAACCCTGGACCTTCTGCGTCGAGGCATAAACCTCTATGTACGTGCGCCTGCTCTACCCCGGCCACAGACCCCCCCGTTTGACCCAGAATAACATAAGGTCAACAACACGAGGGTTAAGATGAAATGGAAAGAATGGCGACCAAAACGTCCGCTACAGTAACCTGAGATGGTTGGGCGTATCTAGCTTAATAAACACATGAATCAGAGACTATAAATGAGCACGGCCACACTCCTCCACATCACAGCTGCTCTGCTGGGAGAGAGCAAGCCTCCTCTTTTGTCTCCCTCCAGCAGGAATAAATGGCGTGCTCCCCTCTCGGAGCTGCTGAGAAGGTCAGAGAGTTTGACAGGCCTCCGTTAAAGCCCCTGTGTCAATGTTTAATTACGCCACAATTACACGCATCAAGCCCAACAGCTCCATCATGGACTGCTCCGTGATAATCAATGCTTTCAACCAGTCGCACGCTCGCTCTCTGCGAGCTCGGCGGTCGCGCCGCTAATAACGGAGACGAGGAGGAAAGACGGCAGGGGACAAAAAACATGGCGGAGTTTGAGAGGAGGGTAAAGACGACAGCAGGAGGAGAAAATCCTTTGACATGTCCCTAAAATGTCTTGGAGCGCCTCACGAGTTGGTAATTACTCGCATTTTCCATATTCATTTCTGTATTAATTCACCTTAATGCCAAAATATTACAGCCCCTAATCTAGTGCAAATACCTACCTGTCATGGCTTGCATGTGACAATGCGGGGAGAGGAGCAGAGGGAGGGAATGAGGCAGAAACACAGCTGCCATGTTGATTAAGGATAATGACGCCGAGGCTGAGGGAAGGCGGGAGGCCGCGGCGGCGGGAGGCGCAGGCGCCCAATCCTCCCAAAAGCTTCCTGTGAAATACCACCGTTAAAAAAGCCTAAAGAAATGTTCATCTGACAGAAGACGAGATGTTTGCAAAACCTGAGCTGCTTTACGCCAAATCTGTTCAACTCATTGGCTCGTCAGCGTTCTGAAGACTGAAGACAGTTTTTGGTTGATGTCAACTTATTTACGTACTGTAACGCAGAGCGGGGTTACTGTCAACCAAAAGCCTTTTGATTGGACGTCAGAGGATTGCGACTGTTCAAAGCTGCGTTCACACGCCGTGTCAGTTGATTAAAGTCAAATGTACACACAAAAAAAGCTACCTCATCCATTAAGACAACAGATTCTCATGAACGGATTTGTATGATATCGTACGAAAAACGTATTGACAACAATTTGTGTGATATGAAATTACGGAACATGACAGTTAAATTTAGCCGACAAAAAGGGGACTGTGAGGCGGGTACAAAGCACCGTGAGGTTATGGTTATTTCAGCAGTCGTTGCAGTAAAGTATACGCGACAAAAGATGAGCGTCACTGGGGGGCGACAGTTAAGCCTAGACACTAAAACACCTGGGTGAAAGTCCTGTGTTTTCTCCTTAACTTCTTCAGGACATGAACACCTGTTTCCTGGGTGAAAGTCCTGTGTTTTCTCCTTAACTACTTCAGGACATGAACACCTGTTTCCTGGGTGAAAGTCTTGTGTTTTCTCCTTAACTTCTTCAGGACGTGAACACCTGTTTCCTGGGTGAAAGTCCTGTGTTTTCTCCTTAAATTCTACTATCTGTGAGAGTTTCTTTGAGTTATCTTCACAACTGTTGAACATCAACATCATCACGATACTTGTGTCACGATATGATATTATTGGCGTGTCAAACATATTGTGATATTCTGCGATTTATTGCAATTCATAACCTTTTTTTTAAATTATGTCCCCAAACAAACATTTGTCAACATCTGTCTTTACATCTGTTTGCTGCAACAGCGCCATCTACTGGACTGAAGACGCAACTGATTTTATGATTCTAGTCACAAAATGTTAAAATCTCAATGTGCAGGTCGATAGCTGGCGTTAGTGTATCGATGCAGTATTGTCAAGGAGAATATCGCGATACTATGCTGTATCGATTCCCCCCCTCATACCCCTATTTAATAGTTCGTACAAGAGTTTGTATTTTCTCTCTCTCTCTCATATATATTATATATATATATATATATATATATATATATATATATACATATATATATATATATATATATATATATATATATATATATATATATAATGTATATATATATATATATATATATATTTGTCTTAAAGCAACTACAGATGCACTTATCAGACTTTCAGTTTGTTCTGTTTACCATCCTTCTGTATTTCTTGGTTTTCCTCCATATTGTTCCTGGAAGCTGAACGAGCTGCAGTCTGAAGGAAGGTTATAATGCTGTTTTCGTGGTTGTTTTGACCCTGAGCTCTGTGTAAAAGCATCCCTCAGCCCTCTTAATAAAAAAACTGCACTTTCCCACACAGTGCTGGGGAAATATGAAGCATAAAAAGCAGCAGCAGCAGTAGCAGTCTGACATTAAGCGTGTGGAATAAATCCACGCCATCTGAGGGCTGAGGGGGAGACGAGAGTGAAATCGCAGAAGTGAGGAGTGCCAGCTCTGCCTGTTTGTGCCCCTTCTATCAGGTGATTGATCGATCTGATTGATGAGCCAGGATGATCGCACCCGCCTGCCTGCCTGCCGTGTGATGGGGCCAAACCACCGTCTGATTAACCAGCAGAATGGAGCACGGCCAATCCCGGCGCTCCTCTCCAGTCGCAGCTAAAGGCCTCTTATAGATTTTCCTGGCGCGTCGTTACTCTTCAATCACTGAACTACTTCATCAAGAGGCATCAATCAGCGCGCAGCAGAGCGGCGGGTAATTACAGGGGCCGCTTCCAGCCACTGATTTCTCCTGTGGCGGCGTCGTCGTCAGCGCTTCGGTCGCCAAAGCCCGGCCAGTGATGGTTTGATCCACTCTGAGCTGGCAGTGGCTTTAAGCTGCAGCCGTGAGCCAGGTGACTGAATGTGTAGGAACCAGGTCCAGCTGAGATATATAAATAAATACAGTCGCTCGAGTATGAACTCATAGAACGATCAGCTGACTCTGCGGCTCCGCTCGGCTTTATGGAACTTTAAAGGCAGTTTCAGCTCATTGTTTTTAAGGTTACTTTTTTTTCACCTTTTATTTTTGATAGGACAGGTAGGTGAGGAAGGGGAGACAGACGGGTGTGGGGGGGGGGGGAGAAGACATACAGGAAATCATCACAGGTTGTACTCAAACCCTTGAGCTCTGCGTCGAGGTATAAACCTCTCAGGATAAGTGCGCCTGCTCTACCCGCTGAAGCAACCCGGCCGCACATTTCAGCTCATTGTTTCTCTGTCCGGCCCATATTTCACTGTTCTGGTTCACATAGTGCCGTTTTTTTCCGAGCGTAGCACATGACCCGTTGTCGTGTATGAGCCAGCCGCATCGCCCTGGGCGCGTCCGCGGGTATAGCAAGTGATTAAAATCACCGCAAAGAAATCAAACGCAAATCTCCATTTATTTATTTTATTTAGCACATCAAAATAATTTGTACGCAGTAACCAATCCATCATATAAACACAAGAAACCCCAAGGGGCCTGTGACGTGTCTCCCTTTGACATAGAGTATGAGTAGTTGGGCGCCTGGGTAGCTCAGCTGGCAGAGCAGGCGCCCATATATAGAGGTTTACTCCTCGACACAGCGGGCCAGGGTTCACCTCCGACCTGCGGCCCTGTGCTGCAGGTCATCAGAATCATAAATACTTTAATAATCCCAGGGGGAAATTATTTTCGTTACAGGCTCCAAATGTACAAACAGCATATTATACAGACAAGATATATAGTACAAACAAATTTACAGTATAAAAAAACACAAATTTACAGTATAATAAACAAATTTACAGTATAATTACAATATAACGCTCAAGTGTACAGTATTAAGTGATAATCCTGTATTCAGTATTTAGCACAGTATTATTTATGTTTCAAAAAAACAATTGTCTATATTTGTGAAAAATTACAGAGAAGGTGTTCGACGTTCATCCCCCTCCCCCCTTCTCTCTCTCCTATCATGGCTTCAGCTGTCCTGTTCATAAAGGCCTAAAAAAAGTAAAGGACAAAAGAAAAATCAAATAACAAAACGAAATATACACATCTGGCGGTGCTAAGCTCCGGACGGAGCCACGGTGCCTCTGCTAAATAGCCTCAGGAAGGAACTTGTTTTGGTGGAACATGTGTACGTTCAGAAGTAGTTTTAGTCGTGCAACAGAAAACTCATGAAGCTCTATAGTGAAACCTGCCGCAACAATACAGGAAACACACCAGACATGGACTACACTGCATAGAGCCCCTTTAAATGAGATCAGGGGGGTGCAATGATGACATCTCCCTAAGTTTATCCTGCTTTACTAAGCTAAATATATCTCAATTAGACTTCATTTGTCTTAGGAACAGTAATGATATGAAAAAGAGATGAATAATAGACTTGGCTAAGGGACCCTCAGGAGAAGTAATTCAGACACAAAAGATCAGAGAGGATCTCGCGTTGGTCTCAAGAGATCAGAATGAGCAACACACACAGTCTCTCACTTCCTGTGTTTTATTATGTGTTATTGCCAGTAAAATGTTTGTCATGAAATATGGGTTAGGACCAAAGCCCGTCTACGGAAAGCCGTTCCACTCCCCATTCAGCCGCATTGTACCGACTTTGGTTGCAGTTCCACCAGAGTTCCACTGGGGGTGATCACGGTCCAGTGCAAAATGAATGGGAGTCTATGGAGCTAGACGGCTAAATGAATGGGACCCTATGGAGCTAGACGGCTAAATGAATGGGACCCTATGGAGCTAGACGGCTAAATGAATCGGAGTCTATGGAGCTAGACGGCTAAATGAATGGGACCCTATGGAGCTAGACGGCTAAATGAATGGGACCCTATGGAGCTAGACGGCTAAATGAATGGGACCCTATGGAGCTAGACGGCTAAATGAATGGGAGTCTATGGAGCTAGACGGCTAAATGAATGGGAGTCTATGGAGCTAGACGGCTAAATGAATGGGACCCTATGGAGCTAGACGGCTAAATGAATGGGACCCTATGGAGCTAGACGGCTAAATGAATGGGAGTCTATGGAGCTAGACGGCTAAATGAATGGGACCCTATGGAGCTAGACGGCTAAATGAATGGGACCCTATGGAGCTAGACGGCTAAATGAATGGGAGTCTATGGAGCTAGACGGCTAAATGAATGGGAGTCTATGGAGCTAGACGGCTAAATTTGTCTCTTTTGCCCGATTGTCGTTGAGAAATCTCAGATTTGATTATAGTTTTTGCAAGTTCAACATGGATTATAGGTCAAAAGTTGAATGAACGAGTACTTATGCCCTTTCTATTTCTTACAGGTTGAGTCGTTGTTGCCCGTACCACGCTAGCATTCTGCTAATGAATGCTGATTGGTCAGCGAAGGACTGATTACGATCGGAGATCCCGCTTGACGGCGTCCGAAGCGGAGCCAGAATGTCAGGGTGAATATTTTGGTGTGGTCGTTAAAACATCATCAAACCTCTTTCTAGCACGTGTGTTGACAGGGAGAGTCTAACCTGTCAGCTGTGTTGTCGACGCCTCGAGAGAGAACAGGAAGTGACTCAGAGCTCGCCGTAAAGCAGTATCTCTGGCCGTATATGTGTATGACGTCATTGACATTTTAAAAGGCTTTTTAGAACAAAAAAGCAACTTTAAAAAAAATCTACCACCCAGCAGTATGTATTTTGTTTGCCTCCCCTTTCGAATGCAACATTCATATTACTAGACAAAAAATTATATCCTGAGAAAAGTGGGTTTTTAGGGGTACAGCTCCATAGACCTCCATTCATTCTGCACTGGCCTGTGAGCGCCACCTAGTGGAACTCAGAACCAGGAATTAACGAGGGAGTGGAACTTCTTCCTATATTAGAAATTCTTTGGTTAGGACTGTTAGATGTTGCTCCGCCCCAATTTTCTGCTGCATTTTATAATTATTGAAATGATCACAGCACTGATTAATTATTTTAAATTAGAGAGTTTTGTAATGGGGTCAGACCGGTCTCTGGAGAGTTCATCAGTGTGTGTGTGTGTGTGTGTGTGTGTGAAAACTCTGCTGACTCAGCAGGTCATGCGACAGCTCGGCCCGATCCGACCAATCAAAAGTCGGCGTGGTTCACAGAGGGGACAGAGGGAATTCTGGGTATTGAGGGAGCACTATTACATTTAGCCCCGACGAGCCTCAGGACCAGTTAAAAAGATAAAAAGATGCAAGCTGAAGACATTTTGGCTGAAGCTGCACCATTAATCAGCAGATATCTTCATTATCTACGGAGGAGGATTTGGGCAAATGTGAAAAAATGTATTTGAGTTCTGACTTTAAACTCAGAACCGGTGGCCCGTAATTATCCAACGTATAAAACAAGAACTTTAAAGCTCGATGCGGCGATACGAGAACAATCAGGCAGCGGTGGCCTGAAGGTTAAAAGAAGCGAGCGTGTGACCGGGAGGTCGCTGGTTCAATCCCCAGACCGACAGGATATAATCTGGGTGGTGGAGAGTGAGAGAGCAGCTCTTGTCCCCCCCTCATCACCACCACTGAGGAGCCCATGAGCAAGGCACCTTAACCTCCAACGGCTCCAGTGGAGCTGCTAAGTGGCCAGCAGATCAGACTGGTTGGACTGGGCAGCTTCCAGTATGAATGGGGAACTGTGGGAATGTGATCAGGTCCTCGTTGACAATGGGAAGTTGTTCTCAACCTACACTCTCAGAAATAAAGGTACAGTGAGGGTACAATTAAGTCCTATAAAAGGTACAAATATCACAAATGTGCCAGCAATGGTACAAACATGTCTCCAGCTGAGTACCAAAAAGTACCTTTCCAATGAAAAGGGTACACAATGAAATATGCATGGCGAAAGTAACATATAGGTACCCCCTTTGAAAAGGTACACTGTCACATATTAAGTTATAGTTAAGGTACAACATTCGCAAATGTACCATTAAAGGTCCTATCGTGTTCCCATGGGGTACTAAGAAGTACCTTTCGGGTACAAATCCTGTAGGGTACAAAAAAGTACCTTATTCAAGTCAAAGGGTACACTTCCTGTGGGGTACTAAGAAGTACCTTTCAAGTGACAGGGTACACAATCCTCTCACAACATTTTAGTCCTAGAGCATTTAGGTCCATTATTGGGGTACACATTTGCTCCCAAAGGGTACAAACTGTAAGAGAACAAGTATGTACCCTTGTAAACGGGTACAATTGGTGTACCTTCGAGGGTACTGCCCCAGTGACGAGCTGTTGGACCCCTTAAGGTACAGATTTTACACATTATTTCTGACAGTGTACCTGATAAATAAAGGTTAAATATAACAATGCTGGTTCTTTATTTGCACCCATCTCTCCACAGGGACTCACTTTCATAGCAGAATATCAAGCATGCTTATTTAAAACCAGTTGTCATTTCAGCCTGTAAATCGCTGCTTCTTCTGTCTGAAATAAAGTAGTATGGATCAACGGAAGTACATTTCCAGGATGTCCCTCCGCTGCGTGTTGCTGTTCTCTAAATCCCTTTGCTTCGGGAAACATCAACCTTCGAGCTGGCGAGCTGGCGAGCTGCACACTGAAAATGTTCTGAAGAACGTTTGGACGGTGCAACAAGGCAGACATGCTCCGTTCTTTCGGGGAAGGCCTGCAAAGATTTACAAAGAATATGTTTACGGCATTTACGCTCGGAGGTTTAACCGCGTATCAGCTGATTTAAATAGCTCAGGTTACTGTATTGTGTCAACAGTTAACTTCATGTAATATTGTGTGGAGTTTTCTTGTGCAGCGGTTTTCTTCACCTATCCCAGAATGCACCTGTGAGGTAGCCAGACTTTTCTGCACAGCGTTGTGGAGATAGAAATGACAAAGTGGGACTACTGATGGACAAATACACCCATCTTTTATTTTTGTTTTTTTGCCTATTTGTTGGATATTTGCTTAAAACCTGTGCAGCATTCAGATTGGCAGGTACTTTGGGAGCACAGGTGTTGGAAGGAATATATAACCATTTCATTTCCACATGTTGGCATAAAACCAAACACACACACACACACACACACACACACACACACAAACACACGTACACACACACACACACACACACACACACGCACTCGGAGCGAGTCAGATGGTGACAGTAATGAGGGCCTCGGGCGGCGGTGCAGGTGATGTGGCGTCACATCCCGCCACAGAAACATGGATCGGATTAGATTCACCCCAACAGAGTCTCCTTCCACTTCAACCAGCCACTTATTCCTGTTTCATAAAGATGAGCAGAGAGGATGACACTTCAGAGAGAGAGGGAGAGCATCTCTCTCTCTCTCTCCTTTCTGTTTCTTTCATGCACAAAGGAACCAAGAGGAGAGAGAGACAGAGAGGAGAGAGAGATCTTTGTCTAACTTATTCTGATGGTGTATCTTCTCCCCATCAGTCACGCATGGCTGCTAATCCTCTACTATGGTTGTACGGGCGGAAAAAAAGAGGAGCAGAGCGAGAGAGATGGAGAGAGGGAGTCAAAAAGATGTGATGGAGTGCATTTGCATTTTGGCGTAAAGTTATAGAACGAGGGATGAATCCTTGATGGGAGAAGTCATTATCAGCTCGTAGGGTGTGTGTGACGGCGAGAGAGAGAGAAATGTACCCGCCGCTGCTCTCAGGCTGCGTTAAGCTCAAAAGGTGAGCAGTCATCGGGGGCCATTAGAGAACTGAGCGATGCTTCTTTACATTCCTTTCCATACTTTGAGATGACAGACGCAGTCGCAGGCGGCGCTCAGATCGCAGCCTGATAATGCGGTGGTGCCAGGGGCGGGGCTAGAAAGGGGGGGGGGGGGCACAGGGTGGCACCCAATCCATTGGACTAGAGTGCTGTCAATCTGACAACTGTGATTTCCGTTGGCCACTTGGCTGCCTGTTCTGCTAATCTTCCCAGCCCGTTTCATATTATTATATTTCTAATTTTATTTATTTTTATTTCATTTTTTATTTAACCAGGAAATGTGCCATTGAGTTACAATAACTCTTCTACCGGGGGAGTCCTGGCCAAGACAGGCGGCAAGAAAGTTTCAAAATACATGAAAGACAGACAAAGGCTACACACTACACCACAAATCTCTATACATACTAGAACACAAACAGACATAAACACACAACTTAGAACTGAAAATACATACATATTTAGACACAAACAAGACACAAACACACAACTTACAACTTAAAAGGCACCTTGTTAAAAACAACTACAGTCTTCAGTCAGAGTTGAATGTAAAAGGTTTTTAAAAGTATTGAGAGGTGGAAGTGATTCTAGATTTAGGGTGTTTGAGTTCATTCCAGACATGTGGTGCATATGATGAGAAAGCTGTTTTACCAAATTCTGTTCTTATTGATGGAGTAGTTAATAGTAATTTTTTATCACTATTTTGGTAGGTAAGCAAATTAGAAATGTAGGGGGGTAATTTACCCATTAGTAATCTAACTAATCAACCAACCAATCAAACTAATCTGATTTTCTATGCTGTATTCTGATAAAGAATATCCGTCTCTAACTTTGTTTCACGCCGATGTTTTGCCAAAGTATCTGTCAAAAAACTACAACCGAAAAGCGTCTTTGCCAAAGGCGAATGATCACGTTGCTCTGTAAGTGCAGAATGTGTAGATAGGGATTGTCTAGAAGTTGCGTGAGATCCATAATAACGCTTGTTTGACACATCCCCCCCCCCCCCCCCCAACCTGCCGTCTAATTGGGCGTTCTAATACTTCCTCACTTCATGGCTACTACTAGAGGGCGCCGCCACCATGAATGTAAGTTTGGTTCGTATTCGCTGCTTGAACAAACAAAGTCTGGGAAGCGTGATCACAGAAGACTTGTATCATGTGGACGCGCCAAGAGTTTTGTTGTCATTACTAAAATCCCTCCTGGGGGAGACAAGAAACTACGCACTATAGCTTTAAGAAGAATATGTTTTGTGCTCTTTCCACCTCTGCGATGGTGATGATGATCAAAGTGGCGGCGCCGCTTCAGAGAGCAGGTCAGGTTGTTTTTCTTTTTTAATTCAGACCTCGGAGCGCGAGCTGCCAATCGTCTGACAGTCTGATTGTCTCACAGATAATCACTTCCACATCGCTGCTTAATGGCCTCCATCACCGCTTCCAAAGCCTTCTGCCCCACAGCTCCACGTGCACTTATGAATTTACATCCTGACGGCTTGATTTATTCCCATTTGTTATCATGCAGCCAGGATGTATTCTTACAATTATCACACATCCCAGACTCGTCCAGCTTAACGTTTGGCCGCAGCCAGAAGCTACACAAAATTTAAAAAATAAACCCAGCACACATCACATCAGACGTCACAGAACACTTTCAGGATGATAAATGAATAATAGATTAAATTATTAATTATATATGTATTATTATTCTAATTCTTGTAGCACAAAGATATGGCACAAAGGGTTTCCGGGAGAGAGAAGATAAAAAAAAAATGGATTTGGAGAGGTTGTGCAAGGACATCCACCATTACCCACAATTATACAAGTAGATCCAACCAGGCAATTTGATTGGTCAACTAGACATTTAGAACGTGCTCAAATCAGCATGACAGCACACCCAGAGCACACCTGATGTGGTAAATAACCATAGACAGGAGAGCATAGGTATATGTAAGGAGATAACATAGGCACAGGCTAATTACTGCTAACTAAAATGCTAGTTAACATTAGTAATTAAACTAAACAGCTGATGTAAGTCCAAACTGCCTGCGAGCTTCTCCTGTACTGTACGGTAATTCCTCTACTATGAGACAGTAAGTCTCGTGGTTATGACCCAACCGTTAGCCTATTTTTATAAAAACGTCTGCTACGGAGCCATAACGTGAGGTACAAGGTAACGGAGCCTTTTATACATTGTCGTGTTTCTTTAGAAATAAACAACGGACAGATAAAGTATTTAAACGCTTCAGATGTAAAGTTATTGGCTGTCAAAGTGACGCCAAAATGAATGGCAGTCAATGGGATGCTAAGGGGGGGTGATAGCTTGGTAGCCTCAGAGTCTTCCCATAGGAGGAACGCTTTCTGGACGCTCGCTGACCCCTTTGTAAACAACACTGTCTCTAGCCGTTTGCTGCTTCCTGTTTGGTGCTGGAGGGAGAGCACCCATTGGTTGTTGACAGTGTTCACATCATTTAACTTCACTACCAAGACTTCAAACTTACAGGATTATAGGATAATATCAAACGAGTTTGATTTTGTCGGAACGTCCAGACGGGAGAGAGTCTGACTGGGACTGAGTTTTATGACCTTACACCAAACGATGGAGACGACGAGAGCGCCCCCCCCTGCCGACTCTTGCAAGACACTCACGTCATTATTCAGAAATTAGTCTGTGACACTGGAATCACTTGAAGAGTCGTTTGGTGTAGGGTCGGCATTAGTTGCAGAGAGATTGAGCTAACGAACAGTTTGGTGTTTATATGTGTGGTAGTTATTCAGTGTGGTGTTTATATGTGTGGTAGTTATTCAGTGTGGTGTTTATATGTGTGGTAGTTATTCAGTGTTGTGTTTATATGTGTGGTAGTTATATGTGTGGTAGTTATTCAGTTTGGTGTTTATATGTGTGGTAGTTATTCAGTTTGGTGTTTATATGTGTGGTAGTTATTCAGTTTGGTGTTTATATGTGTGGTAGTTATTCAGTTTGGTGTTTATATGTGTGGTAGTTATTCAGTTTGGTGTTTATATGTGTGGTAGTTATTCAGTGTGGTGTTTATATGTGTGGTAGTTATTCAGTTTGGTGTTTATATGTGTTGTAGTTATTCAGTTCGGTGTTTATATGTGTGGTAGTTATTCAGTTTGGTGTTTATATGTGTGGTAGTTATTCAGTGTGGTGTTTATATGTGTGGTAGTTATTCAGTTTGGTGTTTATATGTGTGGTAGTTATTCAGTTTGGTGTTTATATGTGTGGTAGTTATTCAGTTTGGTGTTTATATGTGTGGTAGTTATTCAGTTTGGTGTTTATATGTGTGTTAGTTATTCAGTGTGGTGTTTATATGTGTGGTAGTTATTCAGTGTTGTGTTTATATGTGTGGTAGTTATTCAGTTTGGTGTTTATATGTGTGTTAGTTATTCAGTGTGGTGTTTATATGTGTGGTAGTTATTCAGTGTTGTGTTTATATGTGTGGTAGTTATATGTGTGGTAGTTATTCAGTTTGGTGTTTATATGTGTGGTAGTTATTCAGTGTGGTGTTTATATGTGTGGTAGTTATTCAGTTTGGTGTTTATATGTGTGGTAGTTATTCAGTTTGGTGTTTATATGTGTGGTAGTTATTCAGTTTGGTGTTTATATGTGTGGTAGTTATTCAGTTTGGTGTTTATATGTGTGTTAGTTATTCAGTGTGGTGTTTATATGTGTGGTAGTTATTCAGTGTGGTGTTTATATGTGTGGTAGTTATTCAGTGTTGTGTTTATATGTGTGGTAGTTATATGTGTGGTAGTTATTCAGTTTGGTGTTTATATGTGTGGTAGTTATTCAGTTTGGTGTTTATATGTGTGGTAGTTATTCAGTGTGGTGTTTATATGTGTGTTAGTTGTGAAGCTCAGCGTAATTTCATGCAGGAAGACTTTACAATTTATTCCTAATTGTCTCTTACTCCCTAATCAAGTGCCGGAACACCCACTTTCTTTTAGCCAATCAAAAGAGGCCTTCGTTTTCTCCGAGCCAATCACAGCTGGTCTTCCCTGTTTTAAACTGCTGCGTTTCTCTCTCCCTTCTGTCAGCTGTCATTCCATTTTAGATCGACCCTCCTCCTCCCCTCCACCTCCGGTCACCAGCTCTCGTGGCTCCCTGGGCTTCCTTCCTCTTTTCGGCTGGCTCTTCGTTCGGGCTTCCTCACACCACCGCCAGTGTCTAGACTCCATCAGGGGGAGGTCTTCGGCTCCGACCCCTTCTAATATATTATTGTATTAACATATTTGTGATGGAGTCTAATCTCCAAACACCATTCATGTCAAGTTATACTTGTGAATAAATTTTGCGTTTTTGCAACAAAGTCTCTACTGATTGAAATTCAGTTTGGTGTTTATGTGTGTCGTAGTTATTCAGTGTGGTGTTTATATGTGTGGTAGTTATATGTGTGGTAGTTATTCAGTTTGGTGTTTATATGTGTGGTAGTTATATGTGTGGTAGTTATTCAGTTTGGTGTTTATATGTGTGGTAGTTATTCAGTTTGGGAAATCCCACGTTCCCTACCCAGCTAACGTTAGCTTAAGTTAGCTGCTGACTAACATTGTACAGAGACAGGAAATTGTCTGTTTGAACTCCCCAGACCTTCCTCCGCAGCGCCATAGAGGAAAGTAAAGACATTGTAGAAAGCAAATATGAAATAAACATTGGCACTGGATGTAAAAAAAATAAGTAACAAAAACAATGTCATTTATGCATGTCTGAGTTTTTGAAGACTCAACCAATAATGACGTGTGTGGCTGGTGGTGGAGTTGGACATCAAAGGTCAGACTATTTTTGATGAGATAGTTCCACATTAGAACCTAAAGTATGCACAGCGCGGTTGAGGGAGCCGTGGATGGATCATCTACAGAGACACGGTGCTCGCCAAGTCATGCCCACTGTGAAGCGATTAAATCCCTGAACGGTTTGATCAAATCCCTCTCAAAATTTAAATTATTCTGTCTGCATATTCAGTTTTATTCTGAAACACATCACAGTAAGATCCTCTTTGGCTTCTGTAATGTGGGTGACGTGGTGGGCTTTTGTGTAGCTTATAGTGTGTGTAGTTAGAAATGTGTGATGCATCTGGACCAGATGCATAGTCGACTTTTTAATCCAGAGGGGCCCAAATTCTTTCATTTAAAAGATCAAAATGTATCTGGATTACAGCCACGGGCCAAAAATAAACGATGTTGAAGAAAACAGTAATACTTGTAATTCTTATAATTAAGACTTACGTATGTAATTAAATCAGGAAGTTAAACACCACTGTGCCTAACTCACCGTAAAACTCAGAGTACACTACAGCACTTTCAAAATAAGAGGAGAATGAGAGGGTGTTGTTGGGGGGGTGTTGTGGACGGGTACCGCCCGTGGTTGGGCGGGTGTTGTGGACGGGTACCGCCCGTGGTTGGGTGGATGTTATGGATGGGTATCACCCATGGTTAGGCGGGTGTTATGGACGGATACCGCCCATGGTTAGGCAGGTGTTATGGCCGGGTACCGCCCGTGGTTAGGCGGGTGTTATGGACGGATACCGCCCATGGTTAGGCAGGTGTTATGGACGGATACCGCCCATGGTTAGGCAGGTGTTATGGCCGGGTACCGCCCGTGGTTAGGCGGGTGTTATGGACGGATACCGCCCGTGGTTAGGCAGGTGTTATGGCTTGGTACTGCCCGTGGTTAGGCGGGTGTTATGGCCAGGTACCGCCCGTGGTTAGGTGGATGTTATGGCCGGGTACCGCCCATGGTTAGGCGGATGTTATGGCCGGGTAGCACCATAACATAAAAAAATTACGCACTAAAGCTTTAATACTTTACGTACATTTTCCTGATACTTTTTCTTAAACATTTTCAATACAGGAGTTTTTATCTGTATTTTGTTACAGTGTGTAGTAGCCTTCTAGTTGATGCAGGATGCCAATTAAAGCTGAAATTCTGTCTCCTCTATAACGGCGGTAGTACAGTTCATGAATTCATAAATGATGAAATTGCCAATAATTGCTTCAGCACGAGCTGATGCAGAAACATTCTCCTCCATCATCAGCTCAGACACAGTGTTCCTCTCTGCCCCCCCCCCCCCCCCCAGATGAAAAGCGCTGCAGATTGTTTCCTAACGAGGCCGAAGCGAGGCACACAGAGAGCCAGATGACGAGATTTCTGCCTGTGTGTGATGTTCTCCACCGCCGGTTGCCGTGGCAACCGCGATAAGCCCCTCTTCCTTCTGACCGCCGAGCCACTTAGGAGCACCGCCATCATTATCCCAAGGTGCTTTTCAATGAGGAGGGTATGGTGGAGGTATGGTGGCTGACAATCTCTCTCCACTTCTTCTTTACGTGTGTGTGTGTGTGTGTGTGTGTGACAAAGTCCCAGTTTGAATGAATGGAAGTCAATGAGGCCGACACCGAAGCTCTGAATATAAAGTAGCTGCCAGATATTTCTCAGGTGTAACAGCACCTGTGGCTGACACAAATTCACCCTGTTTTCTTTTGGACTGAACACTGATTATGCAACGCCGCGTTGGGTTAAAAAGCCGAGTCATTTTGGTATGTGGAAACATGTTGAAAACAGCCGTGTGAAGAAAAGAAATGTGAGTCAGCGCTCAGCTTTGTGTGAGATAATGGCTGACACACCGACCAATCAACTGACTCTGCTGGTGTAAAATTAACCAGTAGACCCACGTGGTGTTTTGTTCCGTGAATATCAGTGTTTGGTGTTTTAAGCCCCCAACGGAAGTGCCTTCCAGGCAGTGGTGCATATTATATCTATCTATCTATCTATCTATCTATCTATCTATCTATCTATCTATCTATCTATCTATCTGTGTTTTGTTAATCACCAAAAACCCAAGAGAAGATAACAACAGCTCTTTATAGCTTTTATGAAAGTTGAGTGTCGAGGTATAAACAGACTGAACATATAAGACGTGTTGTTGGTCTTTGCTGCATTGAAAATGTATTAAACCGTTACTCATCGTTGTATAAATGTTAATAACGATTCATTTCTACCTTCAGTGATCAGATGGTGAATCATTTCTCATCAGACCGTAACTAGTAATCCATCATTTTACCTTCTCTTCCATCGTTTACAAGACTTCATTAATATGTTATCACTATCATAAAGACACACTTTAATATTACTTTATTTGTATTCACACCCATCATTGCACCACCCCCCCCCCCAACACACACACACACACACACACACACACACAGCTGCTGCTATTAACAACCCTCTGGGTTCAATAAAAACAAAACTGCCAGAAAACCAGATGCAGATTCCAGTCTGATCGTCTGATAGGAGACCAAACAAACGATGAATTACATACATTTTCAAATATGCCTGAGCCAATCAGAAAACAGATCATGTCCTAAAAAAGTTAAAGAGGCATTAAAGGTCCAGTGTGTAACGCGTTTATGTTTTTATTATCGTTTATTTAACCTTTATTTCTCCAGGTAAGTGGATCGAGAACAACTTCTCATTACCAACGAGGACCTGATCACATTCCCACAGTTCCCCATTCATACTGGAATCTGCCCAGTCCAACCACAGTCTGATCTGCTGCCACTGAGCAGCTCCACTGGAGCCGTTGGAGGTTAAGGTGCCTTGAACAGATGGGGATTGAACAGACGACCTCCCAGTCACACGCTCTCTTCTTTAACCTTTACGCCACCACTGCCCGTGTTTAATTGTTCATTATCTAAATCTGTGCTGCCGTTCACAAACTTGTCCTTTTTCATGAATATTTACCACCACCATCAACATGCGTTTGCATGAAGTCGCCCCCTACTGGTCGTTAGAGAGAATGCAGCTTTAAGGAGCTTCAGCTCTGGCTTCACTTTTGAGATGGAAGTTGGCATTTGAAATGTACCATGCATGCATGCATGGTACATTTCTACGTACGTACGTATGCATGTATGTATGTACGTATGCATGTATGTATGTATGCATGCATGCATGCATTTATGTATATGCTGTGGTTGTACGCTGAGACTGAACCAGACAGTAAATAAGAATTGTCTGGATTTGTCACTTTGAGCAACCTTCTTCACATTAAACTTATTTAACCCACTATTCCTTTTTGTTTTGTTTTAAATGGATAATGTAGCTCTAATGCTCCATGATGGAAAGGGGTGTGTGTGTGTGTGGGGGGGGGGGGACTGGATGTGACTGTTTTTAAAACAAAAACACAGGAGCAGAGAAAATGTCTGTCGCTCTAAAACTGTAATTGGTCCTTGCAATAGATACGACACACACACACACACACACACACACTCCTGCCTGACCCTTAGTGCTCTCTTGTTTCCTATTAGTTTTAATTGACTCCGTCTCCCTTCATGTGCTGACCCCCCCCTTCCTCCCTCCCTGACAGCCGCTGTCTGCAGATCGCCATCGTGGCGTCTGCGGCGGCAGGAAGTTATGTCAGGAAGTTGATAGTTTGGCGAGGTGGATGGAAGGTGACTCATCAGGCTGCAAGCGGCTCGTCATGTCCGGCGGCTGTCAGGACGCCTGACCTCCCCGCCGCTCTCGACATGACAGAGGATGGCTGAGCGCCGCCTCAACGGCTCGGCCTGTCATGTCTGTCACGCCCGGCGTTACAGGAAGTCATGTTTTTCTGAGCGGACTCGGAGCAGTTGAAGCGTTATTTATTTTTTTATCTGTAGGAAGAGAAGAGAAGGACATCCCGTTTCATACAGCATTCAACTTTTACTTTTACGGGCGTGTCAAACTCAACTTCACTACGGACCACACACACACACACACACACACACACACACACACACACACACACACACACACACACACACACACACACACACACACACACACACACTTCTAAGCATCAAATCTGCTAAATCCTGCTAGACTGAGTGTTGGGTAATAACAGTTTGAAGTCTCATCGGTTTAGCGGCCATCTAGGCGGGTAAAAAGTTATTATGAACTTAAATTGATATGCAGGCCGGATCAAAACCTGCGAGGGGCTAGATCTGGCCCACGGGCCTCGAGTTTGACACGTCCCATACGGCAGCGCAGACCTCACTGCAGCTCGCTGTCACCGGGACGGAGAATCCTGGCAGGTTTCTCTGCAGCTCGTAAAGGTTTTATAGGCACAAGACGAGTTGTGACAGGAAGCAATAACCCCTAAAGCATATTCTCTTCCCTTATTCATGTTTCTTAACATCGTGAGCAATCAATCATAGTCATTAATATCTCACATGACCATCACTGTCCGGTTAATGAGCTGCTCCACCTCAATGTTCTGGACAGCTCAACCTTCATTTATCTCCTCGCTCAGACAGCTCAGCATGCTCGCTTCGGCCTTCATCAGTCATATTCTCAGCACACAACGTCGGATAAACACATCGTATCTTAACTAGAGAGTTCACCAACTGCTCAACTATTCATTAAGCCGTCAGGGGGCCCGGGGCAAAGTTGAGCCGTGGGCCACGTTGCTCCTACTCTCTGCGTCGCGTAGTGTACGTTCCACGTTGCCTTTCACATGCTCATCAGATACAGTGCACGCAGCCGGCTAGACTGAAGGAGAAACTGAACCAGAACTCATATTTAGGAACAGTACCTTGCAATGAATCAGGTTTCTACAACTAACAGCCAAACAGTGACCCTGAGATCTGGGCCACAGACATATAGGGAGGAAAACTCATTTAAATATGCAATAAATAAGATATGTGCACATGATTGGATCGTGGCATTAGAATGGGCCAGATGCCATCAAATTTGGTCTGTTACGACCAAACATTTCTCCGGGGAGGCATGCCCCCAGACCGCCCTACACTAGTTAAGTGTTAGTCTCGCGTTGCCAGACCTTCCTCCACAGCGCTGCGAAAGAGGGTCTGTCTAGTCCACACAGCATTCCTGGATGGGAGAAAAACGTGCTCTGGTTTATTGGCATTTCTTTAAACCAATCACAATCAAGGAACTTGTTTTGGTGGAACATGTGTACGTTCAGAAGTAGTTTTAGTCGTGCAACAGAAACCTCCGATTGGACAGATAGTCTAGCTAGCTGTCTGGATTTACCCTGCAGAGATCTGAGGAGCAGTTAACCAGAGTCCTCACAAATCAGCCGGAGGTTAGAACGCCATCACAGAGACAGAGGACATCCTGCCGAAAAGAGTTAGCCTAGAAATCTAGACGCACCCTAGCGACAACAAATGTAATTTGCAGCCAGGGTCGTCTAGCAACTCTCCGCTGACTTGCGAGCTGGATAAACCAGAACTATCCCGGAAGTGGAAGGTCGTGGATACAGACTGGTAAAACGTAAGCAGATCTCCCATTGGAACGGTTCACGGACATGTCAGTGTTTCCGTCAATCGAAGAAATGTCGGCTAGTTGCAATCCATGAATTAGAGACAAATGAACAATGTGCCCCCCCCCCCCCCCCACACACACTTTTTTAAATTACAGCTACTTCCCAGCATTTCTTAATTAGTTTGTATTAATGGAGAGTTAAACCCTACATGTCTTTTATTCTTCCCAGCAGCACTTCAGAGATGTGTTCCATATATTTTGGCTTTGAGCAATTCAGAGCGAGTTGCCCCGCGTTTATTATGGGTAATGTGGTTTTAATGACGCTGTCGGCGAGGTGTGAGGAGATTAAGTGCACACCTGAAGTGCATCGAATGCTGGTTTACACAATGTATACCGAAGAGGTTTTAACTTCTTAATGGAGAAACATTCATACGTACTGGTGGCATTGTAAAAACTTGCATTGGAAAGTTAATTTTCTCCACAGTCGTGAAACATTAGCAGCAAACTGAAGTAGTTAACATTCGCTGCAACACTTATTCTTTCTACTCCTGCAGGGAAAATAAAATGGATCATCACAGCTTCCTCTCAACTATTCAGCTAAAACCTCCATCTTAAACAACTCATTTAGGATACTGACTTCTGAAATCTTATTTTCCAGAAACAATGAAGTTTGGAGAGGCTCGGAGAGAGCAGCCATGTCTGGCCTGTCGTGTCCATCTGAAAATGTCTGGCAGCCCGTTGTTCAATGAATCAACCGTTCCTGAAGCAGCTGCTTGACTGCCCTGCAGCAGCTACTGCATTTCTATTAAAAAAAGTATTGTAAGCGATGTTGGGTCACTTCTTGTTGACGTTTGAAGTATTTTCAAACAAAAAGAGGCTAGCTCGCCCCTCCCTCCTCTTCATCCCGTCTCCTCCCCCCTCCCGTCCACGCACTAACCCCCACCCCCAAATTCTTCTCATCGGTTATTGGCTGGAAGACTCTTTGTTATGTTTGGTGGTGCAGGTTGCCGCAGTTTGTTTTTGTTGGAGATTGTGGAGCCTGGGCTGTCTACAGAGACCGCGTTTTTTACAGTGTGTTCAGGGGACAGGCAGCTAGCAGATAGTGAGGAGATGTTTTTACAGTGTGTTCAGGGAACAGGCAGCTAGCAGATAGTGAGGAGATGTTTTTTTACAGTGTGTTCAGGGGACAGGCAGCTAGCAGATAGTGAGGAGATGTTTTTACAGTGTGTTCAGGGGACAGGCAGCTAGCAGATAGTGAGGAGATGTTTTTACAGTGTGTTCAGGGGACAGGCAGCTAGCAGATAGTGAGATGTTTTTACAGTGTGTTCAGGGGACAGGCAGCTAGCAGATAGTGAGGAGATGTTTTTACAGTGTGTTCAGGGGACAGGCAGCTAGTAGATAGTGAGGAGATGTTTTTACAGTGTGTTCAGGGGACAGGCAGCTAGCAGATAGTGAGATGTTTTTTACAGTGTGTTCAGGGGACAGGCAGCTAGCAGATAGTGAGATGTTTTCACAGTGTGTTCAGGGGACAGGCAGCTAGCAGATAGTGAGATATTTTTTACAGTGTGTTCAGGGGACAGGCAGCTAGCAGATTGTGAGGAGATGTTTTTTACAGTGTGTTCAGGGGACAGGCAGCTAGCAGATAGTGAGAGGTTTTTTACAGTGTGTTCAGGGGACAGGCAGCTAGCAGATAGTGAGATGTTTTTTACAGTGTGTTCAGGGGACAGGCAGCTAGCAGATAGTGAGATGTTTTTTACAGTGTGTTCAGGGGACAGGCAGCTAGCAGATAGTGAGATGTTTTTTACAGTGTGTTCAGGGGACAGGCAGCTAGCAGATAGTGAGATGTTTTTTACAGTGTGTTCAGGGGACAGGCAGCTAGCAGATAGTGAGATGTTTTTTACAGTGTGTTCAGGGGACAGGCAGCTAGCAGATAGTGAGATGTTTTTTACAGTGTGTTCAGGGGACAGGCAGCTAGCGGATAGTGAGATGTTTTTTACAGTGTGTTCAGGGGACAGGCAGCTAGCAGATAGTGAGATGTTTTTTACAGTGTGTTCAGGGGACAGGCAGCTAGCAGATAGTGAGATGTTTTTTACAGTGTGTTCAGGGGACAGGCAGCTAGCAGATAGTGAGGAGATGTTTGCTGTATGTGACAAAAAATGTTGTTGCCTCAAAAACGCGTGACATCACGTAGCGCACCTTTAATGCAACAGGTTTTCTTTTTATCTGCCCCTCTCAGCACACAATTAGCATGTGATAGGTCTACATTAAAATTAGCGTGGCCTTGACGGACTTTGTTTAACAGCTGAGTAACTGCTACGCATTCTCATGAACAAATTCATATGATATCCTTCGAAATAATGGCGCCCGTTTAGACAGTTTAGCAGACAAAAGGTGACTGTCCTGTGGCGGCGAATGTTTAGGCACCGAAATGACTAATTCTGTTACAAACCATAATCGTTTCATAGAAGCAGAAGGCACAAACTTAAATAATGCCCAGTCCACCCCCACCTCCGTCTGACTACATTCAAAAGCCTGCCAGCGACCAAACCGTGTGCTGAAATACTTACTGGAATGTACCATTAACATCAGCTACAGGGGAAGACTACATAAAGGGCATACAAACAGCAAGCCTGAAGTCATTACTCATTACTTTCACTGATTAAATGTCTTTTACAACTTCAATCAACGTAACTGTGCCAATGAAAGGGAAGACTACAAATACTATATGTATACTATACACCAAACTACCCAAGCAGCCGACCCAGCCTGCTGTTCTTCTTTGGCTCAACTTGGTGGAGTCCAACAATCAGCAGCTGTTTCACATTACACACTGATGAGACACACACACGCACGCACACACACACACACACACACACACACACACACACACATACACATACACATACACACACACACACACACACACACACACACACACACACACACACACACACACACACCTGGCCTCTATCAGAACAACGGTTGCATAGAAGAAATATCCCCAAAAAACCTCCACCAAACATGAGGGCTTCAGGTGTGAGTTCTGCCGGTCAAAATCAGAATCCGGTTTATTGCCATTTACAACCGAGGAATTTCCTTTGGTGTTTTGGTGCATAACATAAATAAATAAAGGGGAAATGAAATGAACAATGAAAACACATAATGCAACAACACAAAAAAATCAAGAGACATAAATGTAGAACAGATTAAAATTACAATAAAGATATGCAATATTACGATATATTTCCTCCGTGGCCGGTTGATAAGGCATGAGCTCGAAGAAATACAAAATAATAATGAAACTGAACAATTGTTAATTGATAATCAGACCTGTAGTCACATATAGGGTTGGGCTAGGTTGTTTGTGTGTGTGTTTGTGTGTGTGTGCTGTCCTCAGAAAATAGACCTAAACATATATATATATATATATATATATATATATATATATATATATATATATATATATATATATATATATATATATATCCCTCCTGTTGTCCTCGGGTCAATTTGACCCATTTTCTAAAAGTTCCTATATCAGAAGTTTGTGTTTCTTTCAAACCAAAAAAATAACGTGGCTAGTTCCATACAACATTTTTCACAAGTAAAGTTGATCAGTTCACTACTTTCATTAAATGTGGGTGTTTCATTCAATTTTATAGCATTTGAAAAAAAAAAAAAAAGATAAAATAACGTTGAAAAAAGTGACAAAAATCTTGGGAAAAAGTAACTAAAACATCGGGAAAAGTGGCAAAATTGTCAAAAAGGACGACCAAAACGTTGAAAAAAAAGTTTTAATTTAAAAATCTTACCCAGAAAACCATAAAGTTGCATGCTTGGCCGGGAAAACAACACATATATATATATATATATATATATATATATATATATATATATATATATATATATATATATATATATATATATATATATAATATACATGTGTATATATTATATATAAGAAATACCTTCCATCTGCTTTGATTGGTGGCTTGTATTTTTCTGTTAAAACACAAATACTGCAGCAGTTAACTTCTTGTACACTAACTTCCAAATGAGTTCACAGTCAACATCACTAAGTACACAGTACTACTCGGTATACACTGAGTGCATATAAATAATCTGCTCAAATGTCGTGTGTTGGCAGTGCAGGGCTTGTTTTATGGAATAAAAACTCCACTTTTTGGAAGGACATTTGTGTTTTTGAAATATCTCAAGTGTGATTGATAAAACATCAAGGGGATAAAATTTGTCATCGTTAGCATTAGCAACACGTCCGCTCGACTTTGAACACAACACGGTGCAACCCGCCAAGGAGGAATGCTAATTATACTAATTACAAAACATAGATGTTATCCTCCGTGTGATGTGAAGTGGATGGAGGCGCCATTTTGGCATCGATAATTGCATGTTACCATTTTACTGCGGATGAGTGCATTAGATGGAGAACTCTTTGAAGCTTCCTGGCTGTTTTGCTGCACAGAGGTCTCTTCCATAAAACCCATTAGCTTCAGTGTGACAGTGGGCCGAGAGCGCACGCTAAAATCAGACGCCGCTTTCTCACGTTGACCCTGAATGCAGCCTGAGAGCGTCCGGGGCTTCAGATGAGGGCTGCTGCTGAGCAGTAATTACATGGCAACCTTTAAATAACTGCAGCACATAGCTGCCATTTGATAATGTGTCTGTGCTGGATTGTCAGGAAGAATATGGCCACGAGTGTGTGTGTGTGTGTGTGTGTGTGTCTGTGTGTGTGTGTGTGTGTGTCTGTGTGTCTGTGTGTCTGTGTGTGTGTGTGTCTGTGTGTGTGTGTCTGTGTGTGTCTGTGTGTGTGTCTGTGTGTGTGTGTGTGTGTGTGTGTGTGTGTGTGTGTGTGTGTGTGTGTGTGTGTGTGTGTGTGTGTGTGGCTGGAACAGAGCAGAGCAGCAATTCATCACAGCCGTTTGGCAGGAAAAAACACGCCATTAAGGCCCGAGAGTGGACTTTATATCTCTGCTGTTAGGTGGAAACTATTTTTCTCAGAATTTGGTGATTTTCATGATTTGGGATCAGCTGGAGAAACATATTGCTCTCTGCAAAAACATCAATCCTGTTCTTCTCTGAAGTTGGGGAACCAAAAAGAGACGGATTTTAAAATGAATGGTTGAAATTGTTGCAGCGGATGCTGTATAAAACTTCCAAAATGTTGGATTCTACGCGCTGAAAATATCAAGTTTTGAATACAATTTAAATCATGCAACAAGTCAGTTCTGCTCGGGGATGCTGCTTTCAGGGGATGATTGTAGAGATTTATAAAGAATATGTCGAGGTCATTTCCTCTCTAACTGGGACGTTTTATAAAGAATATGATGAGGTCATTTCCTCTCTAACTGGGACGTTTTATAAAGAATATGATGAGGTCATTTCCTCTCTAACTGGGACGTTTTATAAAGAATATGTCGAGGTCATTTCCTCTCTAACTGGGACGTTTTATAAAGAATATGATGAGGTCATTCAACAATCAATTAGTTGTGTTGTAGAAGAATTCTGAAAGCAGCAGACATGCAGAACTGAGTCCATTTTATTATCTGTGTATGTCGCAATTAACATTGTTATCGTGATATTCAACAACGTTATCGCATACGTTCCTCATGTCATGGCTGCAGAGTCCAACAGGAACCATGACCTCACCCTGAAGACGCCGCCATCTCTCTGCATTACTGTGATTGGTGGCCAGACAACAGCAACAACACACACCCGTTGTCGTCCTCGCCGCTGATCAATGCCCGCAATTCCACGCCACCTGACCTCAGCGAGGGCTGCCGTGTAACGGTATGTTGGGTCGGCGGTCTAGCGCGTCTGTTTTCACCTCGTTGGCTGACTCTGCAGCCGCCGTCACTCTCTCCCGCTCTGACACGGGCTGATTGGTGTGTCATTGAGCTCCCAGCTTTATTCGACTGTCCATCAAAAGCTGAAAGCTGAAGGGTCCCTGTCTTTCTGGTTAAACCCGGCCCCCCAGGGGGCCCCGAGCGCAAGGTCGCCAGGCAACTGGCGTGCCGGCGCCCTTGGCGGGCTGGGGTATAATATGAATACAATCATGCTGAGTGGCGAAATAATGGCGCCGTAAATTCAATAAACAACCCGGCGGAACTGACATCACCTTCCTTCGATGACATCTTTTTCTGACAGGACAAAGTAATACAGCGCTCCCCCGAGAGTCCCTGAAAACAGTCAATTTCTCTGTACTAAATGTCAAGGCAGCCACGCGTGGAAATATGGAAATGGAAGAGCAGAGGAGGAGGAGGCACTTAACGGAGACGAGAGGACACCTGCTATCAGCAGGAATCTCACTCTACCTGTCTGAGCAGCTGCACGCCGGAGAGAAAAGAAACGCAGAAGGAAGGACGAGAAGCCTTCAAAATGTAATGGAAATACTCAAGTAATGTTGTCTTCAAACTAAAGTACACAGTTGGAATTTTAAAACAGTTGCAGTCGTAAAGGGGCCTTGCTGCTTACACGGGAGTGTGGCTATGTTCCCACAGCTCTATGTTCCCAAAGCTCTATGTTCCCAAAGCTCTATGTTCCCACAGCCCAATACAGCTGTAAGGGAACATAGAGCTGTAGGAACATAGAGCTGTGGGAACATAGAGCTGTGGGAACATAGAGCTGAAGGAACATAGAGCTGTGGGGACATAGAGCTGTGGGAACATAGAGCTGTAGGAACATAGAGCTTTGGGAACATAGAGCTGTGGGAACATAGAGCTGTGGGAACATAGGGCTGTGGGAACATAGGGCTGTGGGAACATAGAGCTGTAGTAACATAGAGCTGTGGGAACATAGAGCTGTGGGAACATAGAGCTGTGGGAACATAGAGCTGTGGGAACATTGGGCTGTGGGAACATAGGGCTGTGGGAACATAGAGCTGTAGGAACATAGAGCTGTGGGAACATAGAGCTGTGGGAACATAGAGCTGTGGGAACATAGAGCTGTGGGAACATAGGGCTGTGGGAACATAGAGCTGTAGTAACATAGAGCTGTGGGAACATAGAGCTGTGGGAACATAGAGCTGTGGGAACATAGAGCTGTGGGAACATAGAGCTGTGGGAACATAGAGCTGTAGGAACATAGAGCTTTGGGAACATAGAGCTGTGGGAACATAGAGCTGTGGGAACATAGGGCTGTGGGAACATAGGGCTGTGGGAACATAGAGCTGTAGTAACATAGAGCTGTGGGAACATAGAGCTGTGGGAACATAGAGCTGTGGGAACATAGAGCTGTGGGAACATTGGGCTGTGGGAACATAGGGCTGTGGGAACATAGAGCTGTAGGAACATAGAGCTCCATCAACATAGCCACGCTCCCGTGTCAGCAGCAAGGCCCCATTACGACTGCAACTGTTTTAAAATTCCAACTGTGTACTTTAGTTTGGAGGCAACATTACTTGAGTATTTCTATTACGGTAGATTTCTTACATTTTCCTCCGCTACATTTCAGGGGAAATCTTGTGCTTTTCCTGCTCCTGCGGAGCTCGGTATTACACATGTGTGTGTTGTTTATTCATCACTTAACCCTGTTATAATGATGATCCATTATGAATACAGTTCTCTCTCTGTGTCTGGACTGTGTGGTTGCCGCTCATGCACTTCGCCCTCCTGCAGGAGCGCCAGGTCTGCAGCTCGGTCATAAAGCTCTCAGCAGCCGCTCCCAGAAAGCCATTCAGCTTTGATGGACGTCGCCTCTGATGAAGGTAAAGCGGCTCCGATGCCTTTAAAGGACACTTCCATCATGATTACATTTACATTTAAAGGGTCAGTTCACCCAACTCACACAATATCTATTTTACACCTTAGCCATAGCGGGATCTCTTCACGCAGACACCTTCAGTTTTATGTGCTGAGCTTTTTAAATATCAGCTACTTCTGACTTTACGCCGATATAATGGAGGTGAAAGGGATGTTCCAATGGAGCAGTGAAGAATAGTCAACAGCAGCAGAGGGTCTTTACAAAGGGGACCGCCTGTTTCTCCGACGCTCCATTGTTCCGACCTCTCAATAACACGAAAACTTCCCTTTGGTCCTACTGCCCACTAGTGAGGAGCCAACGTCCCCCACTATGGCCACGCCAAGACCCGCCCTACGAAGCAGCTCGATTGGTTGTGGTTAGGCATTGACCTCGAGTGGTTAAGGTTAGGATAGCCGATTGGTCAGGAGACAGGAGCTGAACCAATGGGGTTACGTTACCTTGCGTAAGCACGGACGCCTGGCCAATAAATGCTGTTGATGTTGGTCTTGGTGTGGCCATAGTGGGATTCGTAATATCTCTGGTGGACGTCGGACTAGTGGGCTGGAGGACAATGGAGCATCAGAGAAATGACACGGCACTGTTTACGAAAACAATCAGTCCCTCCAGAAAAACGCAGTTTATTTGTGATTGTTGCGGGCAAAAATCCTTGATTATGCGGCACGTTTTCTTAAAAAAATGTGATGGAATATGCGGGATATTTATGCAATTTTATGCGATGAAATTGTGGGAACTTGCAAAAACTGCAATTTGATGAAAAAGAGAAACAAAGTGATTCCCCCCCAACACCGTGTTCTCACTAGGAGAAATGACGTCACTTCATAACGTTCCCATGGCAACAGGGGAAAATGGCTGCTCTTGTGTGAAGTAAACAACATTTTTCATCTTCCTGCTGAGATATATGTGACTTTTTTGCAACGAAAATGCGGGGATTATGAAATCATGCAAGCCCCGCATATTTTGCGTGGAAATCGGCAATTTATGCGGCGAAAGTGCGGCGTATTTCAAAAAATGCGGCCCCCGCATAAATATGAGGACTTTGGCTGATTATGCGTTGAATTCTGCGATCGTATAATCACGTTTTTCTGGAGGGACTGAACAATGTCTCGGATATTCTGGAAAATGACTGTGGACGGGTTTCACAATGTTGTACCTGCAATAATTGTTGGTAGCCAAATATTTTGGCACTGACCTAATAGTTCAGGTCATGTCTGCAGTAAAAGAACAATGTGAATATGTTTTCTGGTAAGTAAATGTCTCCATTACTTTGTACCCTTTGGATCTGTCTGTCTTTATTTTTGTGATTTAATATGCTCTGTTTACACTTTAAAATGTGTTTTGGTGATGATGTCCTTCTTTGCGATTTAGTAGTCTAAAAAGTTGTTAAACAGCAGAATGTTTTTAGGGGTTGAATCAAAATTATATGTTTGTCTTTGGCCCTGTTTGCACTTAGTTTTAAATGCCTTTCGGTGATCTGAACACAAGTGGACATACACATCGCCTTCTATAATGCGTCCCCGGTGTTCAGATTTCGTTACTGCCTGCTTTACTTCTGCTAGAAGGCCGAAGGGCCCTGAGTTATTAGGTCCACACTCTCGCCGGTCATGTTAGAGGTAGTCGGTACAGCTGGATACATCCCTGTCAGTAGAATTCAACATGGCTCCTTCCATCGGGAAAAACAATGGACGGTCACGCAACACTTAGTAATAGTGAAAGTCTCGTGTTTTCTCCTTAACTTCTTCAGGATGTGAACACCTGTTTCCTGGGTGAAAGTCTTGTGTTTTCTCCTTAACTTCTTGAGGACGTGAACACCTGTTTCCTGGGTAAAAGTCTTGTGTTTTCTCCTTAACTTCTTCAGGACGTGAACACCTGTTTCCTGGGTGAAAGTCTTGTGTTTTAGGAGCCACCTCTTCCCTTACACGGATCTGAGCAGCAGTCAATGTGGTGCATACCGTAATAAATATGTGGAATACATACAGATTACCGTGCATTACCTTTCAAGCTATATGTACTATATTCATTAAAACAGCGAGTGTGAATTCTCAACATTTAGGGGTCAACCCTAATTATTTTTTAATAGATTTTTTGGGATGTAGCATCTATTCTTTGAGTTGTTTAAATAAACAACAACATATATATAACATAAAACATGACCTTTGTGTTCAAATAGACATTATCGTCCTTGCTAATATGATGCTTTAAAAGTGACAACAAGTAAAAGGCACATTTTAGATCAAAGCATTTTAACTGTAACCGTTAAAAAGGAGCTTGTTCAAAGCCTCCTGGGAACCCGGGACTTAAAACACGTGTATTAATTATCATTTTACCAACTTAATGATCTCATAAGTATACAGGTTGAGGGAGGGACAGCAGGACAATAATGTGGAACATAAGCAGAAACTGTCCTTGTAAACCTCAGCGAGCTCAGCTGGCGTCTCACTGCGTGTTTTGACATATCTGCTGTATGTTTGCATGTATCTATGACTCGGGGAGATGTTCAAAGGTCTTCCTGGTGTTCGATGCAATTAATTCTCATGTTTTCTCCGGTAGATCTGCAGGCCGGCTCTCAGAAACCCCTCTCCCCTCCCTCCCTCCCCCCGGGGTCCGCCTCCCCCCTGCTGCATCCAGACTTGTCAGAGCAGATTCTCGTCAAATTACCGATGTCCTGCATCGGGGTAATTGCTTGCCAAACCCACTCCACTGACGCAAATTTAAGGGGTCGCCAGTGATGGAGATAATGCCAAATTGGTTTTGAGATTTTGAGATGTCTACTCAGCATGGATAGATAGATATGTGGGACCTGAAATGAAATAAGGTTATGTGCGGAGAATGCTGATATGGCATTACCCATCATCTGAGAGGACAGATACATTTCTCCCTTCCCTGCAGCTTGCTTCTCACAGAACAAATAAAGTATATCTGGAAGGCTCATGGTGCCACATAGCAGACTCAGTCATAACGCCTCCTCTCTTGTCCCGTAATGTTCGATTGCCTCAGCTAAGTAGCCATTAATCGCGGCCGGGCTAATGGCTGGAGTCCAGCTTGGCTGTGGTGTGTCCTGACTCTTAATGAGGCAGAAAATGCGGCTCAAACCGGCGTCTCAGGCTCGGCGGTGGGCCAGGCCGCCGCAGGCCTCTCTGATGCTGATGTCACATGATGGGCGAAGCACTCGATTGGCTCACCCAGTGGGAGATATCAGAGCTATGATGAGGATTAAACTCTGGAGGCTTAAAGGAGTTAAGCTGAGTCCTCTGGGGAAGAAGTGGCTAAGTTGGTGGTAGTGGTGAATTTGGTAATGAGGAGGGGGGAGGGGGTGGTCATGGGTAAATTGGCAATGACAATTAAAGAGTGATAATTAACCGGGTTAGGAGGAGAGCGCCCTCCAGGGAAGAGGAAGAGCAGAAGGCACAAGTGCAACCGCAACGTTAGCCGTCAGAGCAGCAAGATGTCACCAGGACTGAACACAGCGACCTGGTCACATTATTTAGGATCATTTCTGTGTTGTTGCATGTTTTAGTTCAGTGAGTATGTTTACATGGACATCAGTGTGAAGTAAAAGCATGCATCAGGGCTCTCAAGTGTCACGCATTGAGCGTGACAGTCACTCATTTCGGTATTTCGTCACGCACTCCTGCCACACATTGTATTTCTCACATGGAAAAACTATTTATAATAGATTTAACATGCTGCAGCGCCCAACATTTCTCTGGCCGTGCCGTTCTCACTACGAATCAAGCGCGTCTCCCCTGGAGTTCTGAGTCGAGCCTGCCACGTATCGGCCAGTTGAGAGCCCTGATACATCAAATTCAAGTGCAAATGTATATTTAGAGCTTAAAGAGAGAAACACACTCACACTTTGAGGCAGCAGAGCGGTCAATCAATCGGTCAATCAATCGGTCAAACGGAGATATTGTGCTTTTCAGCCTTTAATTTGTCAGGACAGCTAGATGAGAAAGAGGAGAGAAAGGGGGGGAGACATGCAGGAAATCATCACAGGTCGGACTCGAACCCTGGACCTCTGTGTCGGGGCATACACCTCTCAGTAGATGTGCGCCTGCTGTACCCACTGATCCAACCCGGCCACCAAACAGAGATTTTAAACGTGCAACACATTGCACGCATTTACATTTATCTAACTGAAAGCACGTTAGCTTTAGCATTCTCACATGCTAGGTAATATGACCCTCTTGCAATCACTTTCAGGACAAACTATTTTATTAAAGTTGTTTCTTCGTTTTTCATTTCTGTCCCGTCGTGTTATGAGCATTAAAGCCGGCAGTCGTTCTCCATTTTCAATGAAAAGCGGAAAATTCATAAATCTGATTTCAAGAAACGAATAAAGAAATATCTCAATCTGTGCTTGTTGATTTTGTATGAAAATGAACCAAAGGTTGCCGAGAAACCCGTGTAAAACCCGAAAGGTCAGCAGGAAGTACGTGAGATCTTAAGTGTGATCCTTTGTTAACAGCTGGTCTTTCCTTATTATCTGAAGATTTGTCCTGCAGATGCACAAAAGTAGGTTTGGGGGGGATATGTCCTCCCCAATATTAAGAAGAGGTAGATTTGTCCCCCTCAAAAATATTAAAGAACCCACTCCCCAAAATTCAGTTCAGGGGGCTCAACACATGCACCGAAGACCAGAACATGTCTGACACAACACATCGATGTGAGTTCTTGTGATTCCATGTTTTCTTTTATGTTGCACCATAAATTGATGCAGAGAAGTCACCAGAATGAGACATTTTGTTTGACGCTCAAAAAAAAAGTGGATTGCGAACAACGTCTCATTGTCAACGAGGACCTGATCACATTCCCACAGTTCCCCATTCCTACTGGTAGCTGCCCAGTCCAACCAGTCTGACCTGCTGCCACTGAGCAGCTCCACTGGAGCCGTTGGAGGTTAAGGTGCCTTGCTCAAGGGCTCCTCAGTGGTGGTGATGAGGGAGGGACAAGAGCTGCTCTTTCACTCTCCACCACCCAGATTATATCCTGTCGGTCCGGGGATCGAAGCGATGACCTCCCGGTCACAAGCTCGCTTCCTTAACCTATCGCTGTTGTAACAAAACCTACACGCCCTTGTGCAGACGCGAGCAGAGCCGAGGCCCGCCGCCGCGGTCAAACTTCCAACGCCGAGCCCCTGATGTTTGAGTGAGCCAACATTTCAGAGGCTAATGAAATATTTTGTCATCCTGCGTTGTCCCCCTGGTCTTTCCCTTCACACCTTTTGTCACTTCACTTCCTTTCCCTTCACAGCGAATGCTCAACGCTGCTGCTGCGGGACTTAACAAGCTGGAAAAGAATTAAAATTCAACCAAATGATGAAACACTTGCAGCAAAGCGTCCTTGAAGGGTCGGCAGGGCCCGATCTGAAAAGCAGCGAGGAGAGAGGGGGAAAAGAGAGTATAGCAGAGTTTTTTCTTCTCTTCACAGAGAATAATGTTAAGCTGCTGCTCCCAGCTTAAGGGCCTCTTAAATTGGAAAGGCACTGGCCTATAGAGACATGTACCTGTCAAACAAATACCACACGCCTCTGATTCTCTCTCCTCTCTTTCTCTCCGGCCCCGTTTTAAACTCTCAGATGGTATTCGAGTCAGACGTGGGGTGCCGTGGAGATTGTCGGGGTTTGAGAGCTCTTAGACGTATCACAGCGACGCCGCTGTCGGAGGAATTAAGAGGCGAGCTCAGCGGCCCCTCCGGTGATCCGCTCAGAAGATGTTTCTCACGGCTCAGGAGGAAGGCTGGCGGAGAGGGAACGCACGGTGGCGGCACGGTTAGCGTATGAAGATCAACGTGTTGGTGGAGTTTAGTTAAATTATTGTAATTAAATGCTGCAATTTCATGCATTGATGCAACATAAAAAGGGAAATAGTTGATGTATATTTATGGGGCTCGATGCACAAAAAGCAGACAGCATTTCCAAACTATAAGTTGCTGTTTATATAAAACAGACCTCAGACCAGCATACACGCGGCTTTCTAGGATGAGGAGAGGATTATGGGCGTGCCGGTCAAAATTCACACTCTTTTAGATGCTGTTTTTACGTTTATGTTGCTTTTTCCCCATGCTCGCTTTTTTAATAGCGTTTTTGTCGCTTATTTCAAAATGTTTGGCATTTGTTTCCATTAACACCAGTATATTCACCACTAGACCTATTTATTTGCACTAGTTTTACACTCATGTTTTTGGAATTCATGGTCAATAAACCTCATTTATGATACGTGTTTTCTCCTTAACTTCTTCTAGGACATGAACTCTGCTCCCGGTCTGGAAAGTTCTGTGTTTTAGGGGCCAAACATCCCCCCCGACGTCCTCCCTACGAGGATCTTCACGCTCTTGCTCCTCATTTCCACCGACTGCAGAACGTCTGCGGATTGGCTGCGTGTCGGCGCCATGCTCCGCCGTCCGTGGACACCCGCCAGGTCCGGATCTGTTGCGGAACGTCTGCGGCCGCGACCGACAGCCGAAGTCAATCGGGCCCACGAGATCTCGCGAATTCACGTATGATCGCGCGATATAACAGGATGTAGTTTCTATAAGCAGAACCACAAAACCAACAACAGCTGACTTCAGGCCTGTCTCCGCCCATTACGACGTTTTCAAGGTGTAGTGAAGGAGATATGATCCGCCGTGAGCACGCTGTATTTTATTTTGAAAATTAACCGTATGTTTTATTTTGCTTCTGTGCTCGACTTCCTGTCCCGCGCTATCTGCCGTGTGCTGAAATGCTGCGGAGCAAAAATATGCTCCATGCTGATAAGAGAATTAAAATGAGAAAATATAATGGGACAAAAAGAAATCAAGGGACATTTAGAATAGATAAAAATGTGCGATTAATTGCGATTAATAGCTAGTTAACTATGACATTAATGCGATTAAATATTTTAATCGCTTGACAGCACTAGTATCTTTTGGTATGCATTTCAGAAAAAAAATGGTTAGGATTCAGGTGTAATTGCAAATAGTGATTAATCATGATTAATCCACTGAAAATTCTGATTAATTTGATTAAAAATTGTAATCATTTGACAGCCCTAATATATATATATATATATATATATATATATATATATATATATATATATAGGAGGTCAGAAAGTATTGAAAGATGAACTATCACTTTGTTGGTTTGGGTCCTTTCTTATGGGATTTGCAGTCAGACATCACGTAATACCAGGTTTCTGCTTTCAATTACACAGGTGTGTCTGTCTGAAATGGAAAAATACGTAAACATAATAACACAGCAAAACAGTGTGCCAGCTTTGTATCAGGAACAGACAGTTATCAGTTCAGACACGGAAATTACCCTCCAAGCTTGTATCGTTTCTGCTTTCTTATTCAGTGTTTTTATTTTATGCAGCTTTTGTTTTGTGAGCAGAAGTTGTTATAATCCATGTGCATTGCCTCAGCTGCAAATCCCTCGCTCTGTTCTTGTTCTAGCATCACCCTTTATTTATAAAAACATTTCGGTCCCTCCGGACCTTCATCAAGTATTTCAAACAACAAACACGACCGGGCTTAAATACATTTTGCCCCTCCAACGCACATGCACAGAAGAATGCTTGGATGTTCTGGTTCCTTCAAAATGCTTGATCAAAACTAATGTAGACTTGAGCTTAAAAGTTCGGTCTTGATTCTCGATCCTTGGTCTCTCCTGGTCTCTCCGTGAATCTCTCCTGGTCTCTCCCGTTCTCTCCTGGTCTCTCCTGTTCTCTCCTGGTCTCTCCTGTTCTCTTCTGGTCTCTCCTGTTCTCTCCTGTTCTCTCCTGGTCTCTCCTGTTCTCTCCTGGTCTGTCCTGTTCTCTCCTGTTCTCTTCTGGTCTCTCCTGTTCTCTCCTGGTCTCTCCTGGTCTCTCCTGGTCTCTCCTGGTCTCTCTGTGAATCTCTCCTGGTCTCTCCTGTTCTCTCCTGGTCTCTCATGGTCTCTCAGTGAATCTCTCCTGGTCTCTCCTGTTCTCTCTTGGTCTGTCCTGTTCTCTCCTGGTCTCTCCTGGTCTCTCCTGTTCTCTCCTGGTCTCTCTTGGTCTGTCTTGTTCTCTCTTGGTCTCTCCTGGTCTCTCTTGGTCTCTCCTGGACTCTTGTGTTCTCACCTGGTCTCTCCTGGGCTGTCCTGTTCTCTCCTGGTCTCTCCTGTTCTCTCCTGGTCTCTCTGTGAATCTCTCCTGGTCTCTCCTGGTCTCTCCTGATCTCTTCTGGTCTCTCCTGGTCTGTCCTGGTCTCTCCTGGTCTCTCCCTGTAGCTGTGTGTGTGTTTCCATCCCTCTGCTGGCTGTCAGTCTATCAGAGCGTCACGCTTGAAGCTGGCCCCCCTCCCTCCGTCGGGGGCCTTTATCTGATTGGTCCCCTGATGCTTCCTGTTAGCACTGATTAACCGGCGAGTCGCGCCACCTCTGTAAAGAAAACGTTTGAAGCTTTAATTATTTAGAGTCTCAGCGAGGTGAGCGCCCATCGCAGCCTCATGCATCATGCAAAACACTCCGAATGACAGCCGCGCCGCTTTCAGGGCTTTTCCTCTTCTTTCTCTTCTGGCTCCGTACGCCCGGCGTGTTTGTATTAGTGGCGAGCTCTGGGGCGGGAGGTGCAGTTAGCGTGTGCTGTGATGGGAAGCTGAGAGCTGAATTACCTCTAATGGCTGCAGCTGAGAGGAGCGAGGAATGATTTTATGGATGAAGTCGTGTATTTTCCCTCAGATTTAAAGGTCTCTCTGTGAGGCCCGTTAGTGTTCTCCGCTGCATTCGCCGGCTCGTTGTGTTCCCCTCGTTTGGACTCGGACTCGGTCTATTTGCACGGTGATAAAAGAGCAGAGTGATTAAAATGGTGTGATAAAAGCAGCCGAGAACAAGAATGCTGCAGCAGTGGCTGTTTATACGACTGTAGAGAGTCTCAGAGAGGTTTATTAATGACTCGGGTGTGTGTGTGTGTGTGTTTATGGGGAGGGCTAAAGCTTTATTCCGAAATGTTTCACAGATGTCGGAGCCGTATTAATCAATTCAATCAATTTTCTGTCATGAGCATTGAATCAAATGGCTCATCCTCCATGAATGCATCGACTCAGAGACTTTTCACAGCATGAACAAAGTTTCAAAGCAAAGTCGACGTCAGCGGCCGCAGACACCGGGGAACAAAGATTCAGGACTATTGATAGCTTGATAGACAACTCTGCTATTTTTAAACCACTAGTTTGTCCTGAGGGTGGTGCCAGAGGAGAGTTAATGTTTTTTTTATTATTTCTGTTTATACTTTATTAATCCTGCAAGGGGAAATTGCAGTGTTTCACTCTGTTGTTGTTATTATCCACATTACACACAGGTCTGAATTACACATTACACCTGCTCAGCACCTCTACTGCACTAATGGAGAGACGTCAGAGAGTGTGTGTGTGTGTGTGTGTGGGGAGGGGGGGGGGGGGGGGCTGCCCATGGAAAAGGCACCCCGAGCAGTTGGGGGTCCGGTGCCTTGCTCAAGAGCATCTTGTCAGTGCCCAGGAGGTGAACTGGCACCTCTCCAGCTACCAATCCACCACCATACTCTGGTCCGTACGGGGACTTGAACCAGCGACCTTCTGGTTGCCAACCCAACTCCCTACGGACTGTACCCCTTGTGGCCGGGACGGTGGCCCTTGTAAGACATCTCAGACTCAGCATGTCAGGCTCAACTGTCATCAGTTGACCGGGCTGTGGTCAGCTAAATGCTAACGTTAGCATGCTGACACTGAAGGGGAAAAGAAAGTCGTTGTTCGCCCAAAACAAGGAAACAGAAATAGCAAATGAAACATATTTCTGTGAGTTTCTCCGTGATTTAAAACAGAGGATACTCATTGAATGTAACGAGCGTTTCTTGGTGATTTAAATGCGTACAAAGTACACACAAAGCAGAAGACAAAACATAAAAGATATCAAGTGAGTGTGCAGTAGAGTCTGCCAAATTTAACGTGCTCATTTTTCTGCTCATCTTCAGGGTCATAATTGTATTTTGATGTTGTACCAGAATAAGTTTACATGGTTTAATTTTCAGAAAACACCATATTTTTGTTGTACTGCATATTGCTGCAGCTCCTCTTTTCACCCTGTGTGTTGAGCTCTCTGTTTTAGCTACAGAGTGAGACATCTCACCTCTATACCATCTTTGTCTATACCATGTGTCTCGAGATAACTCTTGTTATGATTTGATACTATAAATAAAATGTAATTGAATTGAAAGGGGAAAAGCCAAACAGCATAATATAATCACTTTAAGACATTTTTAATGAATGAAATTAAAACCTAAAGAAAAATCGAAAATGATGCGGTGATATTTCTACAAACATTGTTCCTGTCTCATCTGGTACATCTTTTTGTTTAACGTTGAACATAAATTGTGCAGTTTTCAATTTAACAATGTCCATACATTTCATGGTAGACAGTCAGTAGTTGTGTAAAGCATATATATATATATATATATATATATATATATATATATATATATATATATATATATGTCTAAAGCACGACAAAAACCTTTCTTGGTTGGTTACTGTAGAAATATTGACAGTTAAAAGTTGCACTGTTCTCGTTGGGCTGTGTGCAGTCACTGAGGAAGCGGCTGTACTCCAGGTGAACTCGGATGCACAGAAGGTTAAGCCTGATGTGGCATAAAAGTGCATCGTGTACCAGACGGATAAGCAGAAAAACAGGAAAGACAGTTAAAAGTTACGAGGACAGAAGAGGAAGTTGCACCACACAGACGCCCCCGACCCTGGCGTGTGTGAAGAAGGAGGATAACAGCTTAAAGCGTAACTTTCGCCAAAATGCAACCTTGGGTGTTTTTGTGAATGAGTCAAACTTTAGTTTAAAAGCATATTTAGGAGAGAATCGCCACTTTTAAGATTCACTGTATTCTTGTTTTTGGGTCAAATGGCCTTTTGAATGGGAGAGCTAGGGGCACTTTTATGCTAGCCTCAAAATATCTATTTTTAACCACTAAGAAGACTCAACACAACATGAGACTTTGCTCCAAGTATCTCCAGGAGCTCTACACATTAACTCAGCACTGAGAACATTGTTTGTGTACACAGATTTACTAAAAAGAAAGGTTTTGAATGACTTATTTCAGCAGTTGTTGTTTATGGAGTCCGTTCATTCGCATTCGGAGATCGTAGCGCTCGGAAACAACAAAACCTCAAAACCTTTCTTATTAGTAAACACCCATAGGTTGCATTTTGGCGAGAGTTGCGCTTTAAGGGAGAGAATAGGTCGCGGTCCTCTCTTCAGAAGACAACTTGGTGGACCGAGCCCTGACTTCATGTCTGTCACTAGGGAAACTTAGTCTCTGATTGTGAACCCACAGCCGTGTTGTAAACTTTGCTTAAACTCTTCGTCTCAGATTGATCCTTGTGTTCTGGTAAACTCAAGTCCCTGCAGTGTCCTGCTGCTGTGCCACGCTACACCCTGTAACGCCCTGCAGTGCCCTGATATGACATGAACTACTACGACTACTTTTTCTAGTCACTGATCCATTATCTTTATTGTGACTGTTATTATCGCTGTTCATCACACTGAGTTACTTGTGGTTCCTAGAGTCTCTAAAAGTAGAATGGGAGCCAGAGCCTTTAGCTATCAGGCTCCTCTCCTGCGGAACCAGCTCCCGGTCTGGGTCCGGGGGGCAGATACCGTCACCACATTTAAGAGTAAACTCGCCTCTTGGATAAAGCTTATAGTTAGGCAGTGAGCCTACCAAGAGTCTGGGTCTGCCGAGGTTGCTTCCTAAAAGGAAGTTTTTCCTCGCCACTTAATGCTCTTGAGGGAATTCCTGTAATTGTTTTTTTTATTTTTTATTTAACCTTTATCTAACCAGGAAGAGACTCATTGAGATTAAAAATCTCTTTTTCAAGAGTGTCCTGGCCGAGGCAGGCAGCAGTACAACCACACATACAGTTACATGCAAATACAAAATACACAAAAAACACTAAAAACATAAAACAACAGAAACAGCAAATCCCTCAAAGTCAACCAGAATGCTAAACACATCAGGTAAAACATCTGCAGCCAGATGTGGCTCCGCCTCCAAGTCAAACATCCTCTTAAAAGCGACCAATGAGAGCAGCGCAGTAAGTTTCATGGGTTTCTGTAACTTGTTCCATGTAGAAGGAGCAGTAAACTTAAACGCCTGCTTCCTGGTACTATTTACATTGATATACAATTTACAATTTGTAAATTATAGAGTGTGGTCTAGACCTATTCTATCTGTAAAGTGTCTCGAGATAACTCGTTATGATTTGATACTATAAATAAAATGTAATTGAATTGAAAGAAGGTGTATTTCAGACACATTCCCACAACATATCAACTCTGAAACACAGATAACCACATCAGCCGATCCAAGCAGAAGTGAAGGTGTGATATATAATTACTATCTCTTCATTTAGCGCCAGCGAGTTCTCACGTGTTGTCACAGCCTCGTCTTATGCGCGCCAATTAGTGTTGAAATACTTCTGACTGGGAAACTGTCCTGGGTTGTGGGAGGAGTCCCCTCGCCGCCTCTCGGAGCCGGGCCGAGCTCTTCATGTGCCGCCTTGGGGACGGAGCCGCAGCATGAGACGTTCCCCGTCTGTTAATTGGCCGCCTCTACATGCTCGTTAGTTCACAATGCTTTTAATTTGGCATCTGTCAGGAAATTGCATGCAGGGGCAATTAAAAACGATGCACTATTAGTTTTTGCCAAACCTCACCGACCCAGTTAGGGCCCACTCCACTTAGGGAGTGGGCGGGGCCAAGCAGGGCGGGCGGTCAGAGTGGGCGGGACCAAGCAGGGCGGGCGGACATAGTGGGCGGGGCCAAGCAGGGCGTTCTCCGGAGCGCCTTGAGGATGTTTCTGGAACAATCTCTCCCTTTGGGCTGCTTTCACTTTACGCTTGATGTTTTTTATTTTTCTCGTGCTCAGATGCTATCATCTGGCAGGAATGCATGCAACACACACACACACACACACACACACACACTATATTGTGTGCTGTCAGGAGTTGTGCTGACTCTGTGCGAGCTGCTCCAGCGCCTACTGAGGTAATAAATGAGTTTTAAGGCGGCTGTCCACCTGCTGCAGGATGTTTAAACTGTACAGACAGCACATGGAAGCAGGAAGTCAGAAAACAAAAACCCAGAGGAACCCAACGTTCAAATCTTACAAAGTGCTCGCCATCAGGAAGGAAAAATAAGATCAAGTCCCACTAAGGGATTAGAAGATGGGGGGGGCGTGGGGGTGGGGGGGGCAGGTCCATCTGCCCACAGCTTACATCGGATCCTCTGTAACTAATGTGTTGCTGCTTCCTGATATTATTTTAACACAGATTCATTTCCATCCAGGGCAGGGCAATAGACGGGATAACCACCGAGGCAGGGCAGTAAACGTCATAAGTCTGATGCGCCCGGCTGGTGGACGGCTTCGTCGATGGCGGTAACCTTCCACCAGCCGGGCACATCAGACTGTTTATTGCCCCGCCTTGAGGTGATTATCCCGTTTATTCTACTTCTTGCTTGCCAACATAATAAAACAATTCAAATACTTTAATAATTATGCTTTTTCTTATTCGTATTGCACGCTTATTAAATGTATGTTTGAGTTCCTCTCCCTCAAAAAGTAGTCCCCTTTAGAATACGGCGAATGACGTTAGCTCAGCTGTAGCTAAGTAGATTCTATAGCAACCACACAAGGCTGCATCTGATCACTAGTTTAACTCGCTGTCCGCTGCAGGCGTCCGGGTCAGTCGTCACTGTCAGTGACTACGTTTACATGCAGCCAATAACCCGTTCAAAACCGGAATATTAGCGCACGGCCATGTAAACACTGGCAAAAACCTGAATATGACCCCTGGGTTCCCCCTTTTCTAACCCGAATATTTGGTCATGTATCAGCGTATCTCCATCAAAAGGAACATTGATTTGTGTTCTGCGCATGTTCTATTCACAAGGAATCTTGGTCTTTAGAGTAGAGGAACTTCTTGTATGTGCCATGTGGCGCGTACAAAAACCCGCTTGCAGTATACCGGAAGTAAACAAGAAGTAGAGGTAAACATGGCGAGACACTTTTGGAGCGAGGAGGAAGCCAATGTCTTTATTAGTGTGGTGAAAACCATGAATATAATGTCTTCTGTTGTTGTGTTTGTTGAAATGACGCATATTGCGTCTTAAGGTCGTCCGTACGTCCAGACGCTAACCGTGCGTCGCCGTTTACGTCGGGATATTGCCGATTGATTACAAACTCCATGTATACAGGAGTAACTCTCTCTGCTCACGCACGTAAACGGGTTATTCTGAATGTTTCAGAAACCCGAATAGTGACCTTAACCCGACCATAACCCGGATACTGGCTGCTTGTAAACGTGGTCAGTCTCTCCTTCTGGGGGCTCGTCCACTCGGTGAAAACCTCGATAGCAAAGGCAGTCGACTTCTCCTGTTTGATTCCAGGGCCGTCTTCCCCCGTACGCAGCTCCTCATCTGTCAGATCTGGAAACAGGAAGCCTACCCTGGTACCCTGGTACTACCCTGGTACCCTGGCACCCTGGTGGTACCCTGGTACTAACCTGGTACTAACCTGGTGGTACCGTGGTATTACCCTGGTACCCTGGTACTAACCTGGTACTACCCTGGTGGTACCCTGGTGGTACCCTGGTACTACTCTGGTGGTACCCTGGTACTACCCTGGTACCCTGGTACCCTGGTACCCTAGTGGTACCCTGGTACTACCCTGGTACTACCCTGGTGGTACCCTGGTACTACCCTGGTGTTACCCTGGTGGTACCCTGGTACTACCCTGGTGGTACCCTGGTGGTACCCTGGTACTACCCTGGTACCCTGGTACTACCCTGGTGGTACCCTGGTACTACCCTGGCACCCTGGTACCCTGGTACTACCCTGATACCCTGGTACTACCCTGGTACTACCCTGGTACCCTGGTACCCTGGTACTACCCTGGTACCCTGGTACTACCCTGGTGGTACCCTGGGCCTTGTCTTTATCTTTTGTCATTCTGTCGTCCACGTCTCTCTTTAACCAGTCCTCAAATGTCTTCCCTACTCCAAATATATTAAAATTGACAATGAATTCGTCCATTTTTAAAACACTGTAGCAAATGTTTAGAACTACGGCTAATAACGTTAGCAACTGTAGCTAAGGTTAATTAGTTTCTATAGCAACCACACAAGGCTGCATCTGATCGCTAACGATAGTTTAATAACGTAGCTGCTACATAAACTACGTATCGACTGACCCTCCGATAGATTTCACACACGCTTTAGAAACTTATTTAAACAAGGTTTATTTTTACAACGGACCTCATGTTTGAAATGAAAAACAAATACAAGCGGCGTATTGATCTACTATTGATGACGCTGTGCTCAGTCGGCGGGCAACCTGCCGGGTTAATGCCCTCCTCCCAGCCAATCAGAATCAAGCTTTCTTAAACAAAGTAGAATAAGTACATTTACTCAAGTCTAAATGTTGAGGTACTTGTACTTCACTTGAGTCTTTTCTTTTCATGCCACTTTCTACTTCTACTCCGCTACATTTCAGAGAGAAATATTGTACTTTTTACTCCACTACATTCATCTGTTACAGCTTTAGTTACTAGTTACTTTAGTTACTCCACTACATTCATCTGTTACAGCTTTAGTTACTAGTTACTTTACACATTAAGATTCCTGCACACAAAACACATGTAGTTTATAAATTCTGATGTTTTATTCTGAAGTAAACTAGCCGACAATATAACGGCTACAAGTCCAGCTGAGATGATCAGACCATTAAACACACAACTAACTGTGTGTGTGAGTGTGTGTGTGTGTGTGTGTATGTTTGGATCTTTTACACTTTCTAAAATGTTTGAATACTTTAACTACATGTTCCTGTTGATTCTGACAGACTTTTACTGAAGTAACATTTTCAATAACTTTTACTTGTAACAGAGTACATCAACAGCGTGGTATTAGTACTTTTACTGAAGTAAAGGATCTGAACACTTCCTCCAGCGGTGCACAAATGTGCATTTTAAATAAAGATCCGTTGACGCCCGAAATAAAAACCTCCCAGTTCACAACTTCAGAAGTAGCTGAACTGTTTTCCTTCACAGCGTTCCTGCAGTCTTTAGTTCATTTGATTATCTGAGAGAAAAAACACAACAAATCAGATATGTCACTTTTGATTTCCGCTCTAGTCTTCATGCTTGTCGGTGTTTAGTCTTGTGATTCCTCCTCTGGTGACAGTCATCTCGCCTCCACGCCTCCTCGCCTCCACGCCTCCACGCCTCCTCGCCTCCACGCCTCCTCCCTTCACTTCCTGCAGTCGCACGCTCTCGTTTGTTTGTTTGTTTGTTAATTACTGACTTTTTTTGACACCTGTGCCAACTCTGTGGTGCCAAGAAACAGCCTTCTGCACAAAGACACACACACACACACACACACACACACACACACACACACACACACACACACACACACACACACACACACACACACACACACACACAGACAGACAGACACACACACACACTCGTCCCCTTGTGTGCAATTACCTCTTCTTTACTATTTACCTCCCGCTGCACGCTAGCTGTTTTTGAAGGGTAGCAGGTAAACAAAACACACACACACACACACACACACCTCCTGGATGCAGGCACGCGGGGTGTCAGGGAGTCAAACGGCTTCCTGTCAGAAACTTCCGGCGGTGTCACGTCAGGTGCCCCCCCCCCCCCCAGCAACCCCCCAGCCCCCCCCCCCCCCCCCCCCCCCTCCCCCAGTACCCCCCCAGCCCCCGCCCCCCCCCCCCTCGAGGGTTCAACGTGCGTTCAGAAGAGTTGAAGAAAAAAAAGACAACAAAAGAGAATTCCCCGAACGCTCCTCCGCTGGTGATTGTCGTTTAGCAGCGGCGTCCCCGGTGGGCTTCGCAGAATTTATTATTTATTTGTACAGCACTTTTCATACAAGCAAATGTAGCAACATCCCCCCCCCCCACACACACACACACACACACACACGAGGAAGGAAATGGCTTTAAGGATATGAGGACAATGCAGATGTGCCCTGACAACAGAAAGCATGTATTAATGTACAGAGACACGACAATAAAGATCAACCACAATGACACAACGTGAGCCTTCAGAGAACAGAGGCGACTCGCCGCTGATAACCTGCAGGACGCCACGGCGAGCTTTCTCCGGGGACAGTACATGAAGAAAAGTACCCAGGCTGATTTCAAAAAGAGGAATAAAAAACCGGCTGACCAGGATGGAGTTGCCTGGGGACAGAGAGGAAGAGAAAGCGAGATGAAGGGAGGGCGAGTGAGATACATTTATATTATGTGATTAAAGTGGAAGGGGAGGCTGCTCGGCCGCTGACAGACACGCCGTGATGTAGTGGGAGTCCAGCCGCAGCTCTATACTCTCTAATTGACCCCGGTTAGGATCCACACACCCTTTCCCCGGCTCACAAAGAGCACCTAATTGCTGCAGCTGATTGGGTCCTGATAGAATTACGGCTGTCAGGGAAGGTCATTAGGCTCGGATTCATCTTCCATCCCGGGGACGAGAAAAGCCGCCCTCCTTATTCCTCGAGCTGTTTTAACGAGCTCGCCGTGAGCTCTTTTGTCAGGGAGAAAATCCCAGATAAAGCAAAAAAGCCGTCCTGCTCGCGTTCGATGCGTGTGTGTGTGCGTGTGCATGCGTGCGTGTGTGTGTCTGTGTGTGTCTGTATGTGTGTGTGTGTGTATGTGAGCGTGTGTGTGTGCGTGTGCGTGCGTGTGTGTGTCTGTGTGTGTGTGTGTCTGTGTCTGTGTTTGTGTGTGTATGTCTGTGTGTCTGTGTGTGTGTGTGTGTGTGTGTGTGTGTGTGTGTGTATGTGTTCGTGTGTATGTATGTGTGCGTGTGTGTGTGTGTGCGTGCATGTGTGTGTCTGTGTGTGTGTGTGTGTCTGTGTTTGTGTGTGTCTGTGTGTGTGTGTGTGTGTATGTGTGTGTGTGTCTGTGTGTGTGTGTGTGTGTGTGTGTGTGTATGTCTGTGTGTCTGTGTGTGTGTGTGTGTGTGTGTGTGTGTGTGTGTATGTGTTCGTGTGTATGTATGTGTGCGTGAATGTGTCTGTGTGTGAGTCTGTGTCTCTGTGTGTGTGTGTGTGTGTGTGTCTGTGTGTGTGTGTGTGTGTGTGTGTGTGTCTGTGTGTGTGTGTGTGTCTGTGTGTGTGTGTGTGTCTGTGTGTGTGTATGTGTGTGTGTGTGTGTGTGTGTTTTGTGAGAGCAAACACCTTTCGCTCCCCTGAAGTTAATGGCGTGCGGAGCAGCAACGGAGGCTTTAACTGGCGAGGTCAAGCCGAAGCTTCCCGCCGCAGGACGTGAGACTCTCAGATAGACGCCGTGACGCCTGACCCCCCCCCCCCCCGAGGTGTCTTCCTCTGTGAGCATCAGGTATGTGCTACGAGAACGGTTTCTACATAACCACATTAACAAGCCGCCCAAATTACTCCACCGGCAACGCTGTCAACATGTCTGAAATAACACGCTTCAAAAACTACAAACTATTCAGTGAAAGCTCCAGAACTTCCACTTTGTACGTATAGATGTGCGCGTCGCCCAAGCATTCTGACTATTTCCTAGTAATTAAACAGGTAAATGTCCATGTACATGTGTGAAAACGTGCACATAGATACTTAGATGTGCATGAATTATATTTTTTACTTTGGTGGCGATCACCCAGGAAAAGTTGTGTTAACGTCCTGTTGCAACAGGGATCGCGTTGTGTTAAGAAAGTTATTTCTACGGTGCTTTCCAGTGTGCTGAGAGAGACACTAACACAAAAAACAATGCATTTTCAAGGACAGGTTGAAATTCCTCAAACGTGTCCCAATGCATTTCACATAACTCATAATACTCACTCAGATAGACAGCGTCACGTCTGACCCTCTGTGAGTATTAGACGTGCTATGAGAGGTTTGTACTGTATGTATACAGCAGTGCCGAGTGCAAAGAGTGCTGGATTAAATATTTAAAAGGGTTATGTAATGGGTTACTTTATCTACATAGAGTAGCTGGTTATGTACACAATATGCATGTATGCATGATTGCATATTGCGCTTAGATTTATGTTTGGAATGATGGTAATATGTTTATGTTAAAGTACATTTTGTCTTTGTAAATATACAATCCATAATGTGTTAGGTATGTGGATGTTTTAGTGTACAGGGTCAGGCTGTTCTCATGAAAAGTACAGCACCGTAATGTGTATGTATTCCACGTATTTATTACTGTCAGCAGCACAATGACTGCTGGTGCGTGAGAGGGAGGAGGTCGGGGGGGGATGTTTGGCTCCTAAAACTCAAGACTTTCACCCAGGAAACAGGTGTTCATGTCCTGAAGAAGTTAAAGAAACACGTCGACTTATTGGGACTTTGTCTTATTCCCCGTATCCCCCAGAGTTAGACAAGTCCACACGTACCTTCTCATCACCGTGCGTGTCATAGCTCTGTCTGACGCACCCACCGCTAGTTTACCTCCAGGATCTGGTCTAAGCTAGGCTAGATGGAGCCGGTTACCTCCAGGATCTGGGCTAAGCTAGGCTAGATGGAGCAGGTTACCTCCAGGATCTGTGCTAAGCTAGGCTAGATGGAACCGGTTACCTCCAGGATCTGTGCTAAGCTAGGCTACATGGAGCCGGTTACCTCCAGGATCTGTGCTAAGCTAGGCTAGATGGAGCCGGTTACCTCCAGGATCTGTGCTAAGCTAGGCTAGATGGAGCCGGTTACCTCCAGGATCTGTGCTAAGCTAGGCTAGATGGAGCCGGTTACCTCCAGGATCTGGTCTAAGCTAGGCTAGATGGAGCCGGTTACCTCCAGGATCTGTGCTAAGCTAGGCTAGATGGAGCCGGTTACCTCCAGGATCTGTGCTAAGCTAGGCTAGCGGCGGTAGTAGTAAATAGTCCTTTTGGTGCCTTAACTTACCTGTTGTCACTTTTTGTAATGACAGCTAAACTTAACTGTCATGTGACCGGTTGTCAGATAGATGAGCATATAAAGTGTTTTTCAGACATTCAGAGTTCCCTGAAGATGAAGCCTACTGACTTTGGTGATCATCTGCTGCTTCCTGTAGCGCCAACATTGGGTCAACATTTTTATCTGACCAGTACTTTGGTTTCTGATCAAATACCTGCAAAACAACAGGTATTCCCATCGGCCTCAGCTGTCCTCTGTGTTTATTGGTTGTTCACTCCGCTGACAGATAAAGTAAAGACTCAATTTGAGACTTAACTGTAGGTATGATAAGGACATCTTTTTGCAGTGCAAGTAAGCATCCTGTAGACGTGTTTAAAGCCCAAGCTGTCACTCGGCTGTAGGTGGTTGAGTGTTTGCGATTGTGCACGATCACACACAGCTCAGTCCTTATGCTCTCCATCAGCTGCTCTCACGAAGACGAAAGCTGATAACAGGACGTCTGGAAACCGGCTGATCCCTCGCCGCTCTGAACAAGGTCAGACAATCTGCCTCAGTTTGTGTGAGAGAAAAATAAAACAGTGAAGTGAAAGAGACCGAGAGAGTAAGAGAGAAAGGGAGAGAAAATATACAATGTACGATGGATTTAGTTCTTAGCGGGAGAAGCGGAACATCGATG
>CM042435.1:37868842-37873842 GCA_023631565.1 Gymnocephalus cernua
TACCTGCTTCATTTATTTCAATTCTGTCACAGACTGGAATGTGATCATCGTTGTGCTTCTTGCAAAGTTCAACCCAATGTTTCTGTCTTTTAGTAGAGTTAAAACCATTGTTTACTGGCTATATTAGCCCGTATGCATCTATCTATCTATCTATCTATCTATCTATCTATCTATCTATCTATCTATCTATCTATGGCAGCTGTGGCTCAGTGGTAGAGTGTCTGCCTGCCAATCGGAAGGTTCGATCCCCGACCCTGCAGCCCCATGGCGAAGTGTCCTTGGGCAGTTGCCTGCTGATGAGCCTCGTACGGCAGCCTCGGCCTCAGTGTATGAATGTGTGTGATTGGTGAATGGTTCCTGTATGTTAAAGTGCTCTGAGTAATCGTTAAGACTGGAAAAGCGCTATACAGTATTTACATCTATCTATCTATCTATCTATCTATCTATCTATCTATCTATCTATCTATCTATCTATCTATCTATCTATCCATCCATCCTTCTTAGTTTCCTTCTCATTATGTAACAGAAGCTCTTGTTTGTAGGCGTGTAATGGCCTCACCGACAGCTTCTGTCGGATATATATTTGTTTTCCAGTGTGTGAGAAAGTGAGCGTAAATGGCCACCGCTGGTTGCTCGGCGCAGCGTGTGTGAGATGGAGGCCGGAGCTGTCGGCTGCCGGACGCTCTTCAGTACATTAAAGCCCTCCAGCTGTCCATTAGTGCACCTCTGTCATGTTTAAGAGCTGAAGGTGGGAGTTGCACATTAGCTGAAAGCTAACACGAACGATATAGATGTGTGGAATTTAACCCTTGACCTTTGCGTGGGCTCGCCCACGCTGCCCAGCGGAGCCAGCGGAGCCAACGCCCCCTAACGCGCTGGGAGGGTTCACGGAGTAATCAAAACAAATGAGTCAGTGAACGGATAGGGAAGCAGCGCCGTGAGCAGATTCCTAATGACGACTAATATTAGCATAACCCAATATGCCTGTTGATCAAGGGTAAACTTTTGGGGGAGGACATGTTGGATGCAGAATAAACAAAAGCAGCTGCTGCCAAGGCTGCAGCAGCCTTCAGAGGGAGGAGAACGACGGCGAGGCCATTCTTAATGTGGGCTGAGCCCGCTGCTTGGATACGAGACAATCTGTCGGCTCCGCACACGCTCAACAACTCCAGCTTGACTTCACACTGCAAAACAGCTAAATCTCACCAAGCATGGTCATCTAATTTCTAGTCAAAATATCTAATAACACTCAAAGGTCCCATATTGTAAAAAGGAATATTTCAGTGTCTTTTTTCTTCATAAAGCACGTCGAGGTGCTGTAGAAATACTGCACTGTTATATACTAATATGTACTGTTGTACTAATATGCACTGTAAGTATAAAAACGCTCAATCCACAGAGAAATGAACACAGTCTGTATGATGCAAGAACAACAACACAAAGTTACAGTAGAAACCCAATTACAAGCATGAACCTGAGAATGGATATGGGACCTTTAATGTAAGACACAATCAACTAACAGTCTTATTTCAGTGAGATATAGAGACTTTTTTGTAGACAATGCATCTAAAGTCTCCGACCCACCAACCACACGGTTCTGACCACCAACCAGACGGTTCTGACCACCAACCAGACGGCTCTGACCACCAACCAGACGGTTCTGACCCACCAACCAGACGGTTCTGACCCACCAACCAGACGGTTCTGACCCACCAACCAGACGGCTCTGACCACCAACCAGATGGTTCTGACCCACCAACCAGACGGTTCTGACCACCAACCAGACGGCTCTGACCACCAACCAGACGGTTCTGACCCACCAACCAGACGGCCGACCGGCGGCAGTAAAGCCAGTCGGACTGATCAGTCTCCCCGAGTCGGTCCAAAAAGTTCCTCAGAACACACCGAAGAGACGCCGACTTGAGCGTACGTTCTGCACGTGTGCGAGACGTAATACGTCTCCATAACAGCAGGCGGCGCTAATCTGGATTGTCGACCAAGAAAATGAAAACCGGCAGCTGATTGGACAAACGCGTCACGTGGGTCTGGCTGCTCCCCGACCATAATGGCGTCTCGTTCAGAACACGATTTCATATTCTACTAAAATATTTCACCGTGACGTGTTTCGTGACGCTCATCCCGCTCGTCATTTCCTGGTTAGCTCTCCACCAATCAGATTGGTCGTTGAATCCGACTGCCCGCCTTCCGATTCAACAAGTCAAATCGTCCCAAATGAAGGCCGACGGCTCCTCCGACTGACGACGGCACGGAACACACCGACCAGACTCGAGTCACCGACCTCGCCAGACTCGAGTCACCGACCTCGCCAGACTTGAGTTACCGACCTCGCCAGACTCGAGTCACCGACCTCGCCAGACTCGAGTCACCGACCTCGCCAGACTTGAGTCACCGACCTCGCCAGACTCGAGTCACCGACCTCGCCAGACTCGAGTCACCGACCTCGCCAGACTCGAGTCACCGACCTCGGCAGACTGTCAGACGGCTGATTATCGGGTCGGTGTGTCGGCACCTTTAAATATTTTGTTAAGTGAGAGTCTTGGAAACATCTTGTTTTGAGTCTCAGATGAAACGTCTCATGAGGTTTTTAATCTGCTGTGTTATTTCAAGTGAATTTCTACATCATCCATTGGCAGATATTTTTACTAAAAAACCACCTGGATCCATCGTTACTTTCCTTTATTGTTGACGTGGCCCTTTGTTCCAGTGCAGCAGAGTTCTCAGAGGCAGCAATTACATTTAGGGAGGGAGGGGAGCACTTTGCACAATTGCATTAATATATTTATTTTTCTTCTTTTACAAAAAAACACACATTTCTTTCCTCTCCTCCTTCCAGTTTTCCCCCCGGCAGGTAATTGCACGGAACTCCTCCTCGCTGCTTTCCGTTACAGACCTGCCGCGCTTGTCATTTAAATATTACATGAAGACTTAAGTAACAATTGTTGTTCTTTTGCCCATCAACTATTCATGTTGTCTAAGTGAGGTGCACCGTGGGAGAGGAGTGTGGGAGACGGTCTCCATAGGAACCTGTTTGCGATGCTTTTTACGGGGGGAAGTAAAAGCAAACACTGCAGAAATGAAGTTATTCATTGACTCCTGTTTAGCCTTAAAAGCGGATTCTTCCTAACAACTAGCGACCTCTCCGTTTGCTTCATCTTCACAAAGTCATGATGTGTCATTACATGTCAGTTAGCAGACGCGACTTCCAATTAAGTGCTTTCAACTCTGAAGGTGCCAACTCCAGACAACAAGCAATAAGTGCAGCAACACTAGCTACAAATAAGCAGAACTACAAAGAGCCATATGAAAGTGCAGCTTCAAGAAATATATATATATATATATATATATATATATATATATATATATATATATATATATATATATATATATATTTACCGAGGTGTAGTCGGAAGAGATGTGTTTTTAGCCTTCGGTGGAGATGTGTAGGCTTTCAGCCGTCCTGATGTCAGTATGGAGCTCATTCCACCGTTTAGGAGCCAGAACAGCAATCAAATAATAACAAGTGATAATTAGGGATGTTGTCTGTGATGTTAATTACATGTCAATCGGCCATTTCTGTAATTTGTCAAGTAAAAATTACCCCGCAAATGACCCATATTTCCCTGGCCACCAATAATATTACTGTAGTCACGTGTGAATCGACATGTCTGTGATTTGGCGGGTCGTATATATTATTTTTTCAAGGTTTTTGTTTCCTGTGCGCCTTTTCCATCCCTCTCACGAAGACGGATACGGGATCGCAAGACTTCCGTCCCCGAGTCAACGCGCTTCCCGCGGTGATGCTGTGTGGGTGCCGCCGCGGCGAGAATAAGGTCTACGCCTCCGGTAACCTCTACCGGGCCTGGCCCAGAAAGACAGGGAACCCCCGACCCCCCCTCCTCCACGCAGCTGCTAGTAGCCACGGAGGACACGGAGGAATATGAAAACATGATGGACTCTTCAGAAGAGGTCATCATCTTCACCCGAGTTTCTGCGCGGGAAAGTCAGCGGACGCCACGATGTCCTGACCCTCGTCACGCTGAGAGATCCAGAGAGAGCTGTGTGGCTGAGGGTCTTAATTAGCTCGTTAGCAACTCATTTGGCTTGAATGTAACGGACGTTCATTAATATCAAAAGCTTACGCACTACAGCTTTAGGAAAACAAGAATTAGCGGAATTAATAATAGACAAAAATGAGAAGTTGGATATCTTTCAGTGGGCCCCTAAAACAATGCAGACATAATAATAATTCTGCTGTAAGAAGGAAAACTGCAAATAATATAGTTATATTACTCAATAAGGCCAAACTGCACCCTTACCTTTTAAAATAAAGAAGACGCAACATATTCAGTTAACATGGAGATTTCACACACACACACACACACACACACACACACACACACACACACACACACACACACACACACACACACACACACACACAGAGAGTCTCTGAGTGTAATAAGTCAAAACGCAGGCCGAGCAGGCAGCGCATGAATACCAAACACATCCTAATTGATTACCTAATTTATGCAATAACCAGTACTTCTTAATTATAGTTATTTATCGGCCAAATGTTTACAGGGCTCGGCTGATTCATGGGCGGTGTGTCGAGCCGCGGGTCACACTCAGCGGACCCTGTTCATAACGCTGACAGCAGAATTATCGCAGCTCCACTTCATCATCAGCCAGCAACCAGCGGCCGCGTGCTCCGGAGGAAGCGGAGGGTGAACGTGAAATACGGTGATCAGAAAATCACGTTCTTACTTAACATGTTAAGTATTCTTATAAAATAAACGGAGCTACGGTCCATGAAACTCACTACATCAGCGTGCTACATTTGCCAAAGACGACAACAGCGTCACAGATTGTGTTTTTGGTTTAATTTAATTTCTGCTCCTGATACGGCTCTATACCTGCAGAGACGTGAACCCTGCTGCAGATAGCTGATCCATCACAAGGGTTTATTTTTACCACAGTGA
>CM042435.1:37878842-37941342 GCA_023631565.1 Gymnocephalus cernua
ACACAATGTCGGTGGATATGTTCATAAAAAACAAGACTTTTATTTTAAATCACATTTTATTGCGGTCCTTCAGTGAGCCGGCGATCTTTCTGTAAACCAACTCGTTCTCACTCCGAACTCGTAACATACGGACGTTTGGACGGCGGCTGTCAGCGACCAAGCACATTTAGATAAAGCGCGTTATATGACGCTAAAGGAGACTTTTGGCGTCAATAACAACGACAAAGTCACCTGACCAAGCGTCCGTATGTTACCAGATGGGGGGGGGGGATCTGGTGCGTGAACCTAACCGACCTGTTCTTGTGCAGCGTGTCAGTTCAGCCTGTTCTCATCAACCGTTCGTTCAGAAAGCTACGAAAAGTTAAGCACTGTAATTCGTAAGCATTTGCACGTTTCTTTTCTTTTTCAGTACGCACCACATTGACTGCTGTCTAAGAATGTGGCCACATAGGGAGGAGGTCAGGTGGATGATGGGTAGGTCATGAAACACAGGGCTTTCATGCAGGTGAGGAGGAGGAGAAGAAGGAAGAGAAAGAGAGCTTGATCATAGTTTAGATTGAAGTATCTCCCCAGACACTAATGAGGTCTAACTCCTCCCTCTCCCTCCACTGACTCGCTCCATCACTGTTCTCCATGTCGTAGGCCTAGTCAAGGTTTTAATGTCACTGTCTCTGTCTGGGACTAATGCTGCGTTCCAGGCGACCCGTAACCCGTGTTTTCACCACCTTCTACCCGTGAAAGTGCCCTGGAACGCCAGTCCAACCCGTAACTTACTACCCGTGACCTCGTACCAGATCGCTGTACTCCCAGTTACACACACATAAACAACAATGGCGAGCCCTGTTGATGCCGTACAGACGCCGGTGATTAACGGCGAGAAATAGAAATAAATAGACATAAACAGGCAACGTGAAGTAATTCTGCACATTGTAATCAAAACAATACACATATGATTGTGTACTACTACAGGTTATGTTTATTAAATGAAGCCCAAAATATGTTGCTGACTAGAAATCACTAGTATTAGCTAACGCTAGCTAACATCAACATTAGGTAGCCGCTAGCTAACATTAACGTTAGGTAGCCTAACCCTGCCAACGGCACAATGTTTAGCTCGCCAGCTCGTGACTTTGCCTGGAACGCTACCAAGTCGTGAGTCGTGACTTGAAGTCGTAACTTACGGGCTAAAAATTGTGTCTGGAACGCAGCATAACTCCCACAGGAGCATCATTGTGACAAATGTAGATTGACGTTAAAGTCCCATCAAATCCGCCCTGGTTGTTCACACTGCGTGTCATGAATCCCGCCTCCCGAGTCTGTTTTTCTGCCTGAGCTTCCTGTATTCTGTCCTGGAGTCTGTTTTGCACCCTGTCTGGAAGCAAGGCGGGAGATCTCTCAACTACCCACACCTGCTTCTCATCAGCTATCTGCACACCTGGTCCTGATCACCACCTCTTCACTCTGACCTCACATCCATTCCCAACAGTATGTTGTGCCTGCGTATCAGCTTCAGTTTGCTAAGAGTTAGTTATTTCTGCCTGCTGTTAACCTCCGTTTCCTCTGCCTGCAGTTACTCTCCCGGGATATTCACTCCACTTCTGCCCGGTTGTCAGTTTCATCAGAAACAGCGTTGGATCTGCTCATTCCCTCCCACCTACTCACCTCCACAGCCCTTCCATGTTCAAATCATTAAATAAATACTCACCTGTATTCTGCTCAGCTTGTCCTGGTCGGATTCTGGGTCCCGAGCCAGTAAATCGTGCCACTGCGGCCACATTTAAAAAAAAGGACCACATACGGAAGTGGTCTAAATCTAACTAGAAAAAATCTGATCTGGGCAAAATTTGAGTGTCTGAACTGGTCACTTGACCCCCCCCAAAAAAAATCATATTTGGGCCACTTTTGCCTGCAAAAAGTCTTAAATTAGATTTGGTGAAACCTGCAGAAACCCTGTATAACAATACGAGAACATGTGCATCACCTTTAAACATTTGGAGCTATACTGTCAGAGAAACAAGTCGTAGAGAGAACAAAGACCATGCAGGGGGGGGGGGGGACATGCCTCCCATTATTATGTCCTCCGGTCTCCATCTTGTGTTTCTCAGTAACTTTGTGAGCAGAGCAATAAAGGCTCGGGCTAACGGCCCTGACGAGGATGGACTTGCTAATTTCCTAATGGCTTCTTCTTCCTGTGGGCCATTAGATAAGCAGCACCAGCCACCACTCATGCAACCGGCGTGATGTAACCCCCACTGATCGCTATCGGGCCTGCTAATGGCCTCTGAGAGGAAGAAAACACTTGGCTGCGTGTAATGCTAACCGGAGCGGATCAACCGTGTCACAGGGCTTTGATTTAGCGTTCGATACGCTGTTAGTTATCGGGCCGCTCTGTGTTTCTCTGGATGTGTCGGGCGATCGGCTTCAATCATTAGCACAGGAAGGTCCGCGCCGTATTGATTTCGATGAGCGCTCGACCCCCATCATTACCAGACACCTTGTAAAGACTAACCGCTGACGGCACATCAAGACCTCACGCAGATCTGCAGGTTCTGCTGCACGCAGATGCACAAAGGCTGCTCAGGGTTTATAGGAGGGAAGAGATCAGCAGAGATGGGAAAAGTACTCACTTCTCATACTTAAGTAGAAGTACAGATACTTGTGTTAAAAAATACTCTGGTAAAAGTAGAAGTACTGATTTAACTTATTTACTTAAGTAAAAGTAAAGTACAGGCTTGGAAATGTACTTAAAGTATAAAAGTAAAAGTAGCCTTGCGAATGACAACCATTTTTTATGTAAAGCTACCTGGACCACAAATGTTACTAGAGTGCAAGCTGAGAAACTTCAGTAGACATGGAGAAAAGGCTCTTTATATATATATATATATATATATATATATATATATATATATATATATATATATATATGCCATGTCTACATTTTAAATGGATGTCTGCCAAAAGGCCTAAAACATCCCATATATGATTATTGTGACAGAGACTGGGACTCCAGGTTAATAAGATTCTGACTGAGTAGCAAGATATGAATTCAGTTGTGATTCTGTAATAATTCACAGATCCAGTTCCATTTTTAATCAAAATTTAAAGGAATCTACATGTAAGTTCTGCATACTTTTAGAGTACAACTAACCAGTGGTGTAGTCTATTTTTTTGTAGTGAGTATACTGTGATTACTGTCCCAGAGCGACACCCCAGACAGTCGGTACTGTGACATTTCTGAATACCAACTGTACACGGGCAACAGACGTTTAAGTATTGATGGCGTTTATTTAAAGTCCTGGAAAAACAACACTTAGAGTTGAGAAAAGATGAGACAGATTTAACTTTTTGAGAAATGCAACCGAACCTGAACGCAACAGGACATCACATCACACAAATAAGCCATTTAACCGACCCCCCCCCCCCCCCCCCCCCCCACACTGCCACACAAAACCATGACTAATAATTAGCATCATCATACAACTTTTGTATCTATTAGCAGTAAAATCTGCTGATAAGGGCCTACATTTACTCAAAAGTATTTAATAAACGGTTTACAATCTTCAGCACCATGGCTAACAAATGCATAAAAAGCTCCACTCTTTCTATTTTAGTTAATTATCTGACCATTGATAACTAACATTACCATATAGTCATTTCATTGTGTAAAGCAATGCATATTTAAGATTTAAGAATTTACTCTAATATTGCATAGTCATTGACTATGACCTCAGACACACAGGTACACACACACACATAGACACACACACAGGCGCGCACACACACACACACGCATGTACACACGCGCACACGCGGTATCATATAAGCTAGGCTACTCTCACTTACCAGGTAACAGTAGGCTAACGTTGGTGGCAGCTGCAGTATCACCCGACGTGGCAGCAGCTTCAGGGACAGACTTTAGAAAACACTGACGTAGTGTTATTTAGGTCTGTTTAGTAACGTTTCATATCTCGTTACTTATAAAACTTAGTTCAAACTCTAGGGAACTAACCAGTTGCGAGAAAGGAAAGACCGCGCAAAGAATGCAACTTGTTGTTGCTTAGTAACGTTAAGTGACCTCACGTCAGATCCAGGGCCACGGAAGCCCCGAAGGTCCAAATGTCAGAGCTTCCCAACACAGACGGGGTGAATTTATGAATGAAAATGAGAACGTTCTGTCACAAACAATGTTGTTACATATCATCGCGCTTTTGTAAGTGGGTAAGTAACGAGACACTTTTGTAAAACGTAAGGAGTAGAAAGGACCGGTATTTATGTTAAAAATGTAAGGAGTAAAAGTAAAAAGTCGGCACAAAAATAAATAGTAAAGTAAAGTAAAAATACCTGAAAAATCTACTTAAGTACAGTAACGAAGTATTTGTACTTTGTTACTTCCCATCTCTGGAGATCAGTTTATGTTCAGGCCGGTCTGTGTGTTGGACGAAAGAGGATTAGAAAATAAATATGAAGTTCATAATAGTTCATAACAGCTTTAAAGTGATCATTGTTTCCTCTAAACCATACAGACATCATGAGTAGTTAGTTCCACAAATACGATCCACAGCCTGACGTCATCAGATTGTAGTCAGAATATGTGTGTGTGTGTGTGTGTGTGTGTGTGTGTGTGTGTGTGTGTGTCTGTGTGTGTGTGTGTGTGTGTGCGTGCGTGTGTCTGTGTGTGTGTGTGTGTGCGTGCGTGTGTCTGTGTGTGTGTGTGTGTGTGTGTGTGTGCGTGCGTGTGTGTGTGTGTGTGTGTGTGTGTGCGTGCGTGTGTCTGTGTGTGTGTGTGTGCGTGCGTGTGTGTGTGTGTGTGTGTGTGTGTGTGTGTCTGTGTGCGTGTGTGTGTGTGTGTGCGTGCGTGTGTGTGTGTTTGTATGTGTGTGTGTGTGTGTGTGTGTGTGTGTGCGTGCGTGCGTGTGTGTGTGTGTGTGTGTGTGTGTGTGTGTGTGTGTGCGTGCGTGTGTGTGTGTGTGCGTGTGTGTGTGTGTCCTACAATGTGTTAATACTTTAAGTACATTTTCCTGATGATATTTACACGTGTAGCAGTATTTTTATAGTGTGGTATTAGAACAATACTTGAGTAAAGGATCAGAATACTTCTTCCACCGCTGGTCCTATTACTGTACTGAGTATTTGCAGCCTGACCCCCCCCTCCCCTGACAGACTGACTGAAGTGTGTGACTGCTTCCTCTGTGCTTCAGTCACTCTGCTGTCGTTTGGCAGCGCCTCACGCTCCGACTCGCGGCCTGTCGTTAGCTCCTCGCCGTATCAGAACGGCATAATGGCGTTTGCAAAAAGCCTAATTAGATCTAAATTAGCGTCACTTTTCTTGACTCAACATTATGGATCGAGGATGACGAACTAATTACGCTGCTATTAATGCAGAGAGAGAGGTTAATGACGGGAGGGGCTCGCTCAGCCGCCGGAACTAGACGCTCCCTTCCAAGTTTTATTTTAACATTAACATCTACAGCTTCAGAATAGATATCTGGCAGGTTTCTCTATAGAGCCCCCCCCCCTACAGCTCCTATGTTTCCTCGTGTCTGACTCCTCTCTCGGTCAGTCTGCCGTTTCCTCTTCCTCTCTTCCTCCCACAATGCTTTCCTAGCTTTCTGCTTCTTTTTTCTCAGCCGTGACGATAGTGTGAAAAAGTCCATCTCTACCTTGTTAGCCGGTTCCTGAACGGCCGTATGTGTGCGGCGCCGTGAAGCGATTCGTTAACACGGCGAGACCTGATATCACGCCGTACTTCCTGACGCTGAGGCCGCCGGCTCACCGGCCCAAAGTTGCAAGGGTGGTTTTTCATCTCCCAGGCGAAAGGGGGGAGACGACCACCATTCAACCAGAAACAGTCATATAACCATTCCAGTCACTCAGCTGTTCAGTTAAGGTACATTAAGATAAAAAATACCCGAAACGCTCGTTATCTGTTTTTTTTGTTTGTTTTTTTCACTTGAGCACAACATTGGAAATTAGAAAACAAAACAAAATGAGACGTTATCCGTTTTTTGATTTTGGTTTTGGAAACAAATATTAAGAAAAGATGGTATGGTCCACTGTAGGGGTGTCTGAAATCACTGGGAAACATATGTACAGGTGAGAAGGATATATACATGTTTTACCTCTTCTGGGGTTGGGTTGTCTTTGTTAAGAGGGACAAACCTACCTCTTCTAAATATTGGGGGGGGGGGGGCATGCATATACCCTCCACCCCCCCACCCCCCAAAATCTATGCCTCTGCTCCCTTTCATTTCTGCTGAGGTGAGCTGCACTTTCACTCTGCTCATGATCAATGTACACTTTATATGTGGTAAACAAATAATAACTCATGTTAACAGGCAGTCAACGGCTCTGCAGACTAAAGCATAACTGCGGTGGGCCTTTAGGATGCAGGAACACGAGGTATTCACCTGCAGTTATGTGTGGAACAAATCATCCATCTGAACTTTAGATTACAGCCATTCACAGGTGGGGCTGTTAGCAGGATCACAATACTGTGTGACACGAGAGAATAATGCACAAAAGGCAACGCGGAATGAAAAGCAGCGACATCTGTTCATCACAAGTCAACAGAATTACACTGTAAAAAAGCTCCATGTGAAGTAATTTTGTAGGGAGCGTGCCAATGTTCCCACAGCCCAATGTTCCCACAGGTCTATGTTCCCACAGCCCTATGTCCCCACAGTTCTGTTCCCACAGCCCTATGTTCCCACAGCCCAATGTTCCCACAGCCCTATGTTCCCACAGCCCAATGCTCCCACAGCCCTATGTTCCCACAGCCCAATGTTCCCACAGCCCTATGTTCCCACAGCTCTATGTTCCCACAGCCCTATGTTCCCACAGTTCTGTTCCCACAGCCCTATGTTCCCACAGCCCAATGCTCCCACAGCCCAATGTTCCCACAGCTCTATGTCCCCACAGCCCAATGTTCCCACAGCCCTATGTTCCCACAGCCCAATGTTCCCACAGCTCTATGTTCCCACAGCTCTATGTTCCCACAGCCCAATGTTCCCACAGCCCTATGTTCCCACAGCTCTATGTTCCCACAGCTCTATGTTCCCACAGCTCTATGTTCCCACATTTCCTTTTTCATGAATTTGTATCAGATTTTATCACCCTTTCTCCCAATCTGGTAGCCAATTACACCCAACCTATTATCCATTAGCAATGGACTACAGATGGAATGTAACCCTAACATAGGGCCTAATTTTAAGAAAAATCTTAGAAATGTGGGAACATAGGGCTGTGTGTGTGTGTGTGTGTGTCTTCTGGCAAACAGCCACATGCTGAGAATCACATGTAAGTATAGTTCTTTTGTGAATTATGGTGATTATGGTGATTACGGTGTCGTAGCAGTGCCTTGCCATTGAGAACGAGCTAGCATGCTAGCACTAGCATGCTACGGTTAGCCACCTGGTCAGGTCTACTGACGTAGAAAGCCGTGCAGATGTTGACCAGCTCACCCAGAGACTGAAGGCAGGAATCATTGAGAAACCGTATCTCACTCAGAACATAGGGATGGATTTTAACAAGTCTGTATGTGTGTGGAAGCACCAGAGACACAAAATAACACCCCAAATCCCAGAAAAAGTGATTTTTTCATAAAATGGGCTCTTTAAATGTGTGATTGTGAGCGAGACTGCCGGAGCTCCTCAACGTTTTCCCAACGACTTTTAACGTGAGGGAGCTCAACCGTTGAACACAAAAGGATGCAAATGAGTAATTAGTTCAGTAACAGTTTCCCCAAACACCAGCCCTTCAGCAACTGCTCTGCATCTATTATAACAATTACCATATGCAGCGCGGTGTCGTGATGGATCTGCCTCTCGCTGCCGCCGCCGCCATCCCCGAGCCGCAGCGAACGGATGAGCGAACGGCGTGCTAAAGGGAGACAGAGGAAGGGCAAACAAAAAAACCCTGAGACAACACATCCAGCCCAGCGTGACAATCAACTCATCCTGCAGACAAAGAGAAGACGGAGGAAACTCAACCTCATCAACCTTGACGGAGGAAGAAATATCAATTAGACGCTCAATTAACGGAGGTCGTTCAGCGCCCTGCGGCGCCGCGTCAGAGTCCTCTACGCTGTAAAACGTGATAAGATGACATCTGTATCTTTCACCAGTCACTCGATTTCACCAAATCAAGTCAACAGACCGTCTATTAGTTTAACCCTCGGGTTAGTCAACGCCTTCTTCTTCTGGCTCTGAAATCAGAACTATTTTGTTGTCTTTTTGGACACTTTTGTTTCTTTTCCCGAAGTTTATTCGACGTTTTCAGCACTTTTTTCCAATTTGTTTGTCGCTTTTTATTGTATGTGACGACTTCCAGAGATTTTTTACTAACAAATCCACTAAATTAAGACTTAGTGTCTGCAGTAATTTAACTATCCCCCCAATCATGTCGCTTCCTTCTCGTGTTTGGGAGGTATTTGATCGTATCAACCTCCAGACACTGAAGGATGTGAGCGTCAAGCTCAAGCCAGGTATGGTATCGCTTTTTGTCTAATAACTGTATTTATGAGGTTTTTCAATCTGGGTTCAGGACTTCCCACAGCACTGCGTCCGCCCTCCTGCGAGTGCTAAACGACGTTTACGTCTCTACTGATTCTGGAGATACTGTGGTTTTAGTTCTCTTAGACCTTTCGGCAGCTTTTGACACCGTTGACCACACTACTCTGTTAGCTAGACTTGAGACCTCGGGGGGCCTAAAAGCTTCAGTTCTGAAATGGTTTCAGTCTTACCTTTCTGACAGAAGGTTTTTAGTAAAGATGGGCGATTTCTCCAGCTCCATGGTACCTCTGACCTGTGTTCTTCCACAGGGCTCCATTCTGGCTCCCTCTCTGTTTTCTCCCTACATGCTGCCTCTGGGCGATATTTTAAGGAAACATGGTGTACCATTTCACCCAAATTTACATTCCAATCAGGAGAAATAACCCGGCAGCGTTAAACTCTTCTGCTATGTTTAGAGGAGGTAAAGGCATGGCTGGCCCAACATGTCCTCTATAAATGATGATAGGACCGAGGTCATTGTTTCAGCCCGAGTGAAAGGTCCCAGTGTACGAGCCTAGACTTGGGGAGTCTTTCTGCTTTTGAATGTGCAGGAGTGTGGAACTTGGGTGTTCTTGTGGACCAGTCTTTAAAATTTGATAAACACATCTCATCCGTAATTAGTTCCGGTTTCTACCAACTTCGTTTACTGTCTAAAATCAAAGGCTTTCTCACCCCGACAACTCTGAAAATGGCGGTTCATGCATTCATCACGTGTCGGCTAGATTACTGCAATTCACTCTACTGTGGTATATCAAGTTCTCAAATTGCCCGTCTTCAGTTAGTCCAAAATGCTGTGGCCAGACTTCTCCTTAACTGTGGCAAATATGACCACATCTCTCCAATTCTCAGATCTCTACACTGGCTGCCCGTTCGACAGAGAATAGATTTTAAAATCCTTCTCTTTGTCTTCAAATCTCTACATGACTTATAGCTCCTGTCTATCTATCTGAACTCATTCATCCATACACTCTGTCCAGAAGCCTAAGATCACACGACCAGGCTCTGCTGGTCGTCCCTCGTGTCAGACTAAAGCGTAGAGGGGAGCGTGCTGTCGCGGTGGCGAGGCCTCGTCTGCCTCTAGAGATCAGAACGGCCCCCAACCTTGCTACCTTCAAGTCGTTGGTAAAAACCTATTTGTTCTCATCAGCATATTGATCTCCTTTTTAGGCTGGTTCTTCTATTTTATATTTGAGTCTCTGTTTTAAGGTTTGCTCTTAGCTTTGCTGTTTTTATGTTGTGTTTTACGAGGTTGTTTTGCTGGTTGTATTTTCTAATATGCTTGCTCTGTAAAGCACTTTGGTCTGTCCAGCGGCTGTTTAAATGTGCTATATAAATAAATACATGAACTTCAACTTGTATGTATGTTTATGGATTATCACAGATTTTCACCCAGGTATACATGAAAGTCATCATCAATTAGCGTATGGAACCGTCCATGTTATTTTTGGGAAATGTGGTTGAAAGAAACGACTATTTCACTATTTAAGTGATGACAATTTTTGATAAATGTAACAAAGTATCATAAAAGACTGCAAGTGCTTTGAAACGCTGTAAAATGTTTACTGTGTACTAACACATACTTCCATCTCTGTCATGTAACAACCGACCTTCAGGTCCAATTATTAGATTGAGCCTCCGTTAGCCGCCCAGCAAGGCGCGGCGTGTCGCCATGGTTATGGTCGATCAGGCATACCTTAACGACACTGTTGATTTGCTGCGCCGTCTCAGCAACCTTGTAAGGTGACGGCGAGGCGCGGGCCCCGTGTACGCGGCGGCTGGACTGCTGGTGATAATTAGTCTCTGTAGTCTGACTGGGCGAACATGTTTTTAGCTGTCACAGGTGTATTCTGGGAGATGCGGTTCGGTGACAGCCGTGACAGCACCATCTGGACCTGTCCGTATCACGGGACGCTGACTCTGCATTGACAAGCTGCAAGCAGCGCCGGGAGACTGCGAGATGAGCGTGCACGTGGCATGTGTGTACCGGGGTGTGTGTGTGTGTGTGTGTGTGTGTGTGTGTGTGTGTGTGTGTGTGTGTGTGTGTGTGTTTGAAACCTTGTCTGATTATTCAGGATGCCAGCAGGATTGCATGTTGCATAGTGTGTGAACAAATGTGTGTTTTACACAAGTTCAGGTGTGTGTGTGCATGTGTGATTGATCATGTGTGTATCTGCGGGTTTAATTGGAATTCATGGTGCGTGCGTGCGTGCGTGCGTGCGTGCGTGCGTGCGTGCGTACGTGCGTGCATGTGTGTGTGTGTGTGTGTGTGTGCGCGCTCTAGGTGGAAAGCTTGCTCTTGGATCTGTGAGTCTATTTCTGGCAGTCCAACAGGACTTTATGCTGCTTTCACGCACGTGTTTCCAGGACTCATACATGTGCAGTTTAGTTGCGTGATCGTGTGTGTGTGTGTGTGTGTGTGTGTGTGTGTCTGTGTGTGTCTGTGCACAGATTGTACTGTAAAAGATTTTCTAAATAAAACACATTACATTTCAGTAACATGGTTCCCAGTCTCCTGGTTGAAAGTCCTGTGTTATCCAATAGCAGTAGAGCACAGGGGAGGCTGGAAACTTTAGTTCTGAGCAGCGAAAATAGAGGAGAACATGTGATCGTCACGATCCATCACAAGGCGGTGGTACTCCCCACACTCCCGCCAGGCATCTTCACTCCGGTAGGGTCAACCCAGCGCCGCCAACGTGGCGTCTTCCTCCGGCGGTAGAGCCAAGCAGCTGCAATGATCCTTCTCTGTTTACGATTCATGGCTGAATGAAATATTCATACAAATCACTTCTCCCTCTAAATGTCAAAGTTCGAGAGGGACGAAGTTGGTTTTGAGCAAATTTTTTAAACACACACACACACACACACACACACACACACACACACACACACACACACACACACACACACACACACACACACTGTTGCTAGCTAGTGAAAAGCTCCAGCAGTCGTTTATTGTTGCACGTGATCGATCAAACTCAAGAATCTGCGTCCGAGTAAGTAATAATGTAGTTGACCCTCTGACCTTATAGCTCCACCATCCACCATCAGGACAGCATTTGAAACTGTACACCAGAGATCGCCAAATAGTCTGAAAATGTGCAATCGAACTGCAATTTGATTAAAAACAGCTCCTTCACCCTGAATTACTCTCTGAATAAGAATCAGATTCAGATGCTTTAAAGTGAGCTCAGAGTCTTTGTTCCTGCAGGAACATGATGGACGTGATGCTGCTGTGTGTGTGTGTGTGTGTGTGTGTGTGTGTGTGTGTGTGTGTGTGTGTGTGTGTGTGTGTGTGTGTGTGTGTGTGAGACAGATGAAACAGCCGAGCAGATGAAAGTGTGTGTGTGTGTGTGTGTGTGTGTGTGATTGTGTGTGTCTGTGTGCGTGCGTGCGTACCTGTGTGTGCGCGTGCGTGCGTGTGTGTGTGTGTGAGGGGTTGGTGGTGTAGCGTGGCGAGATGTTGCCCGTTACACCGAGCCTCCCCGTGGGCTGGTAGCTCTGGAAGCTCACATCACTCAGATACATGCAGATCAAACGATGCATTGATCTCTGAGATTCATAACACACACACACATACACACACACACACACACACACACACACACACACACACACACACTCACCAGCTCCAGAGCCCGTTCTACCAACACCCACATTCTTTTCACCAGGAGCTGTATGAAATGTGAAACACATGTTAATCATGATCAAGTGTCAGTTACCGCTCACTGTAAAGACCCCCCCCCCCCCCCCCCACACACACACACACACACACACCCCCAGCGTCACTCTGATTGGCGGATATTCGTACCAGCAGTTGGTTGATTTAAAGCTACAGTCATTTTTTAGCCACCAGAGGGCAGACAAGCGTCACAACAACATGGCAGACACAAGAGTCTTGATAGATATTCGCCTCACAAGGAGACGGAGCAGCGTGATTGTGATTGAGACGTCCAATAGAAATCTCTGGTTTAGTTTTAGGAACTCCCGGTCCAGTATTAAGCGATAATGCTTGAACCAGCAGCCACAGACCGGCTGCAATGTAACCCTACGGGCCAAATGTTCAGCGTCAATTTGGTCCACTAAAAGTTGTTTTTACCACTGACAGACTCAGATTATTATTCTAAGTGTGTGACAACATTATGGGATGATCCCTACAGAGATAGACCTTTAAAAACCTCTTTAGGACCTTTCTGTTTAACCAGAAACAGCTCTGAGGTCGCTAGCGCTAAACCCACCAGACTCCATTTAAAAAATAAATACTTTTAGTGTGTATACAGCCAACATATTCTTACATGTAAATCAGTAAACTGTGTGTTTATTTCAACCACAACTAGAGTTGTGATTTGTAAGAAAAGTGGAAAGACGACCCAAAACAGGTTTTCATAGTTTTATTTTGTTTCTGTTGACTTTGAATGAAGTGTGTTTTACGATGCTAAATGACTGTTTATTTACATGGAGTCTGGTGGGTTTAGCAAACACAATTTCGCGAATGTTTAAAAAAAAGGATCTTACTCTTTGACAGAAAGGTCGACCTCCTTAGAAATCCATCCCATAATGTTGTCAGACAATTAGAATAATAGGAGAGTAGGAGAGCGGCAGCTACATTATTATTATTATGCTATCCTTCGGGGGTGAATTTCTGCCTGCAGAGGAGGCCCTACCTAATGCCAATTTTCTAGGAAAGATATCGGGGCAGTTGTGGAGTTGACATTTTATTTAAAGTTTTAAATCTCCCGCTGTCTGTCCTGTCCAGTGGTTCTTTTTAACTGCTTTTAATATATGGCCGTCTTTTAAACAGCTTTTTTAATATAACCAAACCCGTTTTTTTAAGGAGCGCTTTAAGTGTTTTATCCACACCAGTGGTCCCCTTGTGCCCGTGCTCCTCGCAGCACCCATCCTGGGCGCTGCGTTTTAACCCAAACTTAACCATCACAACTAAATGCCTAACCTTAACCCTTACCCTCACCTTAACCATCACAACTAAATGCCTAACCTTAACCCTTACCCTAACCTTAACCATCACTAGATGCCTAACCCTAAATCTGACCCTAACCGTAACCATCACAACTAAATGCCTAACGTTAACCCTTACCCTCACCTTAACCATCACAACTAAATGCCTAACCTTAACCCTTACCCTAACCTTAACCATCACAACTAAATGCCTAACCTTAACCCTTACCCTAACCTTAACCATCACTAGATGCCTAACCCTAAATCTGACCCTAACCTTAACCATCACAACTAAATGCCTAACCTTAACCCTTAACCTAACCTTAACCATCACAACTAAATGCAAAACCTTAACCCTTACCCTAACTTTAACCATCACAACTAAATGCCTAACCTTAACCATCACAACTACATGCCTAACCTTAACCCTTACCCTAACCTTAACCATCACAACTAAATGCCTAACCTTAACCATCACAACTACATGCCTAACCTTAACCCTTAACCTCACCCTAACCATATCCTCATTCTAACACTAATCCTAAAACCAGGTCTTAACCCTCAAACAGCCCTTTAAACATGCGGGGTCCAGCATTTTGGCCCCACAAAGCTATCGGGACCCCACAAGTATACTGGACTCCCGGTTTTTGGACCCCACAAATATAGTTAAACAAGCCCACACACGCACACATGCATACACACACACACACACACACACACTGATCTGTATGCCGTTAGCGGTGTGTCAGTTCCTGCAGCGTCCACCCCAGTCCTGTAATCTCCAGATGAGATGGACAGGCAACATTTTCTCTCATTTAATTCAAATAGTTTGTTTATGCATAACAATAGTGTGAAGAGCTCTTGATGTAATTAAAATCCCCCACGGCTGCCGTAACATCAGCTTACCATGAGCAACAGACGAAGCTGGATCAGGTTGGTGAGGCTAAACATTCCCTGTAGCTAAGTGACAGAGCTAGCTTCAGCCTAATGAACGCTCTGCTCTGTATTCCTGCTGCACGCGTCCACTCCCAGCCGCTGTGTTCTGAATTAAGTTGCTTTGGTTTGCAGCTGAAAGTCTCTACAACTGCCGGCCATGAAAGTTTGTGTGAATATTCATAATCCCCGGAGGGAGGATTTGAGCATTCCTGCAGGACCAGCGTCCAGAAAAAAAATTCCCACAGATATTTTCTTTTTCATTGAATTTTTTATTTAACTTTGTTTTACTTCTTTATTGTACATTTGTTTAAACTGTATTATTGGTTGTACTTCCACACAATGTACACAAGGCAATTGGTAGTTAAAATGCGTCTCGCGAGTCCCTCGTTCTGTACGTGTACTAGGGCTGTTGGAACAAGGTCCGAAATAAATTACTATTTGAATCTGATTTTTTTTATAAATGTGTTGGCTAACGTTAGCTAATCTCCGTCTTCTCGCCTTGGCCTACCCGCTTGTGTAAATGAAATGATTTTGTCATGTCACGTCTGATGAACAATAAGTTAGCGGGAGTGAGAAACACACGCCGTTCATCGACATCCACCGACCCAAAATGCTTATTTTATCAATAGTTACCTTGTTCTGGTTTCTGGTAACTGCATCGCGAGTTATAGGAGCTTAGCTGGGAGCTTCATGGAGACAGCTAATGTTACTGTTAGCTGCCCTACAGCTGTCAGAGTTATCTTAGCTGGGAGCTTCATGGAGACCGCTAATGTTACTGTTAGCTGCCCTACAGCTGTCAGAGTTATCTTAGCTGGGAGCTTCATGGAGACAGCTAATGTTACTGTTAGCTGCCCTACAGCTGTCAGAGTTATCTTAGCTGGGAGCTTCATGGAGACAGCTAACGTCAATGTTAGCTGTCCTACAGCTGTCAGTTAGCTTTGACTTCATATATTACCTTCTAATATCTGTATTCTCAGTAACGTGACAATCTGCAAGGAAGAGGTTGCTTATAAATCACTGAAATAGTAGTGGCAGCACCGTTTGGCTTACTTATTAATGTCGTTAGCATCGTAGCTAACACTACTGTTACTCAGTGTATAACAAATCGTTTCGGCTGTGCTTTCTAACATTAAAATCAATTCAATTTTATTTTATTTATAGTACCAAATCATAACAAGAGTTATCTCAAGACACTTTACAGAGTTCCTGCTGATTTGTGTTTGTCGCTGTGTGCGTGGTGGAATATAATGTAAACAGAGAGCGGCGTGTCAGAAATGCAATGCGCCGTTACGTAGATCCCCTTCAAGACCAGGCTGATGTTGGACGTCCCTCTAGTGGACCGAACGTGTAACAACAACCACAATGCATACGTCTGAGTAGTTTATTACATATTAATAACAGGCTGCATTTGAGCATTAAATATTCAAAGATTATTTGAATATTTTTAAAAATAAATTAACCTTTATGTTGTCCTATAGGGTCGAATTTGACCCGTTTTCAAAGTTCTTTATATCCGAAATATGGGTTTCTTGCAACCAAACTGCCCCAAAATAACTTTTATGCGTGATGTACGTTGTATGGAACCCATATAACAATCTTTGCAGGTACAATTAATGATTACTTTCATTGGATTTTGAGTGTTTTATTCAATTTTATAGCATTTTAAATGTTACTATTAGTCAAAACAATTCATAATTTCTGCTTTTTTTAAGTATAACATCATTTAAATTGGGTTTAATGACCATGAATTTCAAAAGCTGTTGAGAAAAGTGCCAAAAAACGTTTTCAATTTTGAACAAATTCATGATGGTCTGGAAGACAACACAAGGGTTAAATTTGATTGGTATTAGAGGCAGATTGACTGCTCTAATGTGTACACACGTGCATTTTGAAGGGGTAGTGCAGGGTCAGCCACACGGCATCCCTGGAGCCGTTTGGGGGTTTGGTGCCTTGCTCAAGTGCACCTCAGCAGTGTCCAGGAGGCACTCCATACTTGCTCCGTATGGGGACCTTTACCGGCAACCCTGCGGTTCCCAAGCTAAGTCCAGACTGAGCTACTATGCACAGAGGTGACCAAGCACAGACTTGTCACGGTAATGGAACACGCTGCTGCTTCTTACACATGACAAGAAAACTTGAATCTCAAACTTTGTTAATAAATTGACAGTGAGTTGTAAGCAGCAGACGGGGATTATAAGACAGACAGAGATGGAGACGGTCTGCATCACTGCACAGTAAGATGTATTTTCATTTCAAACTAGATTTCCAATCAGAGCCATCTGCCTGTCCGAGCCTCTTTTCTGTGTGTTTGGTCTCGTTTTGAAGAGCTCGGATGCTCCCGTGTGAAATCCTCCCGTATGACGCTGGAGGATTTCACGCTTGTCACACACCGTGAGGCAGGTGAACGTTAGGTTTGAGTATCATCTGGTTGTTCTTCGCACAAAAACGACCGTTGGTGACATTAAAGGTGCACTATGATGCTGTTTAAGGAGAAGTGCCAATGAAAGGAGTAGTTTATGTGCTTATTATATGTATATGGAAACATGTTTGTGTTGCATGAGTATGTGTTGAGAGATATTTGTATTTGTTGTCTTTTCTGTATTTTGTGTGTTATCTTTGTAACGCTGCAGAATGGACAGAGTCCAAAACAAATTTCCCTTTGGGGACAACAAAGAATATCGTATCTTATCTTATCAGTTCCTGCATGGTTTCAGCGTGATTTCATTTTAGTCTTTCATTTTAACCCCCCACCCCACCCTGAATCCACTGTGAAAAAGCCCGGTCTCGGGAGACAACACAGGGCTCGTAAATGTCAAGCAAACACTAGAGGCACAGGCTGGGCACCAAAATACAACAAACCACGTTCCAGCCAATCACAGACAAGATGGTTGGGGGAGGGGGTGGGGCTTAGTGACAGTTAAAGCCTTTACCAGACGGGGGCGACCATGGGCAGAAAAGGCATTTGGACTGTTCAAAACATGTCAGAGAACACGCCGAGGAGACGAGACGTAATACGTCTCCATAACAACAGGCGGCGCTAATCTGGATTGTCGGCCAAAAATGGCTGCTGTTTTTGGATTTTGGATTTTTCAAACGACCATAATGGCGGCTCGTTCAGAATATCTCATATTCTACTAAAATAGAAATAGGCTGTGCAGCTGCTGAATCTGTCTTCATTTCAGATCAACAAAGGTCAGTTTAAAAGATCTTCATCAGATTTTGAGAGGCTGTTCGTCACGCTCATCCCACTTCCTGTTTCCGGGTTAGCTCTCCACCAATCAGGTCATTTGAGCCCGGTTGTCAGCAGTGGCCCCCCTTCTGACTAACTTCTAACAATCGGCGAAAATGAAGGCCGATGGCCCCCCCAACGGACGTCGGCAGGGAACACACCGCACAGACTCGAGTCACCGACCTCGCCAGACTGTCAGGCCTGGTCTGTAGTCGGCTTAATGCTGATACCAAAACAGTAACGGGAACTTTTCAGTTAGTCATGAGAGTTACAGAAACATGGGGGGCAGGGGGGGGGGGGCAGTCCAAAATCCTGAAGACTCATGTGGAAACATTGGATTTAAAGTGTTGCAGCTGTCACAGTGCCAACAGAAAGTTACCCCCCCCCCCCCCACACCTCTTCCTATCTTATCAGCCAATAGTGACCGCAACCCCCCCCCCCCCCCTGAATTTTCTTGCTTGCTTCAGGCTGCAGCGGCGTCACTCCTCCTCCTCCTCCTCCTCGTCTCTTTGATGAAGAGGAAGTCGATCACTCATCAGGGCAGCAAACATGGCGTGACCCCCCAGACTTCACACACACACACACACACACACACACACACACACACACACACACACACACACACAGAACACACACACACATACACACAAAACACACACACACACACACACACACACACACACACACACAAAACACACACCCTGCAGTGTCTCCCTAATCCTCTGATTCGTTACGTTTTTTCCAGGCGGACAGTGAAACACTCGACACATCAAAGACACTATGCAACACTTCCTGTGTGTTTGTGTGTGTGTGTGTGTGTGTGTGTGTGTGTGTGTGTGTGTGTGTGTGTGTGTGTGTGTGTCCCAATCACACACAGATACAGTATTAGGGGACCACTAAGGCCTATATAAAAGCATCCTCTGCTAAATAGCCTCAGGAAGGACCTTGTTTTGGTGGAACGTGTGTACGTTCAGAAGTAGTTTTAGTCGTGCAACAGAAAACTGTCTGGATTTACCCTGCAGAGATCTGAGGAGCAGTTAACCAGAGTCCTCACAAATCAGCCGGAGGTTAGAACGCCAACACAGAGACAGAGGAAGAGGACGGACATCAGCCGAATTTCCAGCGGCACCGAAGCAATCCTGTATGTGGAAAGTCGTGGGTATAGACAAGGTGTCAAGCAACATGGGCTCCGATCTAGACTCACGTAAGAAACATACACACCTTTTTTATTTACCTTCTGGACACAGATAATACAATGCCAATGTACTAACTGAAAATGTGCATAACAAGACAAAAAAGTCATAATTCACTTGTCTTCAAAGGGTTAAAGGCCGAGGTACAGCAAAGAGCTTCTGATTATTGCTGCAGTCATGGAGAGGGTGTGTTAGGGCCCAGAGGTTGAATCATTTCAGTGAGTTGAGTGTTTGCTGGTGTGAGCAGGTCAGGACACACAGCGTGATCCATTTAGCTGGACTCCATCAGCTGAATACGCTGATGCACTTCGGATAAAAGCCCAAAACGTTCCCCGACTGCCGGTTCACACGGATAATAACTGAGGTGAAAACAACACGTGGATGTTTTTCTCTCAAAGCACGGTTGGTCAGTGTAGAAACATGAAGTCCCACTGAGTGTCTGACCTCAAGGACGCACACGCTGGGGCTTCATTCATCAGTAATTGCCCGCCCACATTATAGTTCTGACCTCTGACCTGCAGGCATTCAGACCTAACACACTGGAGCTTGATGTGTGGATGCGTTACTGCCAGCCAAGGACGCACCTTTCCGTTTATACGAGGATCCATCACGACTAGAACGCTCAATCTGCTGCTCGTACTGAACTCAGATCACAACAACTTCAAGCTAATATAACTTTAATATGACAGAGCCCGTAAAACACGTGTCAAACTCAAGGCCCGTGGGCCGAACCTGGCCCCTCGCACATCTTGATCCGGCCCGCATTTCACATTTAGGTTTTGACCCACTTAGTTGTGTGCTGTTGTGGCTTTTCTTAGGTCAATTTGTCAAATCAAAGAATCTTCAGGGAGACCAGATGGTGCAATCAATAATAAGATATTTATTCAATCCAAAGACCCTGAGTATTTTCTGCAGAAAGTGACTGCCCTTCCTTCAGCATTCGGTCCTCAAAGATGTCAAAAAACGGGTTAAATTCAACAAGCAACTTGTATTTTAGCAGAATAGGCAGAAAGGCTAAACTGAGTACACTTCGGTATCTGTTTATCGCACGCAATATCGTTATCGCGATATTCAACCTTATTATCGCATATCACATATAGTCCTCATATTGTGCAGCCGTACTCGTGAGCACTCTGAGGAGGAGGTATTGATCCTCCTGAAAACACAACGAAATGTACCCGATAGTGTCAACGAACTTCTATTCTGTCAGGTGTTGCCGGTGAGACTCACTGTCTCACTTCTTAATCTGACGGTTACTTAAACTAACAAAGTCAACTCAACTCAGTCAACTCAACTCAGCCGTTTACTGAAAGCTGTTAATATGTTCACATTAGAGCCGTCCGCTGGTTTTTGAAGCTATAGTGCTAGTATATTATAGTATATATAGTATATTGTTTATGTCTCCCCCATGAAGAATGAAGTAATGACAACAACACTCCCGGCACGTCCACATGATACAAGCCTTTCGTGGTCGCGGCTGCTAGTAGCCAAGGAGGACACGGAGGATTACAAAAACAGGATGGACTCTTCAGAAGAGGTCATTATCTTCACTCGAGTTTCTGCGCGGGAAAGTCAGCGGACGCCACGATCTCCTGAACATCGTCACGCTGAGAGATCCAGAGAGAGTTGGGTGGCTGAGGGTCTTAATTAGCTCGTTAGCAACTCATTTGGCAACGGCTTGAAGAAGTGAAGATGTTGTGGACTGGGAGCCTGAAGGAGAGACACATTCTGCTTCTGAATGAATTCATAGTCAGGCCTGCTGACAGAAAGCATCTTTTAATGGGAAAAACTTCCAAAATAACACCAGAACTCAGAAACAGACTGACATGGAGTATTAGATAGATACATACATACATACATACATACATACATAGATAGATAGATAGATAGATAGATAGATAGATAGATAGATAGATAGATAGATAGATAGATAGATAGATAGATAGATACTTTATTGATCCCCAAGGGGAAATTCAAGGTCCCAGTAGCTTAAAGACAACTAAGGGATGTATAAGCATGAGACGCTTGCAGTGACACGGCAGGGCCTGACCCTGTGGTTCAGTATGCATGGTAAGGTGTGTGTGTGTGTGTGTGTGTGTGTGTGTGTGTGTGTGTGTGTGTGTGTGTGTGTGTGTGTGTGTGTGTGTGTGTGTCAGTCTGTATGGTAAGGTGCTCTATGAGAGTGTGTGTGTGTGTGTGTGTGTGTTTCAGTCTGTATGTCTATGAGAGTGTGTGTCATGGTGGTAGTGCAAATAAGTCCAGTACTGCACGGATAAAGTCTAGAGTCCAGCATTACATATTAAACATTATAAGAGAATAATGTAGACATAATCATATAAAAACTATGCCAGTGCAAGGATAGAGTTTAAAAAAGACAACATTAAATATCATATGGTCATCAAAAGGGAATAAAGTAGACGGCAGGATAGACACAAATAAACAGTCAATATTAGATTACTGAAGTAATAAAAGGGTCAGAGAGTAAAGGAGAAATCTATTCACTTGATGTTGTCAGACTATTTCCCTTTTGTAAATAAAGGACATTTATGAAAGCGCAGTACTTACCTGAACCTCATGTTACCCTCAGTCTATCCCAGGGGTCAGGGGTCATTTTGTGCTTTCCACTTTCCTTTTTAATAGACGTTCAGCAGAGGAGAGAAAAACACTTATTATGTAAAGTGAACAAGGTCCAGAATGGGCCCATTAAACGTTTTACAGCTCTTAGAAGCAACACGGCACCCATTCAGTCCCGTCTGCCAGCTGAATGCAGACGTGTTCTGGCGGCGTGATGGACGGAGGTCAGATCAGTCATGTGTCCATCTAACTGTCCAGCGAATTTTAAACAAACTTTTAAAATGTTGCAAAAAAGAAGAAAAAAATAAAATGTGAATAAGAAGTGTATAAGGTAAATAGGGTGTGTGTGTGTGTGTGTGTGTGTGTGTATATATACGTGTGTGTGTGTGTGTGTGTGTGTCTGTGTGTGTGTGTGTGTGTGTGTGTGTGTGTGTGTGTGTGTCTGTGTGTGTGTGTGTGTGTGTGTGTGTGTGTGTCTCTGTGTTTGTATATGTGTGTGTGTGTGTGTGTGTGTGTGTCTCTGTGTGTGTGTTTATTAGTAACAGCCTCCAGCCTCCAGGGTCCTGGTCCTGGTCCTGATGATGAAGCCATCCATTATTTACTGAGCAGTCCAGCAGACAAAAAAAAGGAAATCAATTATTTCAATGGGAATTATTCAGACGCCACTTTGAATGTTAAGGAGGAAGAGAGAAAGAGACGCAGCAGACCAACAAGGAATGAAAAGGAAGACAGAGAAAGTGAGTGGAAGAATAAGAGAGAAACAGAAAGAGATGAAACAAAGTGATGGACGGAACACAGGAGAAATAGAAACATGAGTGAGAGAATGATAAAGGAACTGAGGTCTAGGCTAGCTGGATCTCACTTCCCTTAAATTAAATCCACGTTTCCTTCCCTCGCTTCCCTTCCTCACGTCTTAGTCCGCCCCACCGAGGATGCACGGGAGAGACGCGAGGAAATCACGCTAGTAGAGGAAAACGAGGAAATGGGTTTTTAGAGAGATGAGACGTCCTTTTCCTCTGAGGCGTCACATCAGCTGTTTGGGCAAAGTTAACAACTCCAGCTGTACAGCTTCCAGGAAGGCTGGTCTCTGTGTCCTCACTCCTAGCTCCTCAGAGATCCTTCCTCTATCCTCGCTCATAGCTCCTCAGAGATCCCTCCTCCATCCTCGCTCATATCTCCTCAGAGATCCCTCCTCCATCCTCACTCCTAGCTCCTCAGAGATTCCTCCTCCATCCTCGCTCATATCTCCTCAGAGATCCCTCCTCCATCCTCGCTCATATCTCAGAGATCCCTCTTCCATCCTCACTCCTAGCTCCTCAGATATCATCCTCACTCCTAGCTCCTAGCTCCTCAGAGATCTCCTCAGAGATCCCTCCTCCATCTTCACTCATAGCTCCTCAGAGATCTCTCCTCCATCCTCGCTCATAGCTCCTCAGAGATCTCTCCTCCATCCTCACTCATAGCTCCTCAGAGATCTCTCCTCCATCCTCGCTCATAGCTCCTCAGAGATCCCTCCTCCATCCTCGCTCATAGCTCCTCAGAGATCCCTCCTCCATCCTCGCTCATAGCTCCTCAGAGATCCCTCCTCCATCCTCACTCATAGCTCCTCAGAGATCCCTCCTCCATCCTCGCTCATAGCTCCTCAGAGACGGCTTTCATGAAGTAGGGCCAGATGGTTGAGAGTGAAAACGGCTTATGACCTTCATATCTCAGAATTTTGACTTTCTCTGAAATGTGAGATCCTTATTTTGTAATTCCTAATCAGATGAAGTAATAATTACTTTTCTTGAGTAGCTAAATTATATTTTAAAATAAAAAAGTCATAATTCTATAGAAACGTGGGACACCGTCTTGATTTTTAACATTGTATGGACTCAAAATTTAGTTTTAATAGACGACACACACACAGACACACACAAACACACACACACACACACACACACACACACACACACACGCAGGCAGTCTGTCAGGGCAGCAGCTGGTGCAGTGGGTGTATTGTTGCCCAGGTTCATCTCTACACCCCCCACCCTCCCCCCAGGTCAGGCAGGTTTAATCACACACAGCTGGGTTCAATGTCCGAAACTAAAAAACGTCTCTGAAGCTTCGAGTCGTCCTCCTCTGAACGTCAGGTCAGTTTAGAGTTTGCTCAGAGAGAAACGTGAACGCTCCTCTTCATCTTCATCACAGTCCGATGCTGCCAGAGAACTAACGTCTTGACTGCGATGTTGCACAGAAAACACGAACCCTCCGTGGCCTCGACTACCACTAATGAACTGCTGTTTTTATTGTCATTATTTGCACATGAAGCTGTGATGGATGTATGGCATCGTTGGCCTCAGGCACCTACATCAATGCTCATTAAATAACTTCTTTTTTTTACAGAAGTAAAAGCAAAATCTTAATCTAAGACAAATGAAAAGTAGTTGGAAGATATTAGGCTAAAATATGTACATCTACAATTCGTGGCGACATGGTGTTCTTTTTGATAATGACCATAGTGACTGAAATGACAATATTTTTTCACTTAACGGAGCATTATGAGTTCCTGCATGGTTTCAGCGTGATTTCATTTTAGTCTCAAATCGTGGTCATCTCTCCTTGATCCACTAGCTACCCCCCCCAATCCACTGTGATAAACAGCACAGGGCTCGTAGACGCCAAACACACACTAGAGGCACAGGCTGGGCACCAAAATACAACAAACCACCAAACAGCTGACGAACCTGAGAATTATAAAAAGGGTTTAAATCCAACAAATTACCTGACACAGGGTGTGTGTGTGTGTGTGTGTGTGTGTGTGTGTGTGTGCGCGCGTGTGCCTGTGTGTGTGTGTGTGTGTCAGCTGCTCTGACTAGATTTTAGCCTCTTTTATGCTAACCCTTCACATTAGACTGTATGGTTGATTCCTCAGATTGATTGATTGATTGATTGATTGATTGATTAATTGATTCCTGATATACGTCTGTAGAGAAGATGATGAAGGAAAAGAGCGATTGTGCAATTTTAAAGTGAGGAGAGTAAATAAAATAGTGGCTCCAAGCTAAACTAAGCTAAAAGTAACTAATTACAGTAATGGACATCTCAACAACAGTAACCATGGCATCACTTTACTCTTATTTACTTTTCTATTATCTTGTCCCCCCCCCCCCCCCCCCCCAGTTGCATCCCCCGTCCCAATCACAGCCTCCTGAATAATTCAACATGTTCATCAGCAGAAATCTGATTATTCACCGGCTACTGAAATATGAATGATGAAGGAGCCAAGAGGCCATCTCCATATTCTGTGTCTGTGTGGACCGGCGAGGACGGAGGGACGCTACTGGACACGCTGATGAGGAAGTGTCTTCGGACGTGGACACCATACATATACTGACGACTAGGGCCGGGTGTTTTTGATAATGATACCAATATCGTTGACGCCGGTTCCTAAACGATACGTTTTTCGGTACCAATTTTATAAAACAAAAATAAACAACATTACACATTACGGCATAAATCTTTGTGTTTATGTTTCAGCTCCGACTACGTGAGTCCGTCTCCGAGTTCTTCCTGCGTGGTCTCTACGACGTGCAACATCAGACAGCCAATCACAGACATTGTTAGATCTTGGTAGACGCATGCTGCGTGCTGATTGGCTCACTGACCCTGATGAGATTTACTCCTTAGGTATTTGACACTCGATACTTGTATTGAATTCGGTACCCAGCCCTCATGTTAACGTACTCTGGTGTACTAGGCTACTGTGGATGAAGGTCTGGCAAAGCGGGACTAGTGTATTAGCTCCAGCAGATGTAAGGTGACAGTATAAGACAAGTTTGAAAATGAAAAATAAATTGCATGTTTATTGAAAACCTTTCAAACAGCATCACGTGCGTAACCGGAAGAGAAGTAACGTCTGATTTTAACCACCATCTTCTTCTAAACCAAACTGACCATTTCACAATGTCAACGACGTGTTTAAAACTGTGACGTAATCATCGTTTGAAAATCGTTGTATGGTTTGGAGGACTTGTTGGGTCCGCCTGCCCATTTCTCCGACGCTGCATTGTTCTGACCTACAAAGCAGCTCGATTGGTTGTGGTTAGGCATGTGACCTCGAGTGGTGAAGGTTAGGATAGCCGATTGGTCAGGGGACAGGACCTGAACCAATGGGGTTACGTTACCTTGCGTAAGCACCGACGCCTGGCCAATAAATGCTAGTGAAAGGCGGGTCTTGGCGTGGCCATAGTGGGATTCGTGATAATGTGGTGGACGTCGGACTAGTGGGCTGGAGGACCAAAGGGAATATTTTGGGTTGGTGAGGTCGGAACAACGGAGCGTCAGAGAAATGACTGAAATGAATTAATTTAGTTTTTGCTGCCAGACATTTTCTCTAGAATAGTGCGAGTCATGCACAATATATCGTTTCTTTATCGCCATCGCAATGTCAACTGGTGCAATGAACACATCGTGAAAGGCTGCGACATATCGCGTGAACACAAAACAGATGTTGTTTGTGATATTTGAAAGAAAATATCGGTAGAAAATTGTCACTTTTTTTGTTAGTGGTCACTTTCATATTGAATATAATGTTCAATTTGTCCATAAAACTGTTGGAAATGATTTCCTTTTATTTGTGTGACGCCGCCATCTCTCTGTATTACTGTGATTGGTGGCCAGACAACAACAACAACAACAACACACACCAGTTGTTGTCCTCGCCGCTGATCAATGCCCGCAATTCCACGCCACCTGACCTCAGCGACGGCTGCCGTGTAACGGTATGTTGCAGAGCCGATCCGCCCTATACGCTCACTACGCAAGCTGCGTATGGCCCCGCAAATTACTCGAGGCCCCGCCTCCCCCTCGTGTCATAGCGCGTCAATTAATGTTTACAACATCCATGACAAAATGAAGCGACACTATCCTTCTGGTCACGAAAAGAGGAAAAAAACACCATGAGAGTGAATTGCGGGAACAACGATCAGGTAAACTCGTGTTCTCTCCTCTCCAAGTTTGATGTCAGCAAAGTAAAGTTATGTTTATGTGCATTTCTATTGTGCTTTTTTTTCGGTCTTGCTAACCTAGCTGGGCAGGCAGGCAGTGCATCTCTCGTCTAGCTGCTAACGCCAGTCACTTCCTTCCTTGCTGTGTTTTGTGACTTTGTGCCTGACAAAAGTGAGAGTAAAATACAATTATTTATTACGTTTGATAAACGACAAAGTGCAACGGTGTTTGGTTACTGCAGCTCGGATGTCGGGTGTCGGGTGTGTTATGCGTAGTGTGTTATCATGCGTTAGGCGCGTACATGAAGTGAAACGCGCATTTTTCAAGCAGAAATATATGTGAAGACCAGACAGACTGTAGGCTGCAATATATGGGCATGAATGATGGCACTCCTCATCAAAGTACACATTATACATACTTTTAAGACACTGATTATCTAGTCTCAGACAATGTGTAGTTAAAAACTCTAAACAACTGCACTAATTATGCAAGATGGAAAGCAATGTATTGACAATTTGACATTGATTTATAAGCTATATAATTTAATTTAAAATGTTGATTAGCTGGACATACTGGTCAATATGGATGCACATCCCTCAGTAAATTATAACCATAAATCAAGAATTGCTTCAACATGCATAATTATAAATACAAACTTTAACATGCTATGGCAAGCCATTTTAGCTTTTATTCATTCACAGTTTATGCATTTTTGATATCAAGAATTCGATTTTTTTTTATTCTTGATTATTTTTACTAGTAGGGCCTCTTAGTTAATTTTTACCTACCAATGTCTATTTTTGATATCAGGAATTACATGTTCACTTGTACAAAAGTTAATTCTTGATATCACTCACAGGGAGTATTGATATCTGCATCACTAGTTCACTATTTAAATATTACAAGAAAATGCAGAAAAGGAATATATTGATGGTAAGATTTTAATTCAAACATTCAAATGTTTACACATTTGTAACGTAACGAGTAGTGTAAATGACTGCTTAACTAACTGTGATATTCTTCTCAGTTTATTCTAGACAGTCCAAATAATCTGGTGGTGCCCATACTGATGCTGAAAATGCCCAGGCTGTAGAGAGAACCAAAGTTAATCCCAAAAGCCAAAGTTCAGGGTTATAATTTATTATTTTCTTCTTATTTATGTTTACGTTAATATTCACTTATTTAATAATATTCACTTGTTATCTTAATATTATAGAACATACTCTATTCAATAAATATTGTTTGTTTGAACCTCATTCTGTTCTATATTGTTGTACTTATTCTTTGAAGATTGTATTGGGAGCACTGAAGTGTCAGGTGTGACTGTGTGGCAATGGCAAATGGTTTACATAGCTTACGGCATCACGGGTCAGGTAGAGGGCCCCTTAGCAGAATTTTGCTTAGGGCCCCAGGGAGGTCAGGATCGGCACTGGTATGTTGGGTCGGCGGTCTACAGCGTCTGTTTTTACCTCGTTGGCTGACTGCAGCCGCCGTCACTCTCCTCCCGCTCTGACACGGGCTGATTGGTATGTCATTGAGCTCCCAGCGATATTCAACAACATTATTGCATGTTTTCCTCATGTTGTGCAGCCCTGGTCTAGAAACATTACAATAGGCCATTATACTCGATTCTGATTGGCTGCTGGGTGTCCATAAAAAAGTGATGTAGGACACCTACTAAAGGAGTTCTGGTGAAACTGTCTGTTTACTGTTAAATCAATAACTAAATCAATGAGCTACATTAAATCAAAAAGGACATGTGGATCTGTTATTTCCAACTCGTCCTCTGATCACCACAGGATGGCGCTAACACACACGCTGCAGGAAGTAAGTTCTACTTCCCCTCTGGACTGACTTTGTTTCACAGAGAATAACGTTATCTCACATCCCGTTCACTCTTCAGGTCGCTGCTCCAGGCTGCGCCGCTGCAGCCGACAGTAACGTTACACATCGTGGATCAAATTGTTTGTAAAAGTATATGTATTGTTTTGGGGACAATGACATGGCTGATAGCTGCTTGTCTTGTTGTTTAACATTCTGTCAAATTACTTTACTGATTGCCAACTGTACACAATGTTATTGACTTTGGATCTTGCTAGCATAGCATTAGCTAGCATAGTGTTAGCTAGCATAGCATTAGCTAGCATAGTGTTAGCTAGCATAGCGTTAGCTTTCTGGCTCGTAGCTGAGCTGAAGGATTCTATCAGCTGAGCGGACTATAAATATTTCCGGTTGCTAAGGGTGGCAAAGTCGTATCTAAGGTCCTTCCTATTTCCTGGAGGAGTGAACAACGTTTGCATTGCTTAAGAACCTGATGGATGGGAATGATTGTTCCAGGTATTAGTCAAACCGTCAGGCGTAATCAAAATTAGATTTTGATTGTAAAACTAATTAAAATGTGAAATAAAGTTTTAAAAATATGTTATTTGGCAAGTGACCACGGTATAAGCGGGTTAATGCCCTTCGAGGTGTCCATTGTCAGGTATTATTGGACTTCGGCGGAGGCAACCATTAATACCTGACAATGGACACCTCGTTGGGCATTAACCCTTACGTTCATGTGGACATGTACCCCATAATATGTGTCTCTTAGAAACATGTAAACTCCTCGTTACTGAATGATTAATTTCCAGATTTTGTGAAGCTGAAAAAATCCATCCATATGAATTCAGTCTGGAAAGCAATGTGGCCGCAAGAGAACCATAAGTGATTTATTGCCATGCAACATGATTACTCACACTGCAGCTCCACAGACTGTGATTCAGACAGCCAATCAAACGGCTGGTTTCCACCCAGACTGTAACGTTAGCCACAAACCCACAGGGGAGGAAGTCTTCTGTGTGGCGTGCGTCTGGGACAAGGCTGAGGAACCCACAACGGAAGAACAACGCTAACAGAGGCAATTGTATTACAGCTAATGAGGCATTCATGCACGTTCACATCAGATCCAGGCACGAGGAGCACGAGGAGCACGAGGAGCACGAGGAGCACGAGGAGTATATGGAGGCCAACACGAAGCGCTGCAGTCACACGGACGATCAGGATCCTGTCTGTAATACAGTCTAAACTGACACATATACATATCTGTCCCAACAAGACATTCATGTTCATATCCTACATGCAACATGTAGTTTATTCCAGACAATCATCAGCAGGGTTCAACGTTGAGGTTTTTTTCGGTGGGTTGTTTTATTCACTTCCCCCCCGGGCCGTCGGGTTAACACTTATGCTACGTTAACACGTGGCGGCTATTTTCATAAACAGACATTTCAACCTTTCCGTTTTCAAAAATAACATCGTGCATAGCAGTTTTCAGAAAAGTGATCGTTCACGTGCCCGTGGATATAAGCCGTCAAGAGCACGCCAGACCTGTAGGTGGCGGTGTAACACGGAGCTCAAACCCACGTTAGCCAATCAGAATCACTTCCTGTCTCTTCTCTTCCTCACTTCCTCGGCTGCCTAAACCTCCGTTTGTCTCAGTTTACGAGCAAAAGTCCAAACAAAGTTTTCACAAATCTCCACTCTGGCCAGAGTTTTTTCAGAAAGAATCGTTTTCAGAGGAGAATTCTCCGTTTGCGTGTAAACGATGGGCACAAACGAAGGGAAATGGTGACTGTGATAGTTTAGGCACCAAAATCACTAGTTAAGATTAGAAAAAAGTATTGTGGTTTGGGTTAAAACACCAGACCCCTTAAGTAGTACTCCTGGGACACAAACACCTGTTTCCTGGGTAAAAGTCTTGTGTTTTCTCCTTAACTTCTTCAGGACATGAACACCTGTTTCCTGGGTGTAAGTCTTGTGTTTTCTCCTTAACACCCCCCCCCCCCCCCCCCCCCCAACCTCCTCCCTACGAGGATGTACGACTGGGTCATGAGGACAGCCTGTGGTGATGACTACAGCCAGTGGCAGCTGGAGATATAAATCTGCATTTTGATGCTGTTTAATCATAACACAGAGACACTAACGTGGTGCGTTTATTGACGGTCGTTCAGATATGTCGCCTGACTGGGTTAAGATTTCTGTGAGTAATTGATGCTGCACATTTGGTTTTAATGAAAAACTGTGGGAGGAAGAATACAGTGAATATGTTATTTTCCTCTTATTGATTTGCTTATTTCCACTCACAAGTTGTGTTATTATGCCTGTTTTTTTATTAACTGTCTTTTCTGAACGGTTAGATGGACATTTATTCTGTCTTGAGTACCCAATGTTCAGCGCTCCGTCCATAAATAAATACACAGAACGTACAGCTGCTGTCAGACTCCAATTACCAAAAGCAATTTCAGAGGAAAATCAAAAGGTGAAAGTACATAATTCGTCAAAAAGCACAAACAGAAAGTGCTGCCAAGGAGCTGCAAATTGTATTTGAGCGCTGACCTCACACGCTCTAAAAGCACAATACACCACGACCTCGTGTTCCAGCTGCTGCTGCTCGGAGAATGGAGATGTTCTTGAGGAAGGTTTGGTGGCGTTGCCGGCGATGCAGTGACAGTAGATAGACAGGAAAGGGGGAGAGAGATGGGGGATTGCATGCAGCAAAGGGCAGCAGGTCGGATCGAACCCACGCCGCTGCAGGACGCAGCCTACATGGGGCGCACGCTCTGGCTGGGGGAGCTAGAGTTTTTTAAGGCCAGAGGACTGAACGTCTGTGTCGGCCATTGAGGCATTGAACTAGGTCAGCCGTCTGAACCGCCCCGGGGTGAAAGCCATCGCCAAGTACTAATCAGTGCTCGGCCAAGGGTGCGCTTCATTTCTCTGCCTGCGGGACCCGGGAGAAGCCCCAACAACCCCAAAACAACACTCAAAGGCAAAGGTTACTGTCAGAGCTTCTGAAATCTAGCTCTTAATCTTGTTCACACACACACACACACACACACACACAGAGATATACACACACACAAAGAGATATACACACACACACACACACACACATGCACAGAGATATACACACACACAAAGAGATATACACACACACAAAGAGATATACACACACACAAAGAGATATACACATACACACACACACACACACACACACACACACACACACACACACACACACACACACACACACACACTTTGCTGGCTGGGCTTATGCTCATTGGCATTTTGGTATTTGGCCCAGTATGTTGTGTTTCCAGCATCATGTTTCCCAGCGCTCTGCTAATGCCTCTGATAGAAGCAGGACCCAGATCAATTACTTCAAACGCTGTGCATGCTGGGAAGTTTGTGAATAAACTAACAATGTTTGAGTTTTACTTCAGTTCTACTGTTATCTGTGGACAAAATAACCCTTTCATTGTGATGTCATCGGATTAATCTAGTAGTCGTTTTATTCAGTCATTAACAAAATGGAGTAATTGTGATGAAAATAGAATGAATACCTATATGTACTCTTATATATATATATATATATATATATATATATATATATATATATATATATATATATATATATATATATATATATATATCACACCCAATGTTCTTTGTTTAGCCAACGTTTGGTTTACAGCGGTATGCTTCGGCGGGCCTTTATAGGGCTGGAAAGTTTAAAAGGGATTGTGTCTCATTCCTCATACTTCCATCAGTCCACTGCTAATGTTCACTGCTAATGGTCACTGCTAATGGTCACTGGCCACTGCTAATGGTCACTGCTAATGGTCACTGCTAATGTTACCTGCTAATGGTCACTGCTAATGGTCACTGGCCACTGCCAAGGGTCAGTCACCACTTCCTGCCATAGTCCCACTTTGGATGGTTAGTATTGGCCCAAAAGGAACACTTATGTTAAAACATATTCCAGAAATGAGAAGTGGGACGAACGCAACACACGTGAGCGCGATTTTCCTGCCTGCCAAAAATATGGGCTTTCCTGTATGCAAATAAGCAGCGGTCGCTCGGCTCGCCGCCTCTCAAAATCTGATGAAGATCTTTTAAACTGACCTTTTTGTTCTGAAATGAAGACAGATTCAGCAACTGCTTAAAATGTTTCCAGAAACACGTTACGGTGAAATATTTTAGTAGAATATGAGATCGTATTCTGAACGAGACGCCATTATGGTCGGGGAGCAGCCGGACCCACGTGACGCGTTCATCCAATCAGCTGCCGGTCCACGTCCCTGGTCCCTCCCCTTTCCGCTTTGTAGTCAAGATGGCGCCCGTTTAGTGCGAGTAGGGTCCATCGTTCCACACTGAACTTTTTGACCGTTTTTAGGGGGTCATCCGGGTACTTTCAGTACGTTATCTACACGATATACTTAAAACTACGTGTTTGAAGTGTGACAGTCGGCGGTCTGAGACACAGCCACGGATTGTTTGTCTATAGAAAGTTTGTCCTTGGCCCCTTTAAAGAATGTGAAACAGGCAGATGGTACAGGAGTCAAACATATGGCGCTTAGCCACTGCTAGTACCAGCTCAACTCGGCCGCGGTGACCCGTCCTCCTCCTTCCATTGCAGTACCGCTGGTACGTGGCTGGTCATCGTAGTGCCGCAGGAAACTGCCGTGACCCAACGCGACACACACACACACACACACACACACACACACACACACACACACACACACACACACACGTAAGGTGTGTGTGTCTGATTCTCAGCATGTGGCTGTTTGACAGAAGACACATTTGGCTGTCGCTATAGCAATGTTGACGCAGTGATTAGTGATGGTTCTGTCTGACCAATCAGCAGTCTGCAGGATTTCACGTCACTTTTTGATTTCGCCTCAGCTCACTGGGAACCTCGACACACACACACACACACACACACACACACACACACACACACACACACACACACACACACACACACACACACACCTGTGTTGAAGCCCCGCCCACCATCACCTTCCAAACACGTGATTGGTAAATTAATTATACCTCCACCTTTTCTTCCCTTCATCTTTATTTCCCATCCTTCCTCTAGCTCTTTCTTTCCTGCAATATGTCCATTTTTATTTATTTATTTTTTTTCCTTTCTCCCTTTTCACTGAACTCTGTTCCCAAAATTAAGAGTGTTTGGTGTCTACTTAATATCACTGTAATGTTGTAGGTTACTTTAGTGTATTTGTTACTTTATTATTTGACATAGGTGTGTTCAGCAGGTTTTATGGGTTCATTGGGGGGGGGGGGGTGATCAGGGAGAGTGGGGGCAGGTGTGCCTCATTAGTCTTTTCTGCAGGGAGGGGCTGGGCACTGCTAAGGTGAACAACAATAGGTAAGATAGTTCTCCATAAACTGACATTTTTATAATATTTGGGGTGCCTATTGTAGTGGGTACACATATGTATACGTAGTATTGTCGGCAGTAGCTGATCTATCCAATTGTAATGTTTTGAAAAACTTAAGTGTTACTGTTGCTTGCTCAGGTGAGCTCATCTATAATCACCTGTGCAGGTGGTAGTTTGTAATTAGCGGCTGCTGAGTTAAAAAGGGCTTCAGGAGAAGAAGGCTGGAGGAATCTGGGCAGCTTGCTGTGAGGTCGCCGGTTTGTTTGTTTGCTGTTATTTTACCTCAGTTTAATGTTTTGTTTTTGTATTTTGGTTTGAGCATGTTTTGGTGTTGATTTCTGTTAATAAATAAACATATTGAAAAGCCTCTCCAGTCGTTCAGTAGTTCCATCCTTTCATTCCTTCTTTCATTCCTTCTTTCCTCTCTATCCTTGTTTCCTTCTCTCGTTCGATCGTTTCATTCCTTCTTTCCATATGTGCTTTTTTATTTCCTCTTTTCCTTCCTTATCTTTCTTTCCCTCATTTCTTTCCTTCTTCCCTTTTGTTTCCTTCTCTTTCTTTCCTTGTTTGTTTCCTTCTTTCTGTCACAAGGACCCAAACGCAGACTGGTAAGAAGAGGCAGCAGGAACATGTTTTAAACAAACGGTTTACACCTGAAAGAGTCCTCAGGTGATCTGCCAACAGGTGACAGACAGTGATCGACTCTGGGAAAATAAACACTTACAAAAGTAAAAGCATCTGAAAGAAGTCCACTAGAGAGACGATCTGACACCAGAAGACGGGAACACACAGACTAAATGCACAAGATGACGAGGGAAATAACGAGGGACAGGTGATAAACAGGTGAGACACATCAGGGCGGGGCCGGCAATCACAAAGGCGGGAAAACACAGAAGACAGGAAGTCAAAGAAGACATGTCACAGGAGAAACAGAGACTTCAAAATAAAACAGAAACCTAAAGAAAACATCATCATACATTTCTAAGGCGACTGAGACGGTACGGAGTAAGCAGCCAGATCATGGTCATGTTGTACCGGCCGATTCTGGAGAGCATCATCAGATATGGAATCACAGCACGGTTTGGCAACTTAACAGTGCAGCTGAGAAGCAGGCTGGTCGTCACACAGAAGACAGCTCTGAGGGTAATGGGGAGGAAAGAGTCCAAGCCCATAAAGAGCCTGCACGAGCAAGCAGTCAGAAAACAAGCTGAAAGAACTCCTGCAGACTCTCTTCCCTGAATATGAACTTCTGCCATCAGGGAGACGAGTCTGTGTGCCGAGACGTAAAACAGACTAAAGGTATCGTTTATGCCAACGTCCATCAAGCTGCTCAACTCCAACAGGAAGTCTTAGCACGGCAGAGGACAGGTGCAATAAATACACCAGCACTTTATGCACATCGCACTTTTAAAGGTGCACAATGAGTTCCTGCATGGTTGCAGTGTGATTTAATTTTAGTCTCAAATGGTTGTCATCTCTCCTTGATCCACTAGCAGCCCCCCCCCCCCCCCACACACACACACACACACACACACCTGAACACACGGTGAAAGAGCCCGGTCTCGGGAGACAACACAGGGCTCGTAAACGTCAAACACCAGAGGCACAGGCTGTGCACCAAAACACATCAAACCACGTTCCAGCCAATCACAGACAAGATGGTTGGGGGAGGGGGTGGGGCTTAGTGACAGTACAGTTACAGAAACATGGGGGGAGGGCCCAGCTCGCTCTGTTGTGTATTTACTGGAACGTCAACAGAAGCGACGTCATGCAGGAAGTCGTAGTGCACCTTTAATTATTCCAGTTAATTCATAGGACGGTGTGTTGTCTGTGATGTCATGTGTGTCCTTCTTTTGTGTCCTAGGACGCTTTGTTGATCTCGTTGATGTAGATTTGATTTCATGTTGATTTTAGAATGTTTTTTCTGTGACATGTTTATGTTGTGAAGCAACAACTTGTAGCACTATGTCCACGACAAATTTCAATAAAGTTGATTCTATTCTATGACCTCAAATTAAACCGCTGCACAAACTTTTTATTTTGTCAGAGGAGAAAAAACCTACATCAGCGTTTTTTTGAGATGACATTCTGAACTGCGAACATGTGTCTCAGATGGAGAGAAATAAAAAACAACCTGCAATTAATGAGTTTAAGAAAGAGTCAATCAGAGAGGGAGCAGAGTGTAATTGGCGTGATGTTGTCAGACGGCGAGCGAGCTGACGAGGAGATGCTAATGAGGAAGCTCAGACGTTCAGCTGCTCACACAGATTGCTTCTGTCAGGTTTCAACAATTATCTTTTATTTGAAGATATGTGTTTGTGTGTTCTGTGGCTGAAACATTAAATCAAAGACAGGTGACAGATTGTGTGGCGTTGTCGCATCGTCTAAAGAGGAAGAAATTATGAATAAATGAAGTTAAATTCAGTTAGTTTACTTCCTTATTTAAAAGGCACGTGGCATGAAAATGTCACTTTATGAAGTGAAGACTTTAAGAAGAAAACACAAGGCTTTCACCCAGGAAACAGGTGTTTGTGTCCAAGCTTTTATTTTGAAAAGTAGAAGCCCCATGGCAGCAGGCGGGAGGTTCCAGGCTGCAGACGTACAGTTTTGCAATTTTTTCTCAAACCAGTGTGAAACGCCAGTGTTGCTGCATTTATTTATTTTTATCCAGCTGCCCAAATCGGACCAAGAGTTCACCGGCCCTTCTGCCAGATTGCCAGTCCGCCTATGTTGCCACAGCTGTCTCATGACTGATGTCCTGCGGTGACAGAACATATTCCCTTCACATTCAGAAGAATACCTGTTTCTCCACAGATCTTTTAGTTCCTGGACCAAAACAAATATAACTTTCGGACAAATAAGTTGCTTTCATTTGGGGAACATAATGTTTTTTTGAGTGAAGAACTGTTCAAAATACCGCGTTCATGTTACACTCCCAAGACTGAAATATCGTAGAAACTCCACTAGGACTTCTACATCTGAACCGGTGATGATGGAAGTGCGTTGGAGTTTTCTGGGGAGTTGTTTTGTGACAGACAGAGCCATCTGTTAGCAGCTTCAGCACCAACCGACTCGCTTTTCATTTCTTATTGAGTAAAGGTTAAACAGCATCAACAAAAATACACCTGACCATCTGTTCACATGCAGCGTTAGAGCAGCAGATACACATATTATATAAATCATTTGAAATGGTGTGTAACGGTCCCTGGTCCCCCCCCCCCCCCCTCAATGTTCAGATCAGGCCTCTTCCATAACTTCTCAAAAAGCCACCGTTGAGTCTTTCCATGCCTCTTCTTCTCCTTCTTGTTGCCTCTTCTCTTCCTGCTACATATGCTGCTGCAAATTAAACTAAATATTGCTGTTTTAATGGGATTATTATCAAAACGATGCACAAAATATTCTGTCTTCTGTCTTCTGTTGCCCTTCTGGCTGTGATCAGATTCAACCAGACAACGAGCTGTTTCTCCTGAAGCATGTGTGTGTGTGTGTGTGTGTGTGTGTGTGTGTGTGTGTGTGTGTGTGTGTGTGTGTGTGCGTGCGTGCATGCGTACGTGTGTGTGTGCGTTGCCAGTCGAACGCGTGTCTTAAGTACGTCTCCTAACTGATTTTTCAGAAAGAAATTGAAAATAAACCCATTAAGTAAATAAATAAGTTGCCCCCCCCAGCAGACAGCCGTGCCTAAGCCCGTTGTCGAGCCTCATAATCTCCTAATAAGATTATAAAAGTGAAAATTTGTTTGTACATTCAGTAGCTGCAGATAATTACGTCTCGTCACATAATGGCCCCAAATCAACTCGTCTCTGCTCAGAGATTTAAATGAGGCCAGAATGGATTTCAGAGTTCAATTCACAGATAGTGACGAGCAGATCGACCTCTGAGGCCTCGCTTTAATCTCGCCCTAATGTACCTCTTCCGTCTCTTTCCCACTTCCTCATTTCCTTCTCTACCTCTTCCATCTATTTCCCACTTCCTCATTTCCTTCTCTACCTCTTCCATCTCTTTCCCACTTCCTCATTTCCTTCTCTACCTCTTTCTTCTCTTTACCGTCTCCTGTCTTTAGTCACTGAGTGTTTCTACGGCTCAATTCGTGTCCTTATTCCGTCCACTTCTTCACTTCTATCTCTCGTCCCTGTTTACGTCCTTACCCTGCTTCCTCTTCTCTATCCTTACCTCCTTCTTTCCTTTTCTACCTCGTTATTTACATTCCTACCTCATCTTTTTCGTCCCCTGTACCTTTCCTACCACATAGAAACAGAGCAGAGTTATTTGAGCCCCAGCGCCAGTGCAAGGAACCCAGAACGGAGAATCCCGGTGAATTTCACCCCGTAGCTCTGTTGTTGTTGTTGTTGTTGTTGTTGTTGTTGTGAATTTGGAGTGCTGTCAGTAGCGAGAAAAATGAAAACAATCAGTGTTGCGTACACCAAGTTATCCTCCTTACTAGTTAAGCAGTTGTACATTTTGTATTCTCAACTTGTATACATTTTCAATATTTGTTCTTGTATTCTTTCCTATTATTTCATGTATATTTTATGTATGTATACCGTATCCTATTATTTCATGTATATTTTATGTATCTATACCGTATCCTATTATTTCATGTATATTCTGTGCTGTGTGACTGATATTTTGCTGCTGTGACATTTTAATTTCCCATTTTTGGGATCAGTAAACATCCATCCATCCATCCATCCATCCATCCATCCATCCATCCATCCATCCATCCATCCATCCATCCATCTGCTAGCATTAGCTAGCTAGCTGCAGTAGATGTGAAAGAAATGTATGAAAGTTGTGTTAATCCAGCTCTGTTTACTTCTGTTGTTGAGACGGCAGTAAGACGAGTGCAAACAAACATATTTTCAAAATATTTTTGAAAATAGGCATATGCTTATTTTTAAAAAGTACGTGCTGTAGTACAACTAGCAGGAGACGAGTTATAATTGAGGTAAGTTTGGAAACACTACCTTATTTAATCATTAAATAATACCGTTCCTTACAGTACCTTGCCTCCTCTTTCCTTCCATACCTCCATTTATTCTTCTCACATCCCCGTTTACATTGCGTCTGAACGTTCCTCCTCTACCAACCTCGGTAGGATCGCTTCCTCGGTTGATTTGCGTCCTCCTCTCTATCCCTGTCTCCTCGTTTCCTTCCTTCATTACATTTTAGGTATCCTGTCATGCATTTACCCTCTAGCTCCCCTATGTCTCCTCTTTCTAATAAACTGGTCCAATGGTTTCCAGATTTCCTCATACACCCCCAATTAGTTGTTTAGTATATATGTTAATGTCTCCATTGACAAACATCGCCCATATTTCCAACCCGTTCTCACGCCGAACTCGTAACATACGGACGTTTGGACGGCGGCTGGCAGCGTCTGAAGAGACGAAATAATCTCCCTTCAGCGTGTTAGTAGAACTTAGCGGGGAGAGCAGCAGCTACACGGCGTTTAGCGAGTAGTATGTGAGGGGGAAATACCTCGTAGGGAGGCTGGTCGGGGGGGGTGGACGGGTGAGACACAGGACCTTCACCCACGAGACCAGGGATCAGGTCCCACGTGACACGTTTCCTAAAGTCTCTTAATTCTTTAACCGTCCCGTTCTTCCCGCGTGTCACGGAAACATAAGCCCCCCCCCCACAACCTTTTCCTCAACACTCCGATTCCTGAAGGATGTTTGACAACCTCTGGTCCGTCTGGTTTTATTTTCTAAAAAAGCTTGTAAAACATCAACCCTGTTGTCCACAGTAAATATAAATAAATAAATAAATAAATGAATAAAACGGAAACATGAATCTCACAGATATGTATTGATATGACACACAGATCAATAAAACCTAAGCCAATCTCCTGTCTAAAATATTTCTCATATGTATTAGGAGTGAAACTGTGAAGAAATTAACATTATAACTTATACAGTTGACAAAATATCAAAATTTTTTCAAAAAAAGTCCAGACGCTTTTGCCCTCATGACATGCACTTATGCCAATAATCCAAATAATAATGTCATATTTATTCATATAACACTCACAGTTCTGCTATATATATATATATATATATATATATATATATATATATATATATATATATATATATGTATATATATATTTGGAGTCACCCAGTGAAAAAATAAACATAATTAACATTATAAGTCATATAAACGACAAGCTATTTACATTTCTCCAAAAAAGGCCCAAATGTATCCAAAAAATCCAAACAGAACGGGTTACAAAGCGAATAGACGATCTTTGTAGTCAAAGAACACCTTTTGTTCACTTGGTTGCATCGTTGCTGGCTTGTAGTGAGCCATCTCTCCCTATCAAAGAAGATCTCTGCTCTCGAAAGACCGGTTTCCATTGGTTTGCAGACAATAACAAAGCCCCAATGCATTCTGGGAAACCGGAGCACGGAAGCAAACGCCAATCGGTGCAGATGAACGGCCGAAAAATCATAAATTATGGACATAAAGTTTATCGATCTTGGATGTAAGAGTTTGGATTTATTGCTCAACCACCCCGAAAAACGGCACAAGTTCCAGGCTGGATACAAAACCTCCCGTGAAGGCTAGAAGGACAGCAATGAGACGCTCGTTAGCGTTAGCTTGTTAGCTGCTAACTGCAGAAAACGGTAAGACGATCGATCTTATGGTTATTAAATGATTAAAATATGATTAAAAGGTGCCGTTTCCGGATCGTCGACGATTCTCTCGGTCTCTGAGGGTTTTAACATAACAGCGTCTAAAGAGACGCCAATAGTCCCGACCAAGCACGTTTAGATAAAGCGCGTTATATGACACTAAAGGAGACTTTTAGCGTCAATAACAACGACAAAGTCACCTGACCAAGCGTTTGTATGTTACCAGATGGGAGGGAGGATCTAGTGCATATTCTTGATCCAAGCACTAACAGTAGGTGGCTTCGTGTCGTTCCAGATGAGAGCTACAGTCCTTTTTAACTGTAGTATAGCAAAATCAATACATTTATATTCTCAACGCCCCCCCAGTTCATCGAGGATACACACCACAAACACAGCTGGTACCTGAGGAACAGCTATCAGAGTCAAAGCTTTTATTATTCAACATTTCCTGAGATGCTCACTTGTAAAAATGTGATTTTCAAAACAGGAAGATATGTCCTTCTGCTTTCATTTTTTCTCATTTTGATGTGAGGCCGAGCTTCCATTAAAGCAACGGAAATAAAACGCAGCAGGAAAGCAGAACAGTGAAATGCTCCCAGGCAATTTAACGGGGGCCGCTCTCTTTTTCTATGCAAACACACACAACCCCAGTATATAAACACTATGCATAATGTATATGTAAACATAGTAGGCGTGATACAAAATGTCCCCCGGTTCACAGTCAATCAATTCACATCAAAAGACCAATTTTTACAAATGTACGCTTGTGTGTCCACATGTCCTTGAGTAATAGCAGCATCAGTATTCAATGTTTCCATTACGGCCAGCAGCGGCAAGCCGGGAGTCTCAGATGCAGCGATGGCGTCCTGAGAGAGGCCAAGAAAAAAGCCACTCAAATACCATGTTGCAGATAAGCTTAAGTGTGAATGTGAATTTTTATCCAATTTTCATTGAGGGTGATGACTGAAGATGCTTTGCTGCATGTTTGATTCATGGAAGCAAACAAAGGAACCGGCCGACGGGATCAAAGAGTCGTATTACCGTAAAACTTCAAATAATAGCCGAGTCCCAAATAGACGCCTGTCTCTTTTAAACGCCTGGTGTGACAACAGATTTGGGTAAATAAAGGCCGGTCTCAAATAGAGGCCTGGTCTGTTTTTTTTTGTTTTGTTTTTTTTCTTCGTGTCGGGTTGTATTTGATCTTTTAAAACCCATCAGATCGTTTGTTCTATGTTTTGATTTGATTTCACGTGACAGACGCAACCGTTCATAAACGACTCATCGCTATGGCAACATAACAAACAGGTTAACGAACTTTCTTTTAGTCTTCAGTTTTTCTTAATTCTCTCAATACCACCATGGAGACAAAAAGAAAAAAGTATGATTTGACATTTAAGCTGACAGTTGTCAAATTTGCCGAACAAAATTCGTGAGAAGCAGCGGCGAGACATGCATAACACACCGTTGCCATGCAAAAGCAGAGCGTTGCCATGGACGCAGTTCTGTTCACTCTGGAGGACAGCTATCAATCAATCCGCTGAAAGAAGTCGAATAATTTACCAGCTGTGGCAAAAAGTGGAGAAACGCCGTCGAGCAACTTCTGTCCTGCAATTCAAGCAATGACAGCAGATCTGGTGAGCGCATATTGCTACATATTTATAAACGGTCTATGATCGCTACGCAGGGACAACAACGCTAATTAGTTAGCTTACATTGCACGTTTAGGTGTGTCAACATGCAGCGGCTGTGCAAAAAGGAAACGAGATGAATGAGGACATGTAGCCATTTACCTCGTCTCACTTCACTGTCAACAGAAATGTTCAGTTTAATATAAATACGAGCATCTGATAGCCCGCTAGCTCACTACAACGCGTCAGCTAATGTCACGTCAATTCCTGCAGTGATTAAAACAGCAGCTGGGTCATTTGTCCACCACGGCAGCACCCCATAATGTATACGGCTACTACCCCAGCCCGTAAGGTGGTGTTGAGTAATAGATGAAGGGTTGCATTAGCTTAACAGATACAGAGTTTACGTTGCTATGGACGCATGGACTTCCGGCTGATTCAAGACCTGATTCAGTGATCACCCTGTCGGGGTTGTATTCGCTATAACAACCGCCTCGCTCTACATTATCACTTAATACGAATTAAAAAATATATATATATATAATGTGGAAACCTCCTATTTTCAATTAAAGGCCTGTCTCTTATAGACGCCTGTCTCAAATACAAGCCGGTCCATTTCGGCGATTTGGGTAAATAGAAGCCCGGGCTATTATTTGAAGTTTTACGGTATATTTAAAAACAACGTGTATATGTATATGTGTATGTATATGTGTATGTATATGCATATGTGTATGTGTATGTACAACCCCAAATGAGAAAAAGTTGGGACAGTATGGAAAACACAAATAAAAAGAGAAAGTAGTAGTAGTACATTTCTAAATGTACTTTGACTTGTATTTCATTGCAGACAATACAGCCGCACATAATTCAATTCCTCATGATTTGTATTGTTTTTGTTTCAAAAAAACAAAATTCCTATTTTGGTTCTTGCAACACATTTCAAAAAAAGTTGCAACAGTAAAGCATTTACCACTTTGTAATGTTGCCATTCCTTTTCACAACACTTAAAAGACGTTTAGGAACTGAAGACACCAAGTGATGAAGTGTTTCAGGTGTAATTTTGTCCCATTCTTGCTGCAAACAAGTCTTAAGGTGGGCAACAGTACGGGGTCTTCGTTGTCGCATTTTGCGCTTCAAAATGCGCCACACATTCTCTATTGGAGACAGGTCGGGACTGCAGGCAGGCCAGTCAAGTACCCGTATCCTCTTCCTCCGCAGCCAGGACTTTGTAATGTGTGCAGAATGTGGTTTTGCATTATCTTGTTGAAATATGCATGGACGTCCCTGGAAAAGATGTCTTCTTGAAGGCAGCATATTGTGCTCCAAAATCTCTATGTACTTTTCAGCATTAATGGTGCCATCACAGAAGTGCAAGTTACCTTTGCCAAGGGCACTGACACAACCCCATACCATGACAGACCCTGGCTTTTGGACTTGTTGCTGGTAACAGTCTGGATGATCCTTTTCTTCTTTGGTCCGGAGCACACGGCGTCCACTTCTCCCAAAACATACCTGAAATACTGATTCATCTGACCACAGTACACGTTTCCACTGTGTGATGGTCCATCCCAGATGCCTCCGAGCCCAGAGAAGTCGACGGCGCTTCTGGACACTGTTAACATAGGGCTTCCTTTTGGCACAGTACAGTTTTAACTGGCATTTGTGGCTGTAACTACGTATTGTGGTACTTGACAAAGGTTTGCCAAAGTAGTCCTGAGCCCATGTGGTGATATCGCTTATAGATGAATGACGATTCTTGATGCAGTGCCGCCTGAGGGATCGGAGATCACGGTTGTTCAGCTTAGGCTTGCGCCCTAGTCCTTTACGCACTGAAATTCCTCGAATCCGAATTCCTTGAATCTTTTAATTATGTTATGCACTGTTGAAGGTGAAATAAGAAAATGTCTTCCTATCTTTCTTTGAGGAACATTGTTTTTAAACATTTCAATAATTTTCTCACGTATTTGTGGGCAAACTGGCGATCCTCGGCCCATCTTTGCTCCTAAAGGAAAACATGAAATATTTTGTGTTCACATTGTCTGAATTGAAATACAAGTCAAAGTACATTTAGAAATCACTACATTCTTTTTTTATTTGTGTTTTCCATACTGTCCCAACGTTTTCTGATTTGGGGTTGTATATGTATATGTGTATGTATATGTATATGTGTATGGGTATGCGTATGGGTGTATAATACTGTGTGAATAAAGTGTTTTACTGCAGGATTCTTTTACATAATAGTTTTAAAAATCAGAACACTGAACATCTGCTGATCGGAGTGAACGTGCTGAATGTGTGTGTGTGTGTGTGTGTCTTTAGTGAAGTGAGTTGATTAACTGGTTTTGTTGTCACCAGTTTTTTCCGGACCATTGACCTTAATTGTGTTTTAGATGTGGACCGTTGAGTAGATACAAGCGGCTGGAACGGGTTTCCTCAAGAGGGTGGCTGGCGTCTCCATTAGAGAGAGGCTGGGAGGAGGTCTCAGGGCAGACCGAGGACTATTTGGAGACACGTCCAGCTGGGAGGAGGTCTTGGGGCAGATCGAGGACTATGTGTAGACACGTACAGCTGGGAGGAGGTCTCGGGGCAGACCGAGGACTATGTGGAGACACGTCCAGCTGGGAGGAGGTCTCGGGGCAGATCGAGGACTATGTGGAGACACGTCCAGCTGGGAGGAGGTCTCGGGGCAGATCGAGGACTATGTGGAGACACGTCCAGATGGGAGGAGGTCTCGGGGCAGATCGAGGACTATGTGGAGACACGTCCAGCTGGGAGGAGGTCTCGGGGCAGATCGAGGACTAGGTGGAGGCACGTCCAGCTTTGAGGAAGCCTCTGGGAGGCCCCAAGACTACGTGGAGGCCCAGGACTAGGTGGACGGATTATATCTCCAACCTGGCATGGGAACGCCTCGGGATCCCCCAGTCAGAGCTGGTTAACGTGGCTTTAGAAAGGGAAGTTTGGGGTCCCCTGCAGGAGCTGCTGCCCCCGCGACCCGACCCCAGATAAATGGACAACGATGGATGAGTGATACGTTTGAGAACCCCCATTGTAAGCTGCAGCATTTAGATGTATAAGTAGACCAAAACCTATCTCTTCAAACTTCAGTCTGTTTTTATCTAGCTGCTGCCTCCTGACTTTCATTATTCATTCATCAGTCTTCAGAGGGCTGAGTGGGGGGGTGTATTAGAGGGGTTGGTAATCATAAACCATGTCAGGATAAATACGTGAGTGCATTCACTTTGCAAATGAGGCGTCTCCCTCCTTCTCTCTCCCTCCTCCTCTCTCCCTCCTCCTCTCTGTGCTAATGTTTGCTCGGCCCGGCTGATTGATGACACGCTGATCTGCAGCTTCTCATCAGTCTGAATATGAGGAGCTTAACATTCTGACCACAGCAAATAGAGTCAATAAAGCAGAGCCGAGCTGTCACTGCGGCTCTGATAGCATTGTTCAATATTCTGGAGGGGGAGGATGTTAATTTCAGCTCATTTCGGTTTGAGGATACACTTCTAAAATGAAAAAGCACCAAACTTCAGTGAACAAATCAAGTCAAGTCAAGTGGGTTTTATTGTCATTTCAACCATATACGCTGTATATAGTGAGACGAAATGTTTAAAAAGTATATAAAAAAACATAAAACATCATTCGAGACAGGCTACATTTAGTGCACACACATTATAGACTATACATTACCACCAGACCACAACTTGCACTAACTGTATATTGACTCTTCACTACATCTCAGCAGTTTTATAGACTTTCTATTCATATGTTTTGTGTTATTACCTTATTCACGCTTGCATATCCTCCGACTTACTTATACCTCCCATTTGTATTGCCTGTATAGTACTTCATGTATTGTATTCTGTATTCCTGTATAGTACTCTATGTATCCTATTGTATTCTGTATTCCTGTATTGTATTGAATGTGAAACTGTATGTTGTATTGTAGGCTTACGCTTTTCTTGGCCAGGTCGTCATTGCAAATGAGAATCTGTTCTCACCGGCCTACCTGGTTAAATAAAGGTTAAATAAAACAAATAAAAATAAAAAAATAAGTCCAATTACTACTTAAAGTAGAGCATTTTAGACAGACAAGGGACATACAACAGACAACAACAGACAGGGCATAAGTAGACTTGTAACAGAGCAGGGATTGTTATAAGTTCAGTTCACCGTGACGTGAAGGTAGAATATATAGAATTTAGCAGCAGAAAAACAGCTGCAGGAGTGCATTTCAGGTCAGTGTGTAAAATCAGTGTCAAGTAACACTAAAGGAAGACGATTCTATTAAAGTGAATGATTGCAGTCATGACTATCTTTTGCAGTTCGCTTTGGGAAGCAACAACAGACTTCGATCTAGCAAGCTACACGCTGGAGATGTTACATGTTGAGGAACATTTGGATCGTGCAGGAGGGCAGGTCTTCTCGGTTCTTTCAGGGAATGATTGTAAAGATTTACAAAGAATATGTTTACAGCATTTCCTGTCTAACGCTTTGGGACTGTGGACGAAGTACACACAGAGATACACTGGTATGAGCCAATGAGGTTTTGGGGTGGTAGCAGCTCAGTCCGTAGGGTCTTGAGGAGACCCCCAGAACTGAAGAACCCCCAACTGACATCTAGCATGTCAACAGGTCCTCCCTCCCATCTGGTAACATACGGACGCTTGATCAGCTGTCTTTGTCGTTGTTATTGACGCTAAAAGTCTCCTTTAGCGTCATATAACGCGCTTTATCTAAACGTGCTTGGTCGGGACTATTGGCGTCCCTTTAGACGCTGTTATGTTGAGGAAAAGGTCGTGGGGGTGGGGGGGGGAGGGGTTAAAGAAGAGACTTTAGGAAACATGCCACGTGGGACCTGATCCCCGGTCTCCTGGGTTTAAGTCCTTACGAGGTATTTCCCCCTCACATACTACTCTAACCGCCGTGTAGCTGCTGCTCTCCCGGCTACGTTCTACTAACATGCTGAAGGGAGATTATTTCATCTCTTCAGACGCTGACAGCCGCCGTCCACCGTCGTGAGAGCGCATTGAGCGTGTGTAGGTCCTGAGCGTGTGTAGGTCCTGAGCGTGTGTGTGTGCAACTGTTCACTAACAGAGTGAAAGTTGTGAGTTTCCCCTCGTTTGCGTTCTTCTTACCATTATCCAGCTAATTTAAATATCTCACGTTACTGTGTTGTGTCAGCAGTTAACTTTATTTAATATTGGATGATTTTCATTTGGTGCAAATGTTCCACCAAAAGAAGTTCCTTCCGGAGACTAGAGACGCCGTCGCTGAGTCCAGAGCTTAGCGGCACCCAAGTCTTACCGCCTTTACTCCACAGCGCTGTGGAGATAGGTCTTGTGGAAAATAACAGCCTTATTGATTGTTGCTCTCACACAAGTTGCATGCACACTTATCTCTTTTCTTTATTTGTAACAGGACGCAGCAACAGGGCCTGCGCTCAATGAGTTATCAGGGAGGAAGCTTAGCTGTATAGGTAGGAGAATCAAACTGCCTGCTATAAAGAAGCAGAACAATGGGCATTGTCTATACATCCGGGGACTGAACTAGGTTAACGAATATATTGATCCTATAGACACGAGCCACATCATGAGGTGTTATACAATGATGGGCGTAACCTTTAATGTATGTGTGTATACTTGAATCTCAATAAAAGGGGCTGTAAGGGGAAGAGAGAGCAGGACACACATGGTCAGTGCAGGCTGCAGAGTCTGTAGTGTGTCCTCCTTCAGCTGAAGCCTATTGTTTGATCAAACTTACTGTGTCTGTGAAGTTATTACTATGTATTACAGAGAAGAAGTCCTCGCCTGGGAGTGCACCTTGGAAGCACAACAGTCTCTATGATCTGCAGATTCTGCTGGATCTGTATAATTAATCAGGGACTGTGTCTTGACGCATCATTTCCCTGAAGCAGGTGTGACCAATGAGAGACAGGCAGTCAAAACATCCAGCACTTTGACAGTTTGCTCGCTCTGCTTTCTGCTGCTTTGGTCTTTTATGATTTCCACAGCCGCTGGGCTCAGATTGGAGCAGTTTGCAGTTTTTCTTGTGTTCATGTGTTTCAGTTTTCTTTCCACTCGTCTCAGCCTGCAGGTGAAGTGTTGGGCCCGCTCTCTTTTCTTCACAACGCCATCAGCATTACATGAGGTGTGTTTGTGAAGCGTGGGATTCTTCAGCCTTGTGTTTCTGTTTCACCTCCAGCCTGAACTGCAGCGCACAAATTATTCATGTGGTGTCACGTCAAAGAACTGCTGCAGCATCCGCCTGCGGGGACAACCACAGTGTGTGTGTGTGTGTGTGTGTGTGTGTGTGTGTGTGTGTGTGTGTCATGTATATTATGCGAGCTGGAGGTATTGTGTGAGACTGTGTGTTATGCCAGCATGTGTGTATGTGTTGTAATTCCCACTCCAAATCAAAGTCCTTGACAGCTGCCTTAATGCTGGCTGCCTCTCAGGTGATGAAGGGCCCGATGCTCGTAGCCACGATACCCCCCCATCACTGCAACCCCCCCCTACTGTTGACGCCGAATCAATCACTCCGTCCACTCCCCGCTCTGTATCCCTGACACTGGCATGTATAATTAAAGTTTATTCCCCCGGACCTCCCATCTCAGCTCCTTCCGGCAGCTTCCTGCAGTGGCAGATAAATATGAAATGGGTCTCTTCATATTTCACAAATAAGAGGGGAAAGTGGGGAGGCCAATGGCGGCGTGGTCGAGGTTTCTCAGGATGAAGCCTCCGATTGGTCAGTGATGGCGGGACAATTGATCTCTCAGGTAGACTGCAACTGCATTGCACTTAATTTCATTGCAACTTCTTGCAACATGCTGCTCTGCAACGCGCCGCTGCAACGCGCCGCTGCAACACGCCGCTCTGAAACGCTCTGAAACGCGCCGCTCTGAAACGCGCCGCTCTGAGACGCGCCGCTCTGTGACGCGCCGCTCTGTGACGTGCCGCTCTGCAACCTGCCAGTTTACACCAATGAGACGAGACGGTGGATCATCTGCATTAGGGCTGCACGATACGAGGAAACAGTCTAATTGAGATTATTTTGACTGATATTGCAATTGCGATATGATTCAAGATATTGGAGGGGACGATCTGTTTTGGATCATTATTCTTATTTTCATTGAAATAAAATTTAAACAATTATAGTGTGATTTTTGCGAGGATCTGTACCAAACACAAAGATATATTCTTTAGTCTGTAGGAGAGGATTTATAGGCCGGGACGTCTCTGCAGCACCACAATAAAAATGGTTGGATACATATTTTGCCTTTAACAAATATTGCGCGAGTCAACGAGTCAATATTGCGATTTCGATAAAATTGCGATTAATTGTGCAGCAACAATCTACATAGAAACGAGTTTTTGTACTTGTGTCTAACTTCCGACGTTCAGGCTTTATTGTAGCTGGATGAATCATTCGTTCACCAACAGTTCCCCCAGGAGCAAACATCTGGTGAGGAAACGTCCTTTTAACAGGCAGGAACCTTGGCAGGAACCTGGATCTTGGTGGGCAGCCATCTGCCGCGACCGGTTGAAAAATATAGAAAAGAACGTTTAACGTAACGTTTCTAATCTAAGTGCATTTTCAAAGTCTGTGCACGGAGGTTAGCCTAGAAGTCTAGATGCAGCCTAGCAGGGCCGTCTAGCAACTCTCCGTTGGCTTTCGAGCTGGAAAAAAAACAAACTCTGGTGAGGCCAATCACATCGTGTATAGAGTCGGTGGGCGGGGCTTAACATAACAACGGCAGAGTGGCGACGGTTCCACGTGAATTCCCTGCTAGTTGAAAACAAAGATGGCTGCTGCTGGCGAACAGCGGTCTATGGAACCGGCCTTGAATATTTTACACACACGCACGCACGCACACACACACACACACACACACACACACACACACACACACACACACACACACACACACACACACACACACAAACACACACACACACACACACACACACACACACACACACACACACACACACACACACTCTATTCAGAAAATGAAAGAACAAAGAGTGAGTTCCTCATTAAGAGTGTTTTTAATGCATGAAGAGATAAGTTATTCATGAAAATTAACAAATGATTTACTCCAGCCGCCGCTGTGTTCAGTTATATATTATTATTATTATTATTATTGTCATTATTAAAGTCTTGCCACGTTATTGCGGCAGCATTATTTATGTACTGCTGATTAAAAGAGTTCTGATCACCTCTGAAAGTCAGTTTTGGCAGGTAGCTCCGGTAATTAGACTCTCTGCGGTTCATACACACCTCTGTAGTAGTAGTTATTAGTATTTTCATTCAGACGCGAGGTGCACTTTGGACTCTTGGTTCTGCTTATTTTATTGTTTTTCTTGTGTTTTATTCCAGTTTATTATATTCTGTTTATTTTTAACTTTTCGTTTTTCACCTTCTTACAAAAGGTTTATCATTAAAAGTTAAGTTTGTGACCATTATTGTCGTCATTATTTAGCTCACACAGAGGCTGAAGAAAGTACTTAAAACAGGCATACTTTATCTGCAGTGCAACTTAACATATATATGACGCTTATTCTTTACATTCAGAACTTTCACTACAGATAAAAACATGAATATATACTGAAGTATGCAGTGTTGTAACGTAACAAAGTACAAATACTTTGTTACTGTGCTTTGAAATTTCATGTATCTGTTCTTTACTTCGTTATTTAAAGAAGTCCTATGCAGTGTAGTTTGTGTCTTGTGTGTTTCCTGTCTTGTTGCTGGCAGGTGTCTCTATAGAGCCCCCCCCCCCACTATGTTTACTTGCGATCCCTGAATATTATGCTTCACTTTAAGGAAAGCCACAATATATTGTTGTTTATATTTGATACGCTCAAAATTAAAATTTTGCTCAAAAGTGGACATATGTGTAATTTCTTTTTACAATAAAATTGCTTGTTCATGTTTTTCTTCTGATTCTGTTAGAAACCTAATTTGATTTGTGTCTGACGGACCTTGATAATAACGGGTTAGAGTTTACGACTAACCCTAACCCCCCCCCCCCACACACACACACACACACACACACACACAGGGACGATCTAATCACAGTTTCACAATCACGACTGCTGAGCAGACCTGTCAAGTTTTGAGATAAGAAAGAAAAGTTTTCATCTCAAATCTCTTTTCATTTGCGTTTTATGTTTTTTTGTCCAGCCTGTACTTTGTTTCTCTTGTTTCTCCTGTTCCTCCTGTTTCTCCTGTTCCTCCTGTTGCTCCTGTTTCTCCTGTTTCTCTTGTTGCTCCTGTTTCTGCTGTTCCTCCTGTTGCTCCTGTTTCTCCTGTTTCTCTTGTTGCTCCTGTTTCTCCTGTTGCTCCTGTTTCTCCTGTTGCTCCTGTTGCTCCTGTTTCTCCTGTTGCTCCTGTTCCTCCTGTCCCTGCTCTTGCTCCTGTTGCTCCTGTTTCTCCTGTTGCTCCTGTTTCTCTTGTTCCTCCTGTTTCTCATGTTCTTCCTGTTGCTTCTGTTTCTCCTGTTCCTCCTGTTCCTCCTGTTGCTCCTGTTCCTTCTGTTCCTCCCGTTGCTCCTCTTGCTTCTGTTGCTCCTGTCCCTCCTGTTCCTCCTGTTGCTCCTGTTCCTTCTGTTCCTCCCGTTGCTCCTCTTGCTTCTGTTGCTCCTGTCCCTCCTGTTCCTCCTGTTGCTCCTGTTGCTCCTGTTCCTCCCGTTGCTCCTCTTGCTCCTGTTCCTCCTGTTGCTCCTGTTCCTCCTGTCTCTCCTGTTGCTCCTGTTCCTCATGTTCCTCCTGTTGCTCCTGTTCCTCCCGTTGCTCCTCTTGCTCCTGTTCCTCCTGTTGCTCCTGTTCCTCCTGTCTCTCCTGTTGCTCCTGTTGCTCCTGTCCCTCCTGTTCCTCCTGTTGCTCCTGTTCCTCCCGTTGCTCCTCTTGCTCCTGTTCCTCCTGTTGCTCCTGTTCCTCCTGTTTCTGTGGACTCAAACGTCTCCTGGCAGTGACAGTCAACTCACATTTTTGCTGCAGAAACTCTGCAAACTTTTAACCGTGTTTAATTCAAAAGCTGACTGTTTCTTCACCTCGACTTCTTTCATAGTTTCCTGTCTTCTCCTTTTCTCCCACGTGAATGTCACAAACGTCCAAATCCAAAAACACATGTCTTTGTTTTGAGGATGTTTTATGCATTTCGTGTGGCTCAAACCCTCCGATGACACGGAGTACGAGGCCGAGATGTGAGGCAGGGAAAGCGAACGGAGAAGCCTTTTGAGAGGTCAGAGGGAAAGCGCGGCGGCGTGTGAGAGAGCCTTTGATGGATATTTACCACATAGAAACTGAGCCGGGGTTAATCCCGCCTTTTGTTCCGAGCTGACGAGGCGGCTGATAGCGGCAGCCGAGAGGAAACTTCTCGTAGTGATCCCCGACACCAACAAACAGAAGGTACACAACGAATGCTGAATAGTTGATACCTGACCTTACAGACGCTGAGAACCTGAAATCATGTCTGAACCCCTGTGAGAGAAATCTCAGAGCAGAACATCAACAGTAACGACAGGAGGTCATGGATGTATTACGGATTTTTTCAATTGCTAAAACACAATTTTGCAAACTAGGCTGGTTTTATAAAAATACTACACAAACACAATACACAAAACCACACACACCCAAACTACAAAATACCTCATAGATCCTGCAAAATGAAGCACTGCAACCACAACTAGCCTACATAATATAGCATTATCAAATAGTTCAAAATGTAGAAAATTATTATTATTATTATTATTATAAGTGTCTGACAACATTATGAAAGGATCCCTACAGAGATAGATCTTTTAGTTAAAGAGTAAGATCCTTTTAGTTTAACATGAAACAGCCCTGAAATCTCCATCCCCAAACTACACCAGACTCCATGTAAATAATCAGGACTTTTAGCGTGTATAGAGCCAGAATCCATGTAAATAATCAGGACTTTTAGCGTGTATAGAGCCAGACTCCATGTAAATAATCAGGACTTTTAGCGTGTATAGAGCCAGACTCCATGTAAATAATCAGGACTTTTATCATCGTAAAACACACTTCATTCAAAGTGGACAGAAACTAAATAAAACTACCAAAAGCCGTCTTCGTTCATCTTTCCACTGTTCCAACAATCACCACTCTGGTCTGGTTGGAATTAACATAAACCTTAATTCACCCATTTACATGTGGAGATATGCTGGCTCTATACACGCTAAAAGTAGTGATTATTTACATGGAGTCTGGCTCTATACACGCTAAAAGTCCTGATTATTTACATGGAGTCTGGTGAAGATTGGTGAATGTTAACTGTGATGCAATGTTAATGGGCAATTGCCTTAATTTACATCCACTAAAAGTTCTGTTTTTGCCAGAATATTCTCAGATTATTATTCTAATTGTTTGACTACATTATAGAAAGGATCACTACAGAGATTGTTTTTGTTAAAATGGTGTTCAGGTTGAAAAAAGACAAAATTATCCTTTAACTGATCAAAGGTCCAGTCCTGCTTTAAATGTTTCCATACCTGAGAAATGATTCTGAAAAAGTTGTCCTTCATTTAGCAGAAACTCAAACTTCACTTGAGTCGTGTCATATTGGAGTCAAACTGCTGCGGTTGGTATTTCCTTCGTTTTGCACTTTCTTCATTATATCGGAGTGATTCTGTGTCACTGAGCTCCTGCTAGTGGCCGTAATTCTGCCTCGTTTTCCCTCCGCCTGTCCGTCATCTGCATCCACACACACACACACACACACACACACACACACACACACACACACACACACACACACACACACACACACACACACACACACACACACACACAGGCTGTATGCAGCCTGTCGGCCGTATTGCCCCGGTCATGATTTTTGCAAATGAAGCTCGGCTGCAAATCACAGCGGCCCGGCCTGAATCAGCAGCTCTTTCATAAAGGCTGATTTCCAGACGCTGCATGTTCTCCCAGATCTGACAGAACGCTTTGCTCAGTCAGGACAGACTCAGTGCTACTCTGCTGTGAGTAAAGACAGCTGCACATAAATACATGCCCGGTCAACTTATACCCAAGCTATATATATATATATATATATATATATATATATATATATATATGAACTAAGAATTGCATTGTTATTGCAACAGTGATGGTTGTTGACCCCACGAACTACACTTTCTCCCACATCATGCCCCAAAAGAGAAGCTACACATCAGCAGGTATGTCCGAGCCTGTTAAAGGTTTGATCCTCCAGTTTCTGGATGGTTTTTGAACACGTAGTTCTTTGCGTACTCACCACCTGAGTCCCTGTTCTCGACTGTTCGGACAGGAAAGGATTAAATATGTATGCTGACATACTTTAAACTTTACAATGCTGTAGTTTTCTTTCCCCTTCCTCAATCTTTCCTTTTACGCCGTCTTCACCATAGTTTCAAAGTTCCAGTGCTGAAATAAGTGAAGATAACCGAGGACTCCTAGATTATTGTTCAAGTGCTCATATTATGCTCATTTTGTACCAGAATAGGTTTATGTGGTTTAATTTTCAGAAAACACCATATTTTTGTTGTACTGCACATTGCTGAAGCTCCTCTTTTCACCCTGTGTGTTGAGCTCTCTGTTTTAGCTACAGAGTGAGACATCTCACTTCTGTTCCATCTTTGTTGGGAGTCGCACATCCTCAGTAGCTAGGTAAGGACTACTAGCCAGTCAGAAGCAGAGTATGAGGGCGTGTCCTGACAGTACCTAGGTAAGGACTACTAGCCAGTCAGAAGCAGAGTATGAGGGCGTGCCCTGACAGTACCTAGGTAAGGACTACTAGCCAGTCAGGAGCAGAGTATGAGGGCGTGCCCTGACAGTACCTAGGTAAGGACTACTAGCCAGTCAGAAGCAGAGTATGAGGGCGTGTCCTGACAGTACCTAGGTAAGGACTACTAGCCAGTCAGAAGCAGAGTATGAGGGCGTGCCATGCTAGCAGCTAGGCGAGCATTATAACGTGTGTTGCAAAGTGACCACGTGTGTCTCTGAAGTAAAGGCTGGACTACAACAGAGCTGTTTGGAGCAGTTTGTGAACAGTGTTTTCTGTTGGAGATGGTAAGTCCCTTTGGGGGGGACTTTGGGCTTTTTACCTTTGTAAACCTATAACGTGCACAAATAGAGTTATAACACAATAAAGGAAAGAGGAAAAGCCCAAAAGCATAATATGAGCACTTTAAGTTCAGGGTATATACAGGCTGAGGAGCAGCTCTTCTAAGGTTATGGTTGTGTATCTTGACCACTGCTCTCTGAAACCCATTATTTCAAAAGGCTTGAACCGCGCCACGACAGCTTTTGATTGCATCGAGGAAGAGCTCACTTGGGGTTGATCTTTGGGCAGAACACACCGTGATTAATACTCACGTGGCCAATAGAAACGAGGCAGCCAGGTGATTTAGCTCAGCTAACCCGGCCACACATCGCCAACTATTTTTTTATAATCTATTAACCAGTGTGAGTCATTTGTTATGAAGGAATGTTAAGATGGCAGTGTGGAAGTTGTGGCAGTAACTGACAGAGACAACTTCTCACGTTGAGCACCCGAATGAGTGTCATGTTTATTCTTATAGGAAAAACAATTCATTCACAAAAAGGTGCTGCCCATTAACCCAACCCCCGGGTCCCACGTCATCACACGCTTAAAGGGACCGCAATTCCTGAACCAATGTATTTACAAGCATAACATATTACATTAGACTATAAAGGTGAATTATGTCTGTCACGTTCACTACAGCAGCTTGTTAAATGTGAATATGTTCTAGTTTCTTCTCTCCTCTGGTAAACTGAAGATCTTTGAATTGTCGACAAAACAAGACATTTGAGGACGTCATGTTGGGCTTTTTGGAAAACACTGATCCACATTTCAGAGATCCAAACTACAAATCCATTCATCCTGAAAAATAATCGACAATGAAAATAATCGTTAGTTGCAGTCCTGACTTTCCGTGTGTTCCCTCAGGAGCGTTGAGATGTTGGACTCTGCTGGTCTGTGTCTGTCCGTCTCCGCCAGCTTCACCCACAAAAAGCTGCCGCTTCCGCGTCTTGTCATCCCTGCTGATGAAAGCGATTGTGCTTGTTGATTGGCTGTCTCACCTCGCAGGCTGATGCGTCTGCTGAGGCCGCTGTTTTTCCCTGCAGGCGGAGGGAAGAGCAGCGAGAGTTTCTCTTCGGGGAAGCTCTTGTCTGTTAATTAGCGATGAGCAGATGGAAGAAAGTCCACCTCTGGCTGGGGATCAATTCTACTCAAGAAGCAGCGGCAACAACAGCGGCCACAAAAACCTTGCTTTATTTATTTCTTAGCTCAGCAGCGGCGGGCCGATGTCACCTCCCAGAAGTGCAAGCAAGAGCAGAACCTGGGAGAGTTTGGACGAGAAGTCTTAGACACACACAAGATGCCTCTCGTCTTTCAGAGATTTCCTCAGAGACCCTGAAAGGAGCGGCGTTCAGCTGGTTGAGTGCTGAGCTTACTTATCATTACTTTGTTTACAGCCTAACATCTGATTGCACACACTTCCTCCTCATCTTATGCGCTAGTGTATCTCTTTCCTCGCACATAAAGTGAAATGTGACTGTGTGGAGGCATCTCCAGACTCCCCATCACCATTCAGGCTGTTTTCACTCCATTTCACCCCCACAGTCACTGCAGAGGTGTCATTATAAACACAGACGCCTGACAAAATCCAGCTTTTGTTTCCCCTGTTTTAACAATAAGTTTGGTAATATTCTAAATGTATTTTTAATGTTCTCAAATTCCTGCAGCAGATCCACACGTGGATTAATTAACACATAAAATAGTCTTCAAAAAGTGCACTATTTCCTCCTGTTTGTTTGATGAAAACTACAGTGACTTCCTGTTTAAAGGTGCAGCAGGTAAGACTTATAAAACTACCTTTCTGTCATATATCTGCTGAAACTGATCCTATGTTCCAGTAGAACTACATGAAGCAGGTCATTTAAAATAAATCCAGCTCCTCTGGCTCCACCTACAGCCAGTGTGATTTACAAAAATCCACCGCTCCCTGTTCAGATGCACCAATCAGGGCCAGGGGGGGGTATCTAACTGTTTAGATGCACCAATCAGGGCCAGGGGGTGTGTGTGTCTAACTGCGTGTCAATCACTGCTCATGCACACGCATTCATTCTCCCTTGTGGGGGGAGGGGCTTAGGATACCGTTTTTGGCTTTAGCAGAAAGGGGGGGGGGGACTGAGAAGTTGTTGATGTTCACATTTTTTGGCTAAATCCTGGATCTTCACAATCCTCCCTACAGCACCTTTAAGTAAATGTACAATAAAACTATATATTTGTGTGTTTTAAAAGATTTACATCTTCATTAGGAAGACTAATGGACATAGCATCGGTGATGTCACCCGTTGGTCTGTAGAACGCTGTTTTGAAGTCGGGAGTTTGCATTTTTCCAGTCGCCATCTTGGTATTTTGGAGCCAGAAGTGACCAAATTTGGACAAAAGGGTGGAGCTGGGGTGAACGCCGCAGCTAAGGCCGGAAACACACCGCAAACTGAAACGTCGCGAATAGCCGCGAAGCGCCGTGAAGTGCCGTGAAGCGTAGCTCTTTTCATATATCGTTTCTGCATCTCGTCTATTTCTTCCGCGAGCGAATGTGTCGAGCCAGGGTAGGGAATTTGGAAAGGAGTGAGAGACATGCAGGTCAGTCAGTAATGGATTACACTGAGCAAAAATATGGGGTCTGGGGTCAAGCTTGTGTCACTGAGTTAATGCAGAACTCTACACTGGCAAAATAACAAGCTGTCCTGTACTGCACCCCTAACAGTTAACTCTTACGCTGTGTGACAGTTAAAATAAAGGATAAAGTAAATGTTTGTGAGTGAGTTCTTTTATTCTTGATTGTTGCTGAAGGAGGAAGTTTAGTACGCAAATAAAGTTTGTTCCTGCACGAACAGAATGCCCTGCTCCGTCAGTGCGTGCATGTGTGTGTGCATGTGTGCGTTTCTTATATAAGTCAGGGTAGCAGCTCACTGTTCTGTTCCTGCTGAGTTGATTAGATTTGATTAGCACACTTGTAGTGATTATGAAGGCAACGATAACGGCAACGAGACAGAGAGGACAAACAGGAAATGGCATGTATCGAACAGATTTTAAACAAACCTCAAATTAACTACTTAAACTTGAACACTTTCATGGTGGAAATACAGCCGATTTGCTTCGCAGTCACATCCATCATGTCAAGAGGATCTGTCTCTAGCAGAGAGGGATCGTTGTAGTGTGTAAACTGTTCTTAACTAGGCTGTATAACCCCAGTCTGATCTGCTGGTGATGTGATGTCTCCCTGCAGCTCTGGCTGGAAACCTGTACGTTTATCTCTCCTGCTTCCGTTACTAATCTGCAAGAACCAATCACAGACTGGCTTATCCACCTGGCACGCTATTGGCTGGTTTAACACGATGACGATAGAGAAGCGACCAAGCAGCTTCTTGTTTACATTCAACATGGCGGCCACCGAAGCGCAGCAACCCGTTGATGCCGCTGCTACGTCACCTGGATCGTTGCTCTGATTGGTTGAAGGACTATCCAATGGCGTACAGAGTCATGTGAACTACGCCCGTTGGTCCCGCCTCTTGTGCAGAGAAAACACAGAGCAGACTCCCCAGACTGATGTTCAGTCTTAACAGATGGAGCTTGTTTCTTAACTAACCCCCCCCCCCCTGGAATATACTAAAGTCACTGCATCACCGTAAAGTCGGTGTAAATAATGCTGTGTAAAAAGCTATAAAATGTCATTAACATATAAACTCCCAACAGGGAGGCGGCGAGATGTCTGATGCTGGCTTCATGGTTTCTGGACCTGCTGGTGTTACAACAGGAGAGAAACAGTGTTATTAAAGTGGTAGTCTCGCTGTGCCAGACCTTCCTCCACAGCGCTGTGGAGGAAGGTCTGGCTAGTCCACACTAGTCTGGGATGGGAGAGAAACGTGCTCTGGTTTATTGGCATTTCTGTAAACCAATCACAATTATCGTGGGCGGAGTTAAGCTCCGGACGGAGCCACGGTGCCTCTGCTAAATAGTCTCAGGAAGGAACTTGTTTTGGTGGAACATGTGTACGTTCAAAAGTAGTTTTAGTTGTGCAACAGAAAACTCTGATTGGACAGATAGTCTAGCTAGCTGTCTGGATTTACCCTGCAGAGATCTGAGGAGCAGTTAACCAGAGTCCTCACAAATCAGCCGGAGGTTAGAACGCCAACACAGAGACAGAGGAAGGGGACGGACATCCGGCCAAAAACAAGGACATCCAGCGGCGTTTCCAGTGGCACCGGAAGTGTAACATTGTGCATATATAGTATTAAAGTGGATTTAGAGCTGGGGCCCTCTGATGGCTCACCTGGTCCTTGCCACAGCAGCAGGGGTTTCGATTCCGTCCTGCAGCCCTTAGTTGCGTGTCGTTCCCTCTGTCTCTCCCCTTTCACGTCTTCAGCTGTCCTCTCAAATTAAAATGGTGCAAAAATATTTATTAAAAATAAAGTGATGGAGAACAGAATTATTCATCAAAACTGAATCATTAGAGAGCAGAGGAGTTGCACTGATGACACCGTGCAGAGGGGAAGCATGGTGGTCGCTCACATACGATTTATGACCTCATTATTGGCTGGTGAAATGCAGCCCACACCCTCTTTAATTAGGAGCCAATCAGCTAGAAAGAGAGAGAGACAGACAGAGAGAGAGAGAGAGAGACAGAGAGAGAGAGGGAGAGAGACAGAGAGAGAGAGAGAGAGGGAGAGAGAGAGAGGGACAGAGAGAGAGACAGAGAGAGAGGGAGAGAGAGAGAGACAGAGAGAGAGAGACAGAGAGAGAGAGAGAGGGACAGAGAGAGAGAGACAGAGAGAGAGAGACAGAGAGAGAGACAGTCAGAGAGAGACAGAGAGAGAGAGAGAGACAGAAGGTAAAAGGACATGGCGGGCAGGTCTCCTGCCGAAGGTCTCCCGGGCCGTCTCTGCGTCTCTGCGTCCCTCGCCGTCTGTTTTCACTTAGTCAATCATGTCGACACGTGTGGAACAATCTGCCGGTGACAACCCGGCGCCGGGGCTCGCTCGCCTTGACACTGCGTCCGCTATCAGCGTTGTCTCATAAACAAGATTTAATTTTCCCTTTCTTCTATTGAAATTGGTGCCGAGGACAGCAGTAACCTTACACTGTTTATTTCTTATCCACTGTGAGAGAAAGTTTCAGCGCTAAAAAAACATGTTATATCCTGTAGGAAGGTAAATTAAACTGAGACACAAAAACACACACGAGCAGATACATTACTAGTACAACTGTTTATTAATTAAAGTGCTCATATCATGCTTTTTGGCTTATTCCCTTTCCTTAATTGTGTTATATATATATCTTTATTGTGCACGTTATAGGTTTACAAAGTGAAAAAGCCCAAAGTGCCCCCCAAAGGGACTTACCATCTCCAACAGAAAACACTGTTCACAAACTGGTAGTACTGTAGGTACTGTCAGGGCACGCCCTCATACTCTGCTTCTGACTGGCTAGTAGTCCTTACCTAGGTACTGTCAGGACACGCCCTCATACTCTGCTTCTGACTGGCTAGTAGTCCTTACCTAGGTACTGTCAGGGCACGCCCTCATACTCTGCTTCTGACTGGCTAGTAGTCCTTACCTAGGTACTGTCAGGACACGCCCTCATACTCTGACTAGAATCTGAGTATGACCACATCAGGCTACCTCAGACATTCATTGGATTAAATTATTGGTAGTGAGGTTTAAATTACTGTAAAATCTTGTGCTTATATCCTAAATCTGTGATAGTCAGAGTATGGTTGTAAATAAAGTGCAGCATGATATATTATATAAAACCCATTCTAGAAATTAAGAGGAAGTTGTGCAAGTCCAAAAGCCAAAGACTAAAAAAGTCCTTTCCAATGGGACTTCTAATATAAAGAGGGAGGCTGTTTAATGATCTAAAGGCCGTAGAAGAAAAGGCTGAATGCCGCTTGTGTTTCAGCCAACATATTTAGGCCAGAAGACCTCTGAGACTTGGAGGGTATTTGAGGGTATAAAAGGTGTGAAAAACAAACAATTCATTGCTGCACTGGGAGCCAGAAAACAGAGGCTGACTCGCTGTCCTTTGGGTGCCAGAGAGAAGTGGACCAGCAGAGTTGCAGCAGGTTAGACCAGCGGTTCCCAAACGGTTCCACGTTAAGAACCCTCACCACCCTCTCTAACCCTAACCCTGTCCCTCTCTAACCCTGTCCCTCTCTAACCCTGTCCCTCTCCAACCCTAACCCTGTCCCTCTCTAACCCTAACTCTGTCCCTCTCTACCCTAACCCTGTCCCTCCCTAACCCTCTCCCTCTAACTCTGTCTTTCTCTAACCCTGTCCCTCTCTAACCCTTTCCCTCTCTAACCCTGTCCCTCTCTAACCCTTTCCCTCTCTAACCCTGTCCCTCTCTAACCCTTTCCCTCTCTAACCCTGTCCCTCTCTAACCCTTTCCCTCTCTAACCCTATCTCTATCTACCCTAACCCTGTCCCTCTCTAACCCTCTCCCTCTAACTCTGTCCCTCTCTAACCCTGTCCCTCTCTAACCCTCTCCCTCTAACTCTGTCCCTCTCTAACCCCGTCCCTCTCTAACCCTATCCCTATCTACCCTAACCCTGTCCCTCTCTAACCCTGTCCCTCTCTAACCCTCTCCCTCTAACTCTGTCCCTCTCTAACCCCGTCCCTCTCTAACCCTATCCCTATCTACCCTAACCCTGTCCCTCTCTACCACTATCCCTCTCTAACCCTATCCCTCTATAACTCTGTCCCTCTCTAACCCTCTCCCTCTAACCCTATCCCTCTCTAACCCTCTAACCCTATCCCTCTCTAACCCTGCCCCTCTCTAAGCCTCTCTCTCTAACTCTGTCCCTCTCTAACCCTAACCCGCTCTAACCCTGTCCCTCTCTAACCCTGTCCCTCTCTAACCCTAACCCTGTCCTTCTCTAACCCTGTCCCTCTCTACACCTATCCCTCTCTAACCCTGTCCCTCTCTACACCTGTCCCTCTCCAACCCTGTCCTTCTCTACACCTGTCCCTCTCTACCCCAGTCCCTCTCTAACCTAACCCCAACCCTGTCCCTCTCCTCACCGACAGCTACAGACTTTGTGTTTCTTCCCCCATCTCGAGTCAAATATGTTTTTCATTCCTCACCCACCGTCGGCCCTTTCACAGTTTGTGCCGTGTGAGCTAAAACTGTGAAAGAAACGTTCAGAGTCACCGCTACGGGCCTCTTGAGATGGCGGCGGCGGCGGCCTGGGGGAACAAATTACCCATCTGCAGATGACCGCAGGACTGTTAGGGAAGTGTTTTTATTTATAGACAGAAAGTGATGAGGAACACGGGGAAAAACACAGAGACGGACACCGGGACAACACACAAACACACACACACACACACACACACACATAGACACACACACGAACACACACACACACACACAAACACACACACACACACACACACACACACACACACACACACACCTGAACAGGTAAAGAGAAGAACTAGCAGACACTTAAGTAAGTCTCTTAAATTGAACATTTACAT
>CM042435.1:37948842-38011342 GCA_023631565.1 Gymnocephalus cernua
ACAGTTCTGCTACATATATATATTTGGAGTCACCCAGTGAAAAAATAAACATAATTAACATTATAAGATATATATAAGATTACATCAGTAATCAGAGGTGCAGTGCAGTGACATATACTTAGACTGCTTTTACCCTATAAACCTTCAACAATTAATGCTAAGAGTCTCTTCAGCTAAGCCATCTACCTGTCTCTTAGACCCCATCCCAACGAGGTTACTTAAAGAAGCGCTACCACTGGTTAACATTTCATTATTAGATATGATTAATATGTCCTTATTAACAGGTTATGTACCACAGTCATTTAAAGTAGCTGTGATTAAACCTATTCTGAAAAAACCCACCCTCGATCCTGAGGTCTTGGCTAACTATAGACCAATATCTAATATTCCCTTCCTCTCCAAAATCCTTGAGAAGGTAGTTGCTAATCAGTTATGTGATTTCCTACATAGCAATAGTGTATTTGAGGACTTTCAGTGAGGATTTAGAAAGCATCATAGCACAGAGACGGCACTGGTGAAAATTACTAACGACCTTCTAATTGCTTCAGACAAAGGACTTGTTTCCATACTTTTCTTACTAGATCTTAGTGCTGCCTTTGACACTATTGACCATACCATCCTGTTACAGAGACTGGAACACTTAGTTGGTATTACAGGAATCGCACTGAGCTGGTTTAAGTCCTATTTCTCTGATCGATCTCAATTTGTTAATGTTAATGACAAATCCTCCAAGTACGCTAAAGTTAACCATGGCGTTCCACAAGGCTCAGTGCTTGGACCAATTCTATTCTCCTTATATATGCTTCCTCTAGGTAATATTATTAGGAAACACTCAATAAACTTTCACTGTTATGCAGATGACACCCAATTATACTTATCAATCAAACCAGATGAAATCAGTCAATTAGCTAAACTTCAAGCATGTATTACAGATATAAAATCATGGATGACCTACAACTTTCTGATGCTAAACTCAAGCAAAACTGAGGTGATTGTGCTGGGTACTAAACACCTCCGATCCTCAATATCCAAAGATATAGCTACCTTGGATGGTATTGCCCTGGCCTCCAGCACTACTGTCAGAAATCTAGGAGTTATTTTTGACCAGGATATATCCTTTAATGCCCACTTAAAACAAACCTCAAGAACAGCCTTTTTTTCATCTTCGTAACATTGCCAAAATAAGGAACATCCTGTCTCAGAATGATGCTGAAAAACTAGTCCATGCCTTCGTTACTTCCAGGCTGGACTATTGTAATTCCTTACTATCAGGATGCTCAAACAAGTCACTTAAGACTCTCCAACTGATCCAGAATGCTGCAGCTCGTGTACTGACAAGAACTAAGAAAAGAGATCATATTACTCCCGTATTAGCTTCTCTGCATTGGCTCCCTGTAAAATCCAGGATTGAATTTAAAATCCTCCTCCTGACCTACAAAGCTCTAAATGGTCAAGCACCATCGTATCTCAAAGAGCTCATAGTACCTTACTGTCCCACTAGAGCACTGCGCTCCCAGAATGCTGAGTTACTTGTGGTTCCTAGAGTCTCTAAAAGTAGAATGGGAGCCAGAGCCTTCAGCTATCAGGCTCCTCTCCTGTGGAACCAGCTCCCAGTCTGGGTCCGGGAGGCAGATACTGTCACCACATTTAAGAGTAAACTTAAAACTCTCCTCTTTGATAAAGCTTATGGTTAGGGAGTGAGGAGTTGTAGTATCTGCCAAGCCCGGCCCACCTGCTTCTCTGTCCTAGAAATGCTTGTTACTAACCTAGCTCTGGGGAGCTTGCTCCCCGGAGTCTTTCTGTTTCTTTTTCACCCAGGATGAAATCCTGGGATTAGGATGGCACCAAAATCTTGGTTCCAGCTGTTGCCGTGGTTCTGCTGAGAAATACCCTGCTATGCCGTGCTGCTCCCTGCACTACTACACCCACTTTTTCTAAACACTGTTTATTTACTATACTGTGATGCACCCCAACGGCCAGCAGACACCTCCTACCAAGAGCCTGGGTCTGTCCGAGGTTTCTTCCTAAAAGGGAGTTTTTCCTTGCCACTGTTGCACTAGTGCTTGCTCTTGGGGGGACTTGTTGGGTTTTTTGTAAATTATAGTGTGGTCTAGACCTACTCTATCTGTAAAGTGTCTTGAGATAACTCCTGTTATGATTTGATACTATAAATAAAATTGAATTGAAAAAATTGAAAAATTGAATAAACGACAAGCTATTTACATTTCTCCATAAATGTATCCAAAAAATCAAAACAGTGAGGCTCCCTTCTCTGTAGAACGGGTTACAAAGCGAATAGACAATCTTTGTAGTCAAAGAACACCTTTTGTTCACTTGGTTGCATCGTTGCTGGCTTGTAGTGAGCCATCTCTCCCTATCATAGAAGATCTCTGCTCTTGAAAGACTGGTTTCCATTGGTTTGCAGACAATAACAAAGCCCCAATGCATTCTGGGAAACCGGACCACTGAAGCAAACGCCGATCAATGCAGATGAACGGCCGAAAAATCATAAATTATGGACATAACGTTTATCGATCTTGGATGTAAGAGTTTGGATTTATTGCTCAACCACCCCGAACAAAGGCACAAGTTCCAGGCTGGATACAAAACCTCCCGTGAAGGCTAGAAGGACAGCAATGAGATGCTCGTTAGTGTTAGCTTGTTAGCTGCTAACTGCATAAAACAGTAAGACGATCAATATTATGGTTATTAAATGATTAAAATATGATTAAAAGGTGCCGTTGCGTAGTCGTCAACGACGCCTTAGGTATCTGCCTGTTTTATGCTTCTGCGTCATCTCCACGCCGTAGCTACGGCATCGTGACCCTTTAGGAGTTCGGCATCGAGGTTGCTTTGCATCGCGGTGCATTTCACCGCCATAACTCTAGGGCGTGATAAGTCTGAGATTATTTGCGAGGTGTCTGCCAGCCAGTTTATGTTAGCAAGCTAACTTTAGCACAACTTCCCACAAAGTACTACTTGCTGGCAAAGTGCTAATTTCAAACTGTTACTGACATTGTCATGGTTTGGTGTTTTGTCTTCTTGTGGTAGTCTGTTTTTGTATTTTGCAGTTTCCTGTTTTCTGTTTTATTGTGAAAGTCTGGTTTTCTGTCTTGTGATGTCTAGTTTTACTCTCTGTTGTTTCCCGCCCTTGTGATTACCTGATGTTCTCTACCTGTTCCCCAGCCTTGTGTCACCTGCCTCTTGTTTCCTCGTTAGCCTCTGTATTTAGTCTTTGTGTTCCCCTTGTCCTGTGTCGGATCATTGTTTGTTGCGTTGTGTGTTGTATCGTTGTGTGTTCTGTTAGTGCGTTCGTGTGTGGAGTTCATCCTGCTGTCTCTGAGTTCTAGTTTTTGCGATCCTGTTTTTGTTGACTGGAATTAGTTGCCTTTTTGTTATGGACTTTTTGATATGTACCACATTTTTTTTCTGTCACGGTTGCAGCGAGGCTTGGACCCAAATGCAGGAAGAGCAGGTGGAAGTATTGCTTAATGATTTATTAAATAATAAAAAAAATGTGGTACATACCAAAAAGTCCATAACAAAAAGGCACCTAATTCCAGTCAACAAAAACAGGATCGCAACAACAGAGAGTAAAACTAGACATCACAAGACAGAAAACCAGACTTTCACAATAAAACAGGAAACAGGAAGCAGCAAAATACAAAAACAGACTACCACAAGCGTCATTGTAACCAAAATATGTCTGAGTTTATTTTGAACCAATCCTCCTTTCCTCTGGAGCCGCTTTCACTATTAATCAACTCAGAGTTGACTAATAGTGCTGATTAGGCTTAATAATGAATAATTAATGAGCAGTCCAACCTGCTGCTGCTGAAACGTCCATCGTACACTTCATCATCTCCGAGGAGTTTAACGATTAATTTCCTGATTTTCTTTCATAACTTCTGATTTCTACTTTCCTCTAAAGATGGATAAAGTTTAGGACCTGCCGACCTGGGTTGTTTCAGCTCAAACTTTATTGATACTTATATTGATTGATTTGTTTTCCCAGCAGCACATTTACAGGATTCGTTTGGACGATCAGCCAAAACGATGCTAAACGTGCGTTAACACCAAAAACCGTGTCCATGTGGACGGCCCCTGAATCATTACATGACAGCTTCTTTCCGAGCTACTAAACCATCTACACAAATCCTCCACACCATACAGTGTGTAGCCGTAGCTGTGAAGGAAAGGTCCGTAACCTCGGCAGCTTTAGTATCAGACAACAAGCGAGCAGGAGATTGTGAGAGAAGCAGCTCCTCGGTTGGCTAATGAGAGTCAAAAGCTCCGGCACTCAAAGGTCAGTCTCTGCGGCGCTCCGGACCAATCTGCCCCCAGGCTTTAATCGGGAGCAGCGGGGCGAGTGATGTACAACACCAGCTGCACTTACTCCCATCCAGCTGTTTTACACCTTTATTTCTCCAGGGAGGACCGCTGCCGACCTGCACGCTGACGAGAGGCACACAACACGACACAAGACAACACGACATGACACGAGTCAGATACCAGCAGCTGCAGCGGTGCAGTGTCAGCTTCATCTCTGAGCTTTCTGAAAACTTATGTAGTCATAATTATGACTTCGATGTTAACATGTCAACTGGGAAATTAACGCGGTTGCTCCAACATGCTAACTGAAGGCGTAATGATCGACACATTCTCACCATGTGGTGGGGGGTGGGGGGTGCGGGTGGGGGGGTACTGTTGAGTGTACTGTAAGACCCGCTGTGTTTTACTGTGCTGGGTAATGTTATTTTTCCCAACTGTGCGCTACATTAAAATTAGTGCGACACACCTTCCAAAGAGCGTGGAGGTTGTCGATATGACATCGATGTGACATTGATATGTGACTTTTTGCGTCCAACACTTTTGATATTTACAACTATATTTTGATTTCTTTGCGGGAACACCGCCTTCACCTTCCATTTTTATCGGCTCGCTTTTGGATCGAAACTTTCTGCGAAGCTTGTGCAGAGATCTAGTGGTTATAGGTTGCCAGGTTGACGTGACAAACGGGTTAACAATTGTATATTGGTGGTGATGGCACAGTGGATGTGACAAATGCCTTATGTATGGGATACCTGGGTTCAATTCCCACTGTGGGAATGTCCACCCCACCAACCAACCTCCCTACGCGGATTTTCAGGCTTTCATACTACTCGCTACCATAGTCGCTCTTAATGCTACGTCATCTTCTCATTGACTTTACATTGGCATTGTTTTCCGTGGTGGCCACATGGAAGTTTCACACATTTTGTGCCACCACCACGTAATGAGCTGTTACCAGTTTGTGATCATTTCATGGAATTGTGTGAGACCAGGCTGGTAAATCCAGCTGCACAGGTAAAGTTGTCCATAGAAAGAGAGGAGACTGAGGGGAAACTAAAGGAAGGTAAGGTAAGGAATAAAGTAAGAGACTCTAATTAACCTGCAGCAAAAAGTAACTTTGAAACTGTTTTCAAAGAGCTGTGAAGTCAATGAAACGAAGATGAATTAAAGATGTAACTTCGCCAATGCTTTACTCCAGGTGCCAGGCGTGATTAACAACAACAAAATGTTGCAATACATTTTTAAGGAGCTTTTGAAGATGGTTAAACAGAATTTTTAGTCAATGAAAGACAAAAAGGGGATTTTCTTTGAGCGACTGCTGTTCAGCTACGATTAAACAAAACATAAAACCCGAATTAAAAACTATGCAAAATGTGTGTGTGTGTGTGTGTGTGTGTGTGTGTGTGTGTGTGTGTGTGTGTGTATTCATGTGGGCGTACTGCATGGAAGCAGTGAATCTGCCATGCCGGGCAGATCAGACACACGGAGATCGTCTCAGATGAAACTCGATCAGGCAGCTGAGAGAAGAAGTGAAATCAGTTCTGAATCACAAACACCTCCACACCTCGACCCCGCTTCCTTCTGGCTCCAACAAAGTTACATTAACTAAAGTAAGATGAAACATACTTAGTCAACCAGTGCCTAAGTAAAAGTTCTATTTTCTACTACTCAACCTGATGATGCACTAAAAGACTAAATTCCCTAAAGCTCATTGTGGCTGTATTCATGAACTATTCGTACATATAGCTACGAAAAGTAATGCACCATAATTCATATGTATTCCACATATTTATTACTGTCAGCACCACCACGACTGTCACTGTAAAGATCACGAAGATCCGTGTAGAAAGGAAGTCGGGTGGAAGAAGTTGAGGAGAAAACACAAGACTTTCACCCAGGAAACAGGCGTTCACGTCCTGAAGAAGTTAAGGAGAAAAAACAAGCCTTTCACCCAGGTCCCGGGAGTACTAATTAAGGTGACTGGTGTTTTAACCCAAACCACAATCTTTTTTTATTCATTGTATGTTTATTTTCTTTATCATTATTATTGCAGTTCAACATGGACATGACAGGTTGATCATTTCAAGGAGACATTCTTACATTGAACATACTGACACCACTAACAGACTCGGATACAAGAAAAAAAGGATAATTATAATAAAAAAGACAAATGTACAAACGTCACAGACAGTGGGGAAGGCAAGGGACTGACCATTGTCTACAGACCCATCACTGCAGTATGGTTATCACTACTGCCTCATACATACATATCCACACATGCAAAATGAATGAATAAGCTATAAAGCATGTCTCTGCTCATTCTACTGGGAGTCAGGCAGTGGGAGTAGTTCCCTAACATGATCTAAGAAAGGTCCCCATATCTAATCGGACTTATTTGCTGATCCTTTCAAAGAGAATCTAATTCTTTCAAATTTGAGAAAATAAAAGCCGTCTTTGATCCAATGTGTAAATGTCGGGGGGGTGCCGTTTCCATTTTATCAAAATCAGCCGTCTAGCAGCGAGAGTAAGAAACGCAATGCTGTCAGATTGGGCCTTTAATAAGGCACCGACATACCAACTGGATAATCGTCCGTCTGGCAGTCTGGCGAGTTGGTGACTCGAGTCTGGTCGGTGTGTTCCGTGCCGTCGTCAGTCGGAGGAGCCGTCGGCCTTCATTTGGGACGATTTGACTTGTTGAATCGGAGGGCGGGCAGTCGGACTCAATGACCAATCTGATTGGTGGAGAGCTAACCAGGAAATGACGAGCGGGATGAGCGTGACGAACAGCCTCTCAGAATCTGATGAAGATCTTGTAAACTGACCTTTGTTGATCTGAGATGAAGACAGATTCAGCAACTGCACGGCCTATTTCTCCTTAACATGTTTTCAGGAACACGTCACGGTGAAATATTTTAGTAGAATATGAGATCGTATTCTGAACGAGCCGCCATTATGATCGGGGAGCAGCCAGACCCACGTGACGCGGTCGTCATTTCCATTTTTGGGGCGACAATCCAGATTAGCGCCGCCTGCTGTTACGGAGACGTATTACGTCTCGCACACATGCAGAACGTACGCTCAAGTCGGCGTCTCTTCAGTGTGTTCTGAGGAACTTTTTGGGCCGACTCGGGGAGACTGATCAGTCCGACTGGCTTTACTGCCGCCGGTCGGCCGTCTGGTTGGTGGGTCAGAGCCGTCTGGTTGGTGGGTCATGGTCTTAAGATAGATGACATGACTCAGGTGTAATACTAAATAACCCAGTTACAGAGCATGGTGAGATTCACATTCTTTTTTCTAATATTAACGAGTCGTTTTGGTGTCTAAACTTAACTGTTGTCACTGCAGGACGGTCACCTTTTGTTGTCTAAACTTGACCGTAACGGCCACTAAAAGGACCGTAACCTGATAATGAATGTGAAAGACTACATAAAAACAGCTTTTTTCTTCTCACTGTTAGTCTCACCAACAAATACGTGAGAAAATTATTGAAATGTTTAAAACCAATGTTCCTCAAAGAAAGACATTTGCTTACTTCACCTTCAACAGTACATAGCATAATTAAAAGATTCAAGGAATGAGGAGGAATTTCAGTGCGTAAAGGACAAGGGCGCAAGCCTAAGCTGAACAACCGTGATCTCCGATCCCTCAGGCGGCACTGCATCAAGAATCGTCATTCATCTATAAGCGATATCACCACATGGGCTCAGGACTACTTTGGCAAACCTTTGTCAAGTACCACAATACGTAGTTACAGCCACAAATGCCATTTAAAACTGTACTGTGCCAAAAGGAAGCCCTATGTTAACAGTGTCCAGAAGCGATGTCGACTTCTCTGGGCTCGGAGGCATCTGGGATGGACCATCACACAGTGGAAACGTGTACTGTGGTCAGATGAATCAGTATTTCAGGTATTTTTTGGGAGAAATGGACGACGTGTGCTCCGGACCAAAGAAGAAAAGGATCATCCAGACTGTTACCAGCAACAAGTCCAAAAGCCAGGGTCTGTCATGGTATGGGGTTGTGTCAGTGCCCTTGGCAAAGGCAACTTGCACTTCTGTGATGGCACCATTAATGCTGAAAAGTACATAGAGATTTTGGAGAACAATATGCTGCCCTCAAGAAGACATCTTTTCCAGGGACGTCCATGCATATTTCAACAAGATAATGCAAAACCATATTCTGCACACATTACAAAGTCCTGGCTGCGGAGGAAGAGGATACGGGTACTTGACTGGCCTGACTGCAGTCCCGACCTGTCTCCAATAGAGAATGTGTGGCGCATTTTGAAGCGCAAAATGCGACAACGAAGACCCCGTACTGTTGCCCACCTTAAGACTTGTTTGCAGCAAGAATGGGACAAAATTACACCTGAAATACTTCATCACTTGGTGTCTTCAGTCCCTAAACGTCTTTTAAGTGTTGTGAAAAGTAATGGCAACATTACAAAGTGGTAAATGCTTTACTGTTCCAACTTTTTTTGAAATGTGTTGCAAGAACCAAAATAGGAAATTTGTTTTTTTGAAACAAAAACAATAAAAATCACGAGGAACACATTAAATTATGTGCTGTTGTGTTGTCTGCAATGAAATACAAGTCAAAGTACAGTTAGTTAGTTAGTTAATTTTTATTTCTGTGTCATGCCAAACACCTTGGCCCATCCCACATGGGATTACAAGACACCACAAATCAAACATCTTCCTGTCCCACATACAAATAATTGGGAGTAATACATAAATACAAATATATTCATACATACACATGTACACATACACACACACACACGCACACACACAAATAACAAATTCTCATCTACAATTATTCTCGATAAAGAGCTTTTTTTCTCTTCTCCCAAGCTTTATCTAGATAATTGGCTAATTTATATGTTTCATATGTGAACAGCCATCTCAGTCTTTGAGCATCGTCCATATTTACCAAGTCAGTCTCTACTGTTATCCTACGAAACAAGAAGTCACGCTGTTCACAATAAAAAGGACAGTAAAAAACTAAATGGAACTCATCTTCTATAACATTCAAACAACACATGGGACATATCTGTTGTTCCTCTTCTACATTAACATATCGTCCTGTTTCAATAGTTAAAGGCAAAACACCAGCTCTCACTTGGGCACATAAGATCTTCGCCTTTTTGACAAATTATATGCAACATAATTCTCAGTGCCATATTCTGGTTTTATCATTACAAAAGTACGCAATTTTGGCTTAGCCCATATATCATCAGTCCACTGCTTTTTATCTTTAGCAAACACAGATTCTTTAAACAAACCAATATTCATTTTTTCATTTTTAAGAAACAACTCACCAAGACCATAATTACAAAACAGTTTGCATATGTCGTTAGACCATGGACTAAGAATGCTTTTATTCCAAAGAAATATTTTCCTTGTCAACCTATTTTCGTCCATATCTAATAGACGATTCCATAACCGGCCCATACCTATCTTCCATCGAACCTCACATGATTCCCATCCCACGTCTCCCACTATCGCCAATGTAGGAGTATATTTATGCACACCCAGAAAATATCTAATGGCACTATTTTGCACTAATTCACAAATAGATATATTCCTAAATCCTCTAACACCCACAGCATAGTCAAGTATAGGACACACACAAGCTTGAAACTGTTTTGAATAAGTTTGAAAACTGATGTCTTTCAGATTCTTGCTTTTACCGATGATTCCTCCCAAAGCTCTACGTGCTGAATCAGCAAGAACCTCAACACCTTTTCTAAAATTCATATGTTCATCAATGTAGAAACCTAAATATTTATATGAATCTACAAAACTGAGCTTGTGTGACCTACATTTAGAAATCACTACTTTCTTTTTTTATTTGTGTTTTCCATACTGTTCCAACTTTTTCTGATTTGGGGTTGTAATCTAATTAATTCAACTTGTTTCCACTGTTCAGCTCTGATCTCAGATCAGTCCTCCTGTCTGCTGGAGCTCAGCCGTGTCTCCTCCACCGGCCGTTTAACTCTATATCCACACGGTGGCGGTGGTCCAGAGCGCTAACACGCCTGGCGGCTCCAGCCTCCAGGCTGTCAGCTCGGGCTCGGCGGCGGTGATGGTAGCGCCGTTGGAGCGGGAAGCAAGTTAACGCCTTAATCCAAATGGTGGATCCATCCAGCGGCGAACGCAGCCACGCGTGCAGCAGCCGGTTAGACTCTGGCAATCAGCAGGAGGCGAGGTGTTCAATTCCAGCGGCGAGAGGCGTATCTGATGACGGATTGGATTCTGTAGCCCCGGTGATGTTAGAGTGGGAGAGCAACAGCGGTGGCGGTGACGGAGGCATCAGGCAGAGTCAACCACCGTGCAGCAGCTCTCATTTCTCCACTCAGGAATGGAGATCGGGTGGTTGGGTGAAGGTACCCTCCCCCCCCGTCAATAAGCCCCCTGGCTGGATGTCACACTCCAGCCCCTCTCTGCGCTCACTCATCACCGCTTATCACTGAAATGCAGCCCGGCACTGTGCCGCTCCACCACACACACACACACACACACACACACACACACACACACACGCATACACACACACACACACACGCATATACACACACATATACACACACATATACACACACACACACACACACACACTTTGTATCTTATTCACACACAAATACTCACAGAATTGCTGTAAAAATTCACTAACAGTTATTCACAGAATCATGCATCTCCTTACATACTATGACACACACACACACACACACACCGTATCTGTCCTCCTATATATTCCTGTTTGCGGGATCATCGTGTAGCATGTTAACAGGAGTCAGCTGAGTATCGGTGAAGAGGACATTAACTTGTTGATCGCTCTTCATGGACAGATCCATCTGACTGTTTAAGAAGGAATAAATACTTATTGAGTGTTTATTCAATTCTTTTCATTTTTTTAAGTTTCTTATCAGGAGGCGGCGGCTGGAAATGCAGACGAGGAGAGTTTCTTAACAAGTGTGTTTAGACATTCACACTGCTGCTTTAAACACTTATCATTATTCCTCAGGCTGGGTGAGCTCAAATATGCCAGCAATAAGTAATTGGGGATTCTGTGTGTGTGTGTGTGTGTGTGTGTGTGTGTGTGTGTGTGTCTCTTTGCGTGTGTGTCTGTGTATGTCTGTGTGTGTGTGTGTGTGTCTCTTTGCGTGTGTGTCTGTGTATGTCTGTGTGTGTCTGTGTGTGTGTGTGCGTGTGTGTGTGTGTGTGTGCCTGCAGTGTGGTTGGTGTGTGTTTGTGTTTCCTGTTTGTCACCCTCACTCTCCACCCCCCCTCCTTCTGTATCTCTCTCAGCACCTGACTCCAGTTCCTCATCAGCACACCTGCAACTCACCTGCTCATCATCCAGCTCCGATCACCAGTCTGACTGTCCTCTCCCTCCGGATCGTGAGCTTACCTCCAGTACACGTTTCCTCAGCCTACATGCAGTATCTCCTCTCTTGTCGAGTATCTAATCTGTCTGTTCCATGTTCCTAGAAATACTCACCGTCTTCAGCCTTCCCTCGGACCCAGCACCTCCCCTGCCTACCCAGTTTTCTCCAGAACCAGTACCTCCACTATCTGCTCTGCCTTCACCGGACCCATCACCAGTACTGCCTGGCCCAGCATGCTTCAGACCCCCCCCCCACTACCAACTCACTCTCATCATTCAATAAACAAATTATTTTGCACCAAATTCCAGCTTCTGCGCCTGAGGTCTGTTCCCATCCGTGACAATATATGTATATATATGTTTTAATTGTGTTCAAAATAAAAAATAAATGAAATGACATATAATAATAATAATAATAATAATAATAATAATAATAATACAAATAATAATAATAATAATAATCATAATAATAATAATGTATCCTCTCTCTGTTTATATCCACGTGTGTAACCGTGGGGATGTTTCAGTATTAACTGGTGTGCTTAATTCCTTTTTACATGTGAATAATTTAATACATGTGAAGGTTATGTATCTTAGTTATCACAAACATATAGCATTTAAACACTAATTAGTGATTAAATATTGGATAGATTACGCTAACAAAGTCATTATTTTGTGTGGATTATTATTATTATTATTGTTTCTGTGACCTGTATTTTTCTGCAGCTTCCAGGTGAAGTTATTCATGAAGAGGAGAGGAAGACATCAAATAAGAATGAGGAGATATGATTTAAAAGAGAAAAGAATGAGGGAGAGGAGAAGAGAAATATGAGGGGGAAAAGAACAATGATTAAGTATGAATGAAGAGGAAGAAGAGAAAATGGTCAATCACCTTGGGCGGTGCTGAGCTCCGGACGGAGCCACGGTGCCTCTGCTAAATAGTCTCAGGAAGGAACTTGTTTTGGTGGAACATGTGTACGTTCAGAAGTAGTTTTAGTCGTGCAACAGAAAACTAAGATTGGACAGATAGTCTAGCTAGCTGTCTGGATTTACCCTGCAGAGATCTGAGGAGCAGGTAACCAGAGTCCTCACAAATCAGCCGGAGGTTAGACGTAGAAAACATTCAGCATTGAGCAATCACGTATGTGGAACGTCGTGGATAAAGACTAGTGGCGTTTTTCCATTACATGGTACCTGCTCGACTCGCCTTGAATCTGCTCTCCTTTTTCGGTTTTTTCAGTCTGATAAAAAGTCCCTGGTACCTGCCAACAGGTACTTCATTTAGTCTCACCCCCGTCGAGGTTCCCAGCGAGCTGAGGCCAAAAGGTGACGTGAAAACCTCACGATTGGTCGGAGAGAATCGTCACTAATCACTGCGTCAGCATTGCTAGCTTGCTGCTTTTTGGCTTTTCCCCCGTTCCTTTATTGTGTTATATATCTTTTTGTGCACATTATAGGTTTACAAAGTGAAAAAGCCCAAAGTCCCCCCCAAAGGGACTTATCATCTCTAACAGAAAACACTGTTCACCAACTGCTCCAAACAGCTCTGTTGTAGTCCAGCCTTTACTTCAGAGACACACGTGGTCACTTTGGAACACACGTTATAATGCTCGCCTAGCTGCTAGCATGGCACGCCCTCATACTCTGCTTCTGACTGGCTAGTAGTCCTTAACTAGGTACTGTCAGGACACGCCCTCATACTCTGCTTCTGACTGGCTAGTAGTCCTTACCTAGGTACTGTCAGGACACGCCCTCATACTCTGCTTCTGACTGGCTAGTAGTCCTTACCTAGGTACTGTCAGGACACGCCCTCATACTCTGCTTCTGACTGGCTAGTAGTCCTTAACTAGGTACTGTCAGGACACGCCCTCATACTCTGCTTCTGACTGGCTAGTAGTCCTTAACTAGGTACTGTCAGGACACGCCCTCATACTCTGCTTCTGACTGGCTAGTAGTCCTTACCTAGCTACTGTCAGGGCGCGCCATCATACTCTGCTTCTGACTGGCTAGTAGTCCTTACCTAGGTACTGTCAGGACACGCCCTCATACTCTGCTTCTGACTGGCTAGTAGTCCTTACCTAGGTACTGAGCATGTGCAACTCCCAACAAAGATGGAACAGAGGTGAGATGTCTCACTTTGTAGCTAAAACAGAGAGCTCAACACACAGGGTGAAATAAGGAGCTGCAGCAATGTGCAGTACAACAAATATATGCTGTTTATTGAAAATTAAACCACATAAACCTATTCTGGTACAACCTCTAAATACAATTAGGAACCTGAAAATGAGCAGAATTTGAGCACTTTAAGTGTTGGCTCTAAATGGAGGAATATGAAACCACAGAGAGAGAATTTAATATCCGAAATATGATGAATGTGGAGGAGAGAGAGCATCGACAGGAAGCCAAACTGTAATCAATCAGAGGTCAGATGGAAATATGAAACGATGAGAGACATAAAGACAAACTGCAGCCTGATGAGAACAAGCGAAGGGTAAAGAGATGTTAATGTTCATCATGACCGTCATCATAATCACTATTATCATTGTCTCCGTCGTTGTCTTATTCTAACTTTCAAAGTTCATTGGTCAGTATATTCATAAACAAAATAAACAGAAGAGAGATGATCATAAACAATCCACGGTGCCTCTGCTGAATAGTCTCAGGAAGGAACTTTTTCTGGTGGAACACGTGTACGTTCAGAAGTAGTTTTAGTCGTGCAACAGAAACCTCAGATTGGACTCTAGTGTATCCACGACGTCCCACTCCTGGCATCGCTCCGTTGGGTCGCATGTGCGTCTCCTTCCTGTTTCTAACCACCAGTGGATTCATGAGGACTACGGTTGAAAAATGAGAATTATGTATATGGGAACCTCGCATACAAAACAAATCAAACTAAGAAAACATAACTCACCTGGTTGAGTGTGCACCCCATGTTCTAAGCCTCAGTCCTTGACACAGCGGCCACATGTTCAATTCTGACCTGAGGCCCTTTGCTGCATGTCATCCCCCCCTCTCTCTCTCTCTCTGGGTCTCTCCCTCTCTCTTTCTCCCTCTCTCTCTCTCTGTCTCTCCCTCTCTCTCCCCCCTTTCTCTCTCTCTCTCTCTGTCTCTCCCTTTTGCCCTCTCCCTCTCTCCCCCCTTTCTCTCTTTCTCTCCCTCTCGCCCTCTCTCCCTCTCTCTTCCCCTTTCTCTCTTTCTCTCTCTCTCTCTCTCCCCTTTCACATATTCAGCTGTTCTTTATAATAAAGGCTTAACATACCAAAAATTAAAAAAAATAATACCAACTTTTTTCAGAGCAATGAAACAATCATCATTGTCATCTTTCTATTCTATAATGTTCATCTTGACCTTCACGGCCATTTTCATTATCGTCATCAACGCTTCTGTTATCGCCGTCACCGTAATCAATATAAATCATCATCTCTACTGTCACCTTTGTCATCTTCTTAACGGATCGTCATGGTCATTTTCATCAGTTATTGTCGTCATAATCATCATAATCTCTGGCGTGAGAGCTGCTCTTCCTCTCTCGCTGATGTGTTCATGTGTGTGTGTAAACAGGTTCAGCAGAGTGACGACCTGACTGTACTGCTGCTCTGTGAAACTGGCAACAATCTATATATTTATTAGTCTGTATCCACGACGTTCTGCTTAAAGGATCGCTCCGGTGCTGCCGGAAATTCCGTCCCCTTCCTGTTTCTCTGTGATGGCGTTCTAACCTCCGGCTGATTTGTGAGGACTCTGGTTAACTGCTCCTCAGATCTCTGCAGGGTAAATCCAGACAGCTAGCTAGACTATCTGTCCAATCGGAGGTTTCTGTTGCACGACTAAAACTACTTCTGAACGTACACATGTTCCACCAAAACAAGTTCCTTCCTGAGACTATATAGCAGAGGCACCGTGGCTCCGTCCGGAGCTTAGCACTGCCCAAGATGATTCTGATTGGTTTAAAGAAATGTCAATAAACCAGAGCACGTTTTTCTCCCATCCAGGAATGCTGTGGACTAGTCAGACCCTCCTCTACAGAGCTGTGGAGGAAGGAGCATCAAATGACGTGAAAACAATGTCCTCCCTTGGCAATCCCTCCCATTCATGCAGGCACAGGAAGTATGGTGAGAACATATGGAAGTAATAAGCCTCAAATAAAAGCAATAAAAACCCCTGTAGTGCCCCCAAAGCATTGCAAAGGGAATCTGTGTCTGTTATGTTGCTGTGAGAGACCTTTTCTTCTCTGCTCCTTACCTTGAGGGCAGGTACCTGGTTAGGATCACGATTAGAATCGTGCTACTACATTTAGTTCATAGTTTGTGTTTAAAGTTACATACCTGGGATCTACAGTAGGGAATTGTCAATGACTGTTCCCACAAGTGCTGGACAAAGTGTGTGTGTGTGTGTGTGTGTGTGTGTGTGTGTGTGTGTGTGTTTGTGTGTGTGTGGCAGCCCCTCATCCATCACTGTGTATTCAAACAAGCAGCAGCTCCGACTGCTGGCTAAGCAGAAGCAGGAGAGCAAATTAAAAACATTCATTTACACACACACACGCACGCACGCACGCACGCACGCACACACACACACACACACACACACACACACACGCAGTCCATCTCTGACTCCCTCACTCTCTATTTACTCCAAACAGCGAGTCTGTCAGCACTATGAGCACAATGCAGCAACACAAACACACGGACACCAACAGGAACCAGCATGTTTGCAGTTTCCAGTCCAGCTCGGCTGGTTTTTGTGATGATGTTTTCCAGAACAGCAGCTCTCAGTGGGTCAGGAACACTTGCATCTGTTTGTTCCTGCAGTGCTGTCTGTGCTTCACAGTGGCAATAATCTGCATTAACAGCTGTTTGTGACCATGGAAACACACACATCTGCACGCTCAGGCGCCAGGCAGCCGCTTCCTGTTTGAAGGCCGAGATGTGCGGAGTAGAGAGTAGGTAGATTCTCTGCCCAGACGTGTTTTAACTTGGTTTAAACCGGGACACAACGTGCACGGGCTCGGGTAGGGTCGGGCTTGATTTTTTTGGGCCCGATCTAAGCTTTAGTGTGGAGGAGTTTAATCTGCAGGACGTGATGACCAGGGATCCCATCTTTTCACCGATGATGGACGATGATTTACACTGCGTGAAAAAAGGGAATATTTAGCACCTGACGGGGAACGCCGTCACTCTCATCTTTATTGTGTCTTTCATCATCCTCCGTTTGTTTCCCGTTAACCCTCGTGTTGTCTCACCGTCGACCATGCAACATGAGACATTGTGAGATATTTGTCGCTTTTCCTGACATTTTAGTCATTTCTTTCCAATGTTTTTTGTCGATTTGTTCTGCGTTTTTGACGGGTTTTTTTTTTTCGCACGTTTTTGTAGCGTTTTTCGACATTTTTTGCCACTTTTTTCAAGAGCATCCACTTAGTAACATAAGAACATCCTCACAAGGTATAATTAAATAAATGCAATATATCTCACCAACAGCTTCATCCACCAAGCGGTGAGACTGCTAAACTCTCTCCCCTCCCAGCTCCCAGCCAGCAGAACCACCAGGCTGGCAGGAGTATAGGAAGACTATACCCATCCCCCCCATCCCCCCTCAACCCCCACCCACACACACTCCCCAACAAGGAAACAACAAAAAACCCTGAACTAAGAACTGTTAACACTCTTGACCTCTGCACTGCAAATTGCACACACCTGCTGCTACATATATTTATTTTTTAGTACTTAGTATTTACTTACCGTTATTATTCGATATTACTATTACATTGCATTGAAATTTGCACACACCTGCTGCTGTACATATATATATTTTAGTATTCAGAATTTATTTACCATTATTTATTATATTATATTACTACTACTGCTGCTACTTCATATATGTTTATATGTTCACTGTAGAATAGGGAAATGTCTGTCTATCTGTTGTCTGTGCACTTTATGTTTCACCGTGGGAGAGTGAGAAACGTACTCTCGATTCCTTGTATGTCTTGACATGTAAGTAATTGACAATAAAGCCTCTTTATACTTTATACTTTATACTTTATATTCTTAAGTGAAATCACCTCTTAAATTGACACTGGATGCATGCATAAAAATATCACAAAATAAATGTCTTATTTGGGACATGTGTAAGCCTCGTGAATGTGTCTGTGATGAAGTGAGAGGTGGATGGAGGTAGAGTACAGTGTGGCGTCAGACGCCGCAGGAAGCCGACAGCGAAGCAGAAGTGATACGGCCGAGCGAGGGAGTGAATTAGAGCAGCTGCAACACAGCGTGACACCCAGAGGAGCTGGGAGAGAGTGAGCTGCCCCCCCCCTGGGTGAGCCGCGGGAGGGGCGTCTACAGCACACACAGAGAGGAGGTATAGTGGGACTGTTGTGCTGACTTTAAACTTTAATTTGAGGACGTTTTAGATCAACAGTGGAGGAGTTGTGGTTGAAGTTTTAGAGGACAAACCGTGAGTGGAATAGCACAGCGCCTAGCTGGTGTCACATGGACCCACTGATGAATAACCCCTGAGCACTGGTGACCTGCATAGGAACTGTAATCCTGGTCTGATGAGGGTTAACAATATGCCTTTGTCCCGGTTGGGTGAGAAAGGGGTAACGGGTGTGCATTAACCCTTGTATGTTCTGTGTTGTGTTCTTTGTTGTGCTGAGTGAAGGAAGGACCCGGATCACGACCAGCTGCTGGTTGCTCTTTTAATGAAGGCCCAGCAGTGGATTTGTCTGTACAAATCAACAGAAAAACACCTAAGGCTGTGTAACATGCAGTCTCCTCCACACAGCACACAGGTCTCAAGCTCCTGTTAGCAGATAAACATACGGAAACCTCTGTAGACTAGCATGTGGAAACATGTCTACTTTAAAGCTTGCAAAAAGTATGTTTACAAGGCTTACATTCAATTGACATATTAACTGCATGTTCACATCCTAGACAATAACATTTATACATGCAGAAAACAAGGTTTGCATTGTCCAAAAACTGAAATAAATGTTTAAAAATAGCAAGCAAAATATTACATTACCTCCTCTTAGCTAGTCTGGTGTAGACTGAGAGAAACACCTGAATGACGGCACAAGGCGTGCGACCTCTTAAAGGTATAATGGAGGATTTTCCCGAATTTTAGAAAAGAACCGCCCTCTCCACTTTGTGAAAAAATGCTCCAGAGAGGGAACGCCTATTAAACATGTGCACGAGAGAGCGTGCACGAGCCTAGTTCTCCTCGTGCACGCTCTGTTTACAAGTTGCTGTCGGCATGGCTCTACAAGCCGACTTTCCAATAGAAGATTTGCACTTTTTCCACTATGTCAGACTCGCCACCGGTAAGTGGAAATCTATTTAGGACAAGCATGTCTATAGCTAACGTTAGCATGCTACAGGCCAACAAACAAGCTATTGCCGAGAGCGGGGGGGGGCAGCGGTCGGAGGCTTTTATATACTGTCTATGGTCGGAGGCTTTTATTTACTGTCTATGGTCGGAGGCCGTGGCCGTCTGCTCACTGACCTGTCACTGCACGTAAACATATCCCAGAATGATTGACAGCTAGGAGGACCAATAGTCTTGATGATCCACCCGGAAAAAGAAAATCCTCCACTATAACTTTAAAGTGACAGCACAGGTATTAACACCTTGGTCTGAATACAACATTCAGGCATAAATATAGGCAATAAAACACATCTTAAACATATAGAAAACAATATTCATCAGGATTTGGTGACATTTCACCTGTAAGAGTAAAGATATAATTTCAACCCGGGTACAAAGGGGAGAGAGAGCAGGGGGGGGGGGGGGGTCGTCACAGGTCAGACTCGAACCCTCGACCTCTGCGTCGAGGCATAAACCTCTCTTCTTCTCTGTTCTGTTTCCTGTGAAGCATGCTGCCTGATGACTCAGGCCTCCCTCCTCTTCCTCTCCTCCTCATCCATCGGTACTTCTCATGTCTTGCAACATAAACATGACCCAAAACAAAGAAGACAGACGAAAAAGAAAACGTGGTTCTGAGTCACACAGCGGGTTTACAGAAACAGGAAGTCCTCAGAGAGAAAACACAAAATGATCACAGCAGGTACACTAAAGTGCTTTTGGGGGTGGGGGGGATTTTGGCTCATATGAAATATGTCTTAAACTCCCTTGGAAGCAACAATGTGTCTCGACAATAAATTCACTGAAGTGATGAGCAGCACAGTCGGCTGAACTAGTAAACAAATACACAACGTGAACAGTGATGGGAGATGAGTTGCTGAAGTGTGGATGAAACGTTTCTTGATGACCTTAAAATACGGATTTATCACAACAGGTGATTCCCATGTTCCGAGCACGCTCTGCATAATATGTGGCGACAAGCTAGCAAATGAAGCAATGAAGCCTTCAAAATATTCTGCACATGGAGACCAAGCACCCCGATTTCCTGGCGTGACAACAATCACAACAAGATCACGGAATAAAGTGGACATAAGGAGCGCACTTCGGGCGTCACTGTCTCCCGTCACTGTCTCCCGTCACTGTCTCCCGTCACTGTCTCCCGTCACTGTCTCCCGTCACTGTCTCCCTTCACTGTCTCCTGTCACTGTGTCCTGTCACTGTCTCCCGTCACTGTCTCCCATCACTGTCTCCCGATACTGTCTCCCGTTACTGTCTCCTGTCACTGTCTCCTGTCACTGTCTCCCGTCACTGTCTCCTGTTACTGTCTCCTGTCACTGTCTCCTGTTACTGTCTCCTGTCACTGTCTCCCGTCACTGTCTCCCGTCACTGTCTCCCTTCACTGTATCCCGTCACTGTCTCCCGTTACTGTCTCCCGTCACTGTGTCCTGTCACTGTATCCCGTCACTGTCTCCCGTCACTGTCTCCCGTCACTGTCTCCCGTCACTGTCTCCCGTTACTGTCTCCTGTCACTGTCTCCCGTTACTGTCTCCCGTTACTGTCTCCTGTCACTGTCTCCCGTCACTGTCTCCCGTTACTGTCTCCTGTCACTGTCTCCCGTTACTGTCTCCTGTCACTGTCTCCTTTTACTGTCTCCCGTCACTGTCTCCCGTCACTGTGTCCTGTCACTGTCTCCCGTTACTGTCTCCCGTCACTGTGTCCTGTCACTGTCTCCTGTCACTGTCTCCCGTTACTGTCTCCCGTCACTGTCTCCCGTCACTGTGTCCTGTCACTGTCTCCCGTCACTGTGTCCTGTCACTGTCTCCTGTCACTGTCTCCCGTTACTGTCTCCCGTCACTGTCTCCCGTCACTGTGTCCTGTCACTGTCTCCCTTCACTGTATCCCGTCACTGTCTCCCGTTACTGTCTCCCGTCACTGTCTCCTGTCACTGTCTCCCATCACTGTCTCCCGTTACTGTCTCCTGTCACTGTCTCCCGTCACTGTCTCCCGTCACTGTGTCCCGTCACTGTGTCCTGTCACTGTCTCCCGTCACTGTCTCCCGTCACTGTCTCCTGTCACTGTCTCCTGTTACTTTCTCCCGTTACTGTCTCCCATCACTGTCTCCTGTTACCGTCTCCTGTTACCTCCGATGGGACAGAAACAAGCACAGGGCTCACACTGATACATCGTTAAGGTATAAATAGTGTTTTTCATGTATTTTAAATTTGTTTTCATATGATATACATTGGATATTTGTTTTCATGCTGGTCATATCATTTTATTCTGTCGTGTTGATCCGCCTAAAAGACCGGTCCGTGAAAATATGTCTTACATGAAAGGTGTTTTAAGCCCCCAACATCGTCTTCCAGGCAGTGCTGCCTGGAAGACACTAGGATTAGGCAATGGTTATGGTTAGGTTCATGGTTGAGGTTAGGTGCCTTGAAGCCGACGGTGGCAGCGTTGCCTGGAAGGCTTGGTTGGGGGCTTCAAAGCTTCACTGAAGCATTGATTTCCTGCAGCTTGTTGCTGTGTGTTACTGATATATATCTGAGATCTGTCATGTTTTTACATGATTGTGATCAATACATGATCCTTAACTGATTAATGGCTCACCATGATCCTTTATTTTTTTTTTCTTGAGAATGAGAATCACCTGTTGCGATAAATCCGTATTTTAAGGAGGACTCACAGAGGTCATCAAGAAACGTTCATCCACACTTCAGCAACTCATCTCCCATCACTGTTCACGTTGTGTATTTGTTTACTTTACATAGTGCAAAAAAGGTTGGGGACCGCTGATCTAGGGCCACTCCTGAGGCTACACCTACAAAAACCCAGGACTAGGTGGAGGGACGTCCAGCTGGGAGGAGGCCTCGGGGAAGACCCAGGACTAGGTGGAGGATGTCCAGCTGGGAGGAGACCTCGGGGAAGACCCAGGACTAGGTGGAGGGACGTCTAGCTGGGAGGAGACCTCGGGGAAGACCCAGGACTAGTTGGAGAGATTATATCTCCACCCTGGCCTGGGAACGCCTCGGGATCCCCCAGTCAGAGCTGGTTAATGTGGCTCGGGAAAAAGGGAAGTTTGGGGTCCCCTGTTGGAGCTGCTGCCCCCCGAGACCTGGCCCTGGATAAGCCAAAGATGGATGGATGGACAGGACTGCTGGAGCTTTGTCTCGGGGAAAAATTCAAGTGAACTGCAGATTTTCGGAGGTCCTCCACCGCCCCCATCTGTGCAATGTCTCCAGCAGAAACTCTGCAGCTGCAAACTTTCTCAACAATACTTTAGTCATTACCGGCTGTTGGTGCATTATTTCCAAGTTAGCTCCAATTAGCATTGTGTCCTGCAGCCCTCGCCCAGCCATAAATGTCTGGTTCTGTGCTCGTTACGTGCGTCTTCCCCGCCTGACGCACAGCGGTTTGTTTGCATTTAGCGGCTGCTCTGTTGTGTCTTGCATCATTTCTCCTCATTTCATTTTTCTCTCGCATTATTTTTCATCTTATTTGCCTCCTATTGCTATTATATCATCGTTTCAGATATTCCTGTCTGCAGTTTTGTTGTTGTTATGCCGGTACGATTCTGTGTTGACGCGAGGTGATGTAGCTGATGTGAAGTCGTTATTATTCCGCTTTAATGAATGCTGAAATCAGGCATTGGCTGTTTGCCAGAATCTTTCATTTCCCATGATTGCCTTTCAGAACCGGAGCTTATCTGAGAAATCAATGGAGTCAACTGAAGCTTTTGTGCTGCAGAAGCTCCAAACAAATCAAGTCATCCAGTGAAAAAGGGAGATGGACGTTCATTCTGTTTCATCCATTGCCCTAATGAGTCGTCACGCTCGGCAGCTCGGGGCTTCTAGCGTTCACACATTGTCTTTGTGAGCAACAACCAGATTTTTTCGCCTTCAAAGATACAGGAAGACAATTTTGTTTTTAAATGTACTTCTTTAACTTTAACGGCCTTGCTCATGTCCTTTCCTCTTCCTGCCAGAAGAGAAAAGAAGATCTCAAAGGCACGTCTTGGTAATGAGCGCGCCCCGAGGGAGTTGAGTACACGCACTGGCATATTTCTGAATAAACGCTGAATGCACTATCATCCTAACAGGGTACTGTAATGGATGAGGCTGCGACGTGAAACGGACAGGTAATCAATCTGTCATTCAGTCGATGAATTAACATCCTGTGTGCGATTAGAGCCGGCTGTCTCTCCGCCGTGTTAATTTGACAAACAGTTAAAAGGCTGCATGTCTACATCTGCTTTCTTTCTTTTCATTCAGTTCTTCTTCAACTGTACATCCTCTTTCACTTCTCCACTCAGTTTAGTTTGTCTGTTCAAAACGTAGTTCTGTATTAAGATATATTTTTAAGATTATTTTTTGGTCTTTTCCTCCTTTATTTGACAGCAGGACGGGGGCAGACATGCAGAAAAAACCCACTGAGCCAACCCGGCACATGGGTATTAAGATATTTGATGAACTGCTGAACAGCTGCTCATAAACTTTACTCTCCTGACGATCAATTCTAATGATACAGCTGACCATTATACCAAACAACAATCGATGTCCATAATCCAGAAAACACTCTGAAGATTAAATTGATAATGAAAATAATCTGTAGCATACTGTATAACCTGTTGGGTTGGATTCTGTCTGTCCTTCTCTCTCCTCTCATTTCCTGTCTACCTATACAATCAACTGTCCAATTAAAGCCAATAATGAAAATGTGAAGAAATAATTAAAGGTAACCTAAAGTGCCTTAATATGATAATGACATTACTAAGAATTTACATGTTTTTAGGGAAATGTGGGTGTAGGTAAGGAACAGGTATAACTGTGCTCACTGTTAACACATGCTGAGCTGGTATTGACAGGTTACATCAGTATGCAGTGGAAAAGTACAAAATACCTGGAGACGGGATGAGAGACAGGTTGTGAATGTGAGAGTTACATAACTTATAGGTGCACTCCTCCTTCAGAGGGCGGCTGAAGAAGTCGTTGGACCAGGAAGGGCCAAAGGAACCTGGCCCCAACGAACCAATGGGAGGAGGCGACACCCCGGAGTAGAATAGAAGATCAGCTGTCTGTACTAGGAAGTCTGGGCCATTCTACGGAGCCCCAGGGTGAAGTACGGTGGCCCACATCGATGTGTGTGTCATGGAATGCTTTTGCTTTATTCCTTGTATACAAGTTGCTATTGTTATAGATGTCTGACTTCTTTTTAGTGTCGTCAACATATTCCCAGATCTCAGCTACTTAACTGGTGAGTACAGTGTAAGTAAGTACAGTGAGTATGTTTGTAATAAGGTGGAATATTCCTTTAAGTTACAAACAGGTATTTTACTGTTGGACGGCTGTACCTCTGTGGTTTATTGTCTCCAAGGAGCGCTTAAGAGAAAAGGAAAATCACGAAGCTTTGAACCGGTTTCACGTTCAGAAATCAGAGTCTTTTGTGGACCGGCGCGTTGTGACAGAGTGAATTATCAGCAGCAATGCGACGGCCTCCGTCTGAGCATCACAAACATTTCCCTCTCATCCTCCTGTTCTCACAGCTTTCATGGCTCTCAGAACAATCAGCTTCAATCACCCGTTTTTCATTAGTGTCGAGAATTTTAACAAATTGTGCACTTTTTGATGTGCGCCTAATTATTCCCTTTCATTTCTGTTGCATATCTAATTCAACAACTCCTTCATCTTTTCCTCTCCAGCTACATTCACTTCTGTTCTGGCTGTCGGCTCGCCGTCGCCGCCATGGTGACACGTGTGATTTTTATTGGCTGCACAAGGATTTGGTTCGACATGCTTGCTGTGGCGCTGCAGCTCCTTCTATAGCCGTCTGTTTCTTGTTTTCTTTCAGCTGAACATGTGGATAATTCCTGCCATCTTTTCGTTTCTCTGGCCGTTTTGTTTTTTTTCCAGAGTCGCCTCTTTCTCCTTCAGAATATTCAGTGGAAGTCCGGAGAAACCGGGAGCTCAACTTGTCATCTGCATGAATGCACAGTTCCCACCTTAAATTCGGTGGCCTCTGGAAATTTACATGAAGACTTTGTCCAATTATTCTCTCCCTGGCAATATGAACAGTGTGAGCGTCACGCATGGTCAGCCCAGCGGTGTCAGGCCGCACTTCCCTCTCTCTCTCTCTCTCTCTCTCTCTCTCTCTGTCAGTTTACGGAGCTGCTCTATAGGCCAAACAGGTTTTCGGCCTCCAAGGACACGGCGATGACGGCGCTGTCAGCTACTGTCACACTGTAGAATGTGATATTCAGAGTCTAGAAACTTGAAACTCTTCAGCTCCTGCAGTCCACATCATTGAATACTACACTGTTTACACAACATGGCCAAATGTATGAGGACACGTGTGTGTGATACATAATCCACAAGGATTAATCTGATGGTCAGGGGCTCTGGGCAGGCCAGACAAAAAATGGTGTCCTGTGTTGTCCACAGCTATATGTCATTTTAATATTGTATTGACTGGCTGACAAGTGTAGTCTTGGTTAAGTTGAGAGAGAAAACAATTGTGTATTAAGTCTGATTTCTGTTGGTGAGACCAAGTCATCACCAAGACCAGAGTGTATCAATACAATTTTCAATTTGTTCAATAAAATGTTGGAAATGATTTCCTTTCATTTGCTTTAAATCCAACAAGCAGTTTGTTGTATTTTAGCAGACTACTGAAGGCAGCAGAACTGAGAACACTTTAATACTTACTGTAATATTGAGTATTGAGGTCTGATCGGCCACTGCCGCCGCCCGGCCGCTGCCGCCCGCCGCTGCCGCCCCAACCCCATTCATGAAAATGCAATGTTTCGGGTGATTATAAACTAAAGAAAACAATTATTTAAAAGTATGTTCCATTTAGATAGATCACAATCAATAAATCCCCCTAAATGCTACACACTGCTAGCCTAGAAATCTATATGCACCCTAGTGGCGGCAAATGTAATGTGCAGCCAGGGGGGTCTAGCAACTCTCTGTTGGCTTGCGAGCTGGAAAAACCAAACTCTGGTCAGGCCAATCACATCGTGTATAGAGTCAGTGGGCGGGGCTTACGGCTGCTGCTGCTAGCAAACAGCGGTCTTTGGAATCAGCTTTGGCCACGACTCAGCCACGACTTGGTCAAGAACGGCACTGAAGTCATTCTTAAAAAACGAAGATGTGTTCGGAGTTTAAAGTTTAATCTATTAACTAGCGTTGCTCTGGTTGGTTGGAGCGCTATCCTATTGGTGCAGAGGGAATTTGAAAGACAAACATTTATCCCGCCCCTCGGACTGAGCCCTGCCAATGTTGCGGCCCCAGACCCAACATCTGCATGTGGGCCAGACCCAACATCTGCATGTGGGTCTGGCTTGTCAGGCTAATGAACTGCTACTGAACTGGGGTGGTGATGGCGCAGTGGATATGACGCATGCCTTTGGTGTGGGAGATCCGGGTTCGATTCCCACTGCGACATAATGTGTCCCTGAGCAAGACACTTAACCCCTAGTTGCTCCAGAGGCGTGCGACCTCTGATATATAGCAATTGTAAGTCGCTTTGGATAAAAGCGTCAGCTAAATGACATGTAATGTAATGTAACTTTAAAGAGCAACTTAACTCCCACTAAAAGTCTGTTTTTTGTTCAGCTCCGGTGGTTTAACTCCTCACCGTGCTGCAGTGATGTTCAGGTGTTCACTCTACCGTCTCATGGACTCAGTCTGTTATTGCATCCTTAATCTTTATATTTCTAAAATGAGTTAAACAAATCTCCCATATAGGTGAGAATATTCCAGCTATTTCTGACAAACATCCATCCAAAATATCAAAAAATGGCTTGTTATTAGGACACGTCTGAGTCAGTTTAACAGTGAAATATTAATAATGACACGTAGACGGTAACCTCCACCCCCTCCCTGGATTTACACCTATGATTAAAGTGTGAACAGTATGAGCTGCTTGAAGTATAACATGTGACAGGTGTGTTATATCTGGAGGTGTTACTCTGCTTGTGTGTAATGATCGCCCTCTCCTGGCACAATAACCGCTAAAAATTAATACTCACGGGACAATTCCGGCACAAAATTAACCTAGGAGTTAATTACATGTACCCAGTCGACCGTTCTCTGGCATATGTTTTCATGCTAATCGAATGTGTATTTAGCTTAAAACAAGCAACCGCTGATTAGCTGCTAACGCTAGCTTTCGGGGCAGAGGGTAAATCTCTATTTCTCTACTTCACCGGTAGCATAACGAGGGTCCCACATGGAAACACAAGCATTGAGAACTTTGTACGTGTACAGACAATTGATTAAAAAGATAAATTATAAAGACAGTAGCGTCAGTCGAACCATAAACGCCATGTAACCAGTCGTGACTGTTTTCCAAGATGGTGCCCGCCTGTATACATGAATGCTTCTGTCTTTATAATATATCTTTTGTATGTTATTAACCCCTAGGTTCATTTTTCTCCAGAATTGTCCTTTAGTTACGGGATTATTGTGGCGGGGACGCACTGCCACAAAACAGGAACAACTGCATGGTTATATTAGTTTTAAACAACAACAACCAATCCGTGTTATCGCCTAATATTTCTGTATTGTACAGCCGCAGCCTAACCGCTGACATAAGCATCCAATCATTGTTCCTGATGAATCTCACCTTTTTTTTCTGCCAGCAGTGTCCATACGAGCACCCATCCAATCATTTATCCTTTGTCTGCTTGGTTAAAAAAAAGCCTCCTGGAGGACATTATTTTCCGTTATTACAATATGAGGGATTATAATTGTCCTCCCGCAATTACCTTCCCTCCTCCAGAGGCTTTGTCACTGGGAATGATTGGCCTCTAATATTAACCCAAATGCATTTAATCAGCCGGTGCAGGTTCCTCATGCCATATAATCACACTTGCAATTAAAAATGTATTACCTCTCTGCCTGTTAGGCCGGACCGAGCTGACAGAGAGCCGGTCAGCTCTGACGGCATGATTAGCATTATTTTTACTGTGAAAGCGCCAACGCTTCTACTCTGAGTCTGCCGGCTCACTGTACTCTACTCACACTATGTTTAGTCAAACATGCAAATGTACTGTACAGTCAGCGGCGGCCGAGAATCAAAGACAGAATGAAAGCAGAGCAGAATCCCTCCTCGGGCTCATGAATGGAGGTCAGGCTGTGCCACTTTGTCGAGTTAAATGAGGCTCTGAGCAGAAACAGCTGAGTCATTAAAGACAAATGTAATCCACCTGAACGTCCTGCAGATGCTCGGGACTTTATTCCTTTTTACAGTTTCTTTCTGGGAATTGTCAGTATCCTGAAACCTAGTCTTGCATTGCCAGCTCTATCTCCACAGCGCTGTGGAGGAAGGTCTAGCTACACCACAGATGCCTTCTGGGATGGGAGAAAAAAAACGCTCTGGGTTGTTTGCATTTCTTTGAACCAATCACAATCGTCTTGGGTGGCGCTAAGCTCCAGACGCAGCGACAGTGTCTCAGGAAGGAACTGGTTCTGGTGGAACATTTGCACCCCACAAAAGAAAACTCCTCATCCAATATTACATGAAACTTTAAACATGAAAGTTAACTGTTGACACAATACAGTAATGTGAGATATTTAAATTAGCTGATCCATGGTTAAACCTCATTGGCTCTTACCAGTGTATCTCCGTGTGAACTTCGTCCACAACAATCCCACCAATCAGTCCCAAAACGTCCCAGTTAGAGAGGACATGACCTCGACATATTCTTTATAAAACGTCCCAGTTAGAGAGGAAATGACCTCGACATATTCTTTATAAAACGTCCCAGTTAGAGAGGAAATTACCTCAACATATTCTTTATTAATCTTTACAATCATCCCGTGAAACAACCAAGCAGGCCTTGTTGCACCATCCAAATGTTCCTTAAAACTTCCCATTTTCAGTGAGTAGCTTGAAAGCTAGCAACCGTAGCGAAGGGATTTGGAGAACAGCGACACAGAGACATTTATAATTGGAAATGTACTTCCGTTAATCCAGACTCCCTGAAACCAGACAGAATCGTGTAGAAGGTCCATTACAACCAGAAGTTGTTATTGAATTTCTTGAGGGCAATTGGCTCCCTGCAGCCCTCTAGCCTTTCCATTTTCCTGTTTCCCTGTTACTTTGTTAGTTCTGACTTCTCTGTCAGTTAACTCCCCTCAACTTAATCAGCCGATTCTATCTCTAATCCTTCCAGTGCTTCCTGCTTTCACACCACATCCACGAGTGTGACATGGTGCAGAACCGGGCCATTATTTTAAATTGAGAGAGCTGCCCAGCATGCACTGCACTCACTATCAACCAGGCTTTGGGGTCAAAATGTCCTTTAAATTGAACTTTGACTCTCAGATACGCTGATGTGCACAACGGCCATCAAATGGCGTCATTTACTGGAGGGGGGCGTAATGGTCTGTTGAGAAGACAGGAGGAAAAGTTATGTTTGTGCATCAACACTTGAATAGTTCATTTGTAAAAGCAGATAAATCATCAGGACATTGAGGAGGTGGTCTCGATCATTTGTGGTACGAACGTGATCCGACCTAACTACCAGGTTTGCAATCTGCGATGCGGCAGAGCAGCAAACTTTTGCAGCATCATCAGCTGACAGACAGCGGCAGTGTGCAATGTTTCTCTCCCAGAAACAGACTGCGTTCGAGCTCGCCAACACTCGCATTTCTGTGGTCAAACCAGCCGGCGCTAAAGTTGGAGACAGTCCCGGTGAGAAGAGCATGTCTGATTATTTAAATGAAATGAGCTGGTTTGACCATGGAGACGTCCAGAACACAGGACCTTCTTCCTGTATTTACTTTACTATTTACATCCGACCAATGAGCGGAGTGAACGTTCTTGCGTGGGTTGTACTGACGCACTTTGGTTCGCTTGGATTTTTCTTCATGTGAAACTGAACCGAACCAAGGTCAGAAACACTCCAATTGTTTGTAAATGTCATGTTGGAACATTTTAATTGTGAGTGTTCATGTCCTCCATAGCCAAGGGTATAAGTTAGGTTTCAGAAGTGGATGGGACACAATGAAGTGAAAAAGACTCAAATAAGCACTGTGAAAACTGAAGGCAACTCAGACGTCCTTGTCGGCTGTGTGATGCTTTACTTTTAGTACTGCCCTTCAGTCTCTATGCTACGTCACACACCTCAAATGCTGTGTATTCCTGCTTATTTGGTGTGAAACCGTCGGCGGTCAGGTTACTTTATGATGTGCAGCTGGCTCTCTGCAGGAATTCTTCACTATATCTACCGATTTGTCTCTGCTCCTTGTGTGTCAGAGCTCTAAAAACATTTGCGTCTGTTTTTAAAGGCTCTCTGTTTCCGAGCCTGTATCTGTATCTGTCCCTAAGCAGCAGCCTGAATAAAGCAGCAGTAGTACTTGAGTGGACTGTCCAGGGATTGAGAGCAAAAAATGGGGGGGGGGGGGTCCTGTTTAACCCACACAATCAACAGATTTCCCACTTGAGGGAATCCCGCCCTCAGTTTTTTTGCCAATAAAGGCCCCTCATTGTTTGGCCTCCCAAGGCCCCAATCATACAAAAGCACGAATAAAGATGAGTGCACAAGGGCCCCCCTTTAGCACAGAAAAAGACCCTTACTGGCTGACCATGTCTCCCATTGTGAACCCATGTGGGGCCCATAGATATACTGGAATCAATATCAGAGGAAAGATAGTTTTTATTGCACACTGGTGGATCAATTGCCCCTCATCGACTAATGTTTCTCTTCATTAGTTCTAAGAATATAACATTTGAGTGCAAAACCAAAGCTGGTCTAGCACCATTGACTGTAGAGCTACACCGATTTGTCGGCTAATCGATGAGTCGATCGCTAGAAAAACAATCACAAACTATTTTGATAATTGATTCATCGGAAAAACAAATTTTTCATGCAAAAATTGCAGAAAATGCTGTTTTCTCTTTTATATCATATTCAACAATATCTTTGTTTGTTTGACTGACAAATCAAGACATTTAAAGACATCAACTTGGACTTTATTTACAATTGTTTTCACATTTGAGAGACAAAAACAATCTTTCAGGAGATTAAGAACTATGTATCTGATGAACTGGTCTTTGTGTTAGCAGCTCAGTCATTCAATTAGCAGATTAGAAATCAATTATTCTTGCTTTGGTTAACGAGGCTGCCATTTTGTTTACATGTGGAGGTTTTATTGAAGCGAACAAGCCGCCTCAGACTGTACAACCGACTCCTGTGTGGTCAAACTGCTCGCTGTTAATCACGGCAATAAGATAGGCATAATTGGATATCTGACTTCCTGCAGCGTGTGAGTGCATGTACACACAACATATTGATTTCCACTGTCTTTATAATTAAAATGATTAAGCTTCAGTAAAGAAACTCTCTAGTTCACCAGCGAGATAATTATTGTGTGTTATGTTGTAAGAGGACGCCATTCCTGCCTCCGATAGCCTCCCCCGCTGAACAAATGTCTCGCTCCAAATCACACCATCAGTCTCTGCTGGGTTTGAGATGTGATAACTTTGACCTGCTGCTGGGATTTCTATTGGATCATGGTCATCAGCTGCCAGCTGCCAGCGGGGGCCAAGGGACGAGCGAAGACGGAGAAGCAAAGACGGTTAGAATTGTACATGTTTTTATCATCATTTTCTGACCGAGATGCTTTTTGGCTACATTTACATCGCTTTAGCGCCGGTTTAGGGGCTCTGTAGTCATTGCCAGACCTCCCTCCACAGCGCTGTGGAGGAGGGTCTGTCTAGTCCACACAGCATTCCTGGATGGGAGAAAAATGCTCTGGTTTATTGGCATTTCTTTAAACCAATCACAATCAACTTGGGCGGTGCTAAGCTCCAGACGGAGCCATGGTGCCTCTGCTAAATAGTCTCAGGAAGGAACTTGTTTTGGTGGAACATGTGTACGTTCAAAAGTAGTTTTAGTCGTGCAGAACAAAACTCAGATTGGACAGATAGTCTAGCTAGCTGTCTGGATTTACCCTGCAGAGATCTGACGAGCAGCAATGCACCAATCCCAGAAGTGGAACGTCGTGGACATAGACTAGGCTAAAACTAACATTTCGATATTTGACTTGGTACCAAAATGCTGCAAACGTAATGTTGGACATAACGTTAGCTTAGTGTCAGGATCCCACAGTCTCCCCATTCTCTCTGCTGATTCCTCACATCTGTATCCACTTTTGTCTTCATAACAGCTCAGTTTTTGAGGTTGGAAGCTTATAAAAACTTACGTTATGGGTTCTATACATTATTGTTAGTAAATATCACTACACAGCAGCTTTTAGGCATGTTTCTGTTGTTTGCTAGCAGAGGAAACCTTCACGCAATACAATTCAACAGAAAGCGGCGAGTGGTCCCACCCCCCCATGAGGGCGTGGCTTTCAGAGTATGACGCGATGCGCTCTGTCTCTATGTTGTGATAATGTTATATTCCATTCTGTGAGAACTCTGAAGAAAGTCGTTCTCATCCGTTTTATTTGTATCCTAAATTGTGTCGTGGAATTTTGTCGAAAGGTCCTAAGGCCTGTCAATTGCAACACTGCTTTCCTATCTGTGTGAAGAGACCTTGAGACAATCCTTCCTCCCATCCTGAGTCTCTCGTATCTGCACGCTACTAAATGGATGTAGTGATTGTTGCTGAGGCTGACTGCACACGGGTTAGAAACTGTTTTAATGGTGTTCACAACACGCCATAGTTTCTTCCGCTTTGCAGTCAGCCTCACCAACAAGGCCCCAGACCCCCACTGACTTAAGAAGCTCTGCGTATCTACTGCGGAGGGCTGCGGACCGCCTCAGCTGTGCCGGAGTCGGGACGCAGCCGTTCCGCAGTTGGTGGAAATACACACATTGACTTTAATGGAAACCGATTGACTCCGGTATAAATTCGGGGTAACAGGTGCAACAGAGCTAACTGGAGACTCAAGAAGATGTCAATCAATCAGTTTATACCCGCCAACAGAGTCCTGGGAAGAGGTCTAATCAGCCAGAATAACTGTAAACACCTGTGTGGGTGTCCAGGGCCTTTAACACTCACAGGGAAACACTACTGCTACATCAATACCCCGTTTACACGTACATGGTTATTTAGAAAAACGTAGACATTTCCCTTCGTTTGTGTCCTTCGTTTACATGCAAACGGAGAATTCTACTCTGAAAACGATTCTTTCTAAAAACTCCGACCAAAGTGGAGATTTTGGAAATCTTTGTTTGCAGGTTTGCATTTAAACTGAGACAAACGGAGGTTTAGGCAGCCAAGGAAGTGAGGAAGAGGAGAGACAGGAAGTGAGTCGTTGCTGTTGTTGCTATTTTCTAGATTCTGATTGGCTAACGTGGGCTTAAGCTTCTCATTACACTGTCACCTACCTCACGGCTTGATGTTTGCTCTGCTGTGCATTGTCATCCGTGAGACCTTCATACAGACAGGTGTAAGTCTTTCCAAATCATGTCCAATCAGCCACAGGTGGGCTCCAGTCAAGGTGTCGAAACATCTCAACGTGATCAAGAGAAATAGGAGACACCTGAGTTCATCTCACACAGCAAAGAGTCTGAATACTTATGTCAATGTCATATATTTTAGTTTATTTATTTTTAATACATTTGGAAAATAATCTAAAACCCTTTTTTCATCTTGTCAATATTAAGAACTGAGTATATTTAAAAGATTTCAGCATGAAGTGATGTGGACTGAATATTGAGTGAATTTCACAATCATATTAACACAAGCAAAATAGCCGCCACGAACGTACCTTTTTGCAACTTCAGTCCGAATCAGCTATGGTCCTTTTCCTCATAAAGACGCGTTCTTCGGGCGCGCTGCACAACTGTCTGGAGCAGAAGGTCTCACAGCAAACAGTCTGAATACCTTCGTCAACAGTTCAGTTCTTTCTAACTGCCAATCACAGACATTGTTAGATCTTGGTAGAAGCATGCTGCGTGGTGATTGGCTCACTGACTCTAATGAGATTTGCTCCTTAGGGTATTGAATGTCAGGCATTTTTTCGATACTTTAGAAGCAATTCGGTCGGTGTCTAAAAAGTATTGAATTCGGTACCCGGCCCTATTCTAGACTACTAATAACATAAACATTATTAAATCATTTTCTTTTCACAAAATACTCCAGAGAACAGCTGTACAATCTCATAAACATGACAATATAAAACACAAATGAATGTGCAGATGTTTTCTAGAAGATTCCTGGATCCCTTAAGTCTTTTTTTTTCTCTCTTCTCTGGCTGAGTTTAGTCTCGTATTAATCTCCTGCTGTCCCCTCCCTCGTCACAGTCTGTGGTGTTTCCATATTAACGAGCTCACGTTAGCGAGGCCACTCGAGCAGCGTCTGATCCTACGTGGCAGTCTGTAGTTCTACTTTTCATTTTTTCTGTATTTCTTCTCCGTGAAGCAGAAAATGTGGGCTGCAGTGAGGCAAGAGCAGGCGGCCATATCCTAATCAGTTGTGATAGTCTGGTAATTAATGGGATTTGTTAATTGGGTCTGTCCTCCCGGGGGACGTTCCCTGTGAATATTCATGCAACGCTCAGCTAACCTTCCTCCTGCAGTCACTTGAACTCTGCGCCGCCTCAAAACGCGCTAATTTAGTTTCCTGTCGCCGTCATTTTTTATCTCCGCGAGACGACAACAACTCTGCCGCCGACTATCCGAGGCAATCAGCACCTTCTGAATGTTTAATACTGCACTACATGGGCACACAATTCCCACAATGCTCCTCACTGTCAAGGAAGCCAGGCCGCGGCCCGCGAACGCTGGAGTCATAATTACGTTAGCGACATCATCGCAACTTCCAATCAGGTTTGTTTTCTCTTCCAACACGGAATCCCCTCTGGTCACACACACACACACACACACACACACACACACACACACACGTTAGCCTGTTTGCTAACACGGTGTTGTCAGCAGCTACAGGTGTAGCCTAGTCAAACAACGGCACAGTGTCCATGGGGGGGGTCCTCAGTGTCAGTTTGTGTGTCTGGGACTGCGAGTCGTTCACATGCTGCTGCATCAGACAGAGGAAACATCTGGAAACGGCTGTGTTTGCTGTTGGTGCTGAACATCCCAGAGAAGCAGTTTTGGGTAAACATTGACGAAGTCAACATTTATAAATCAGCACGGACTCTTTGGGAACTTCACCGAGACCATTTTCTCGATCAATAGATTAGTAGTTTGTTCTCTAAAATGTCAGAAAATGGTGAAAAATATTGATCAATGTTTCCCAAAACAGCCCAAAATGACGTCCTCAGATGTCTCGTCTAGTCACAACTCAAAGATCTTCAGTTTCCCCGAGGAGAGACGACACTAGAACATATTCACCTTTAGGGAGCTGACATATAAAAGTTTTACTTTGTTCATAAAAAATGACTCAAAATGATTAAATAAAAAATTATTAATATTATTAATTCATTCATTATTAATATTATTATTATTAAAAATATTTAGGTCACTCATCCCCCCCCCCCCCCCCCCCCCTTATGTTGTCTTCCCGTCGACCAGGAACTTGTTGTCCAACCGGGTCAAACGTGAACTTTAATTTTTGGGTCTTTTAATATTTATATTTATAACTCATTATAAGAGTTATATAAACAAACCTAATTTGTTTGATATTATACTTAATGTTTGAGTTAAAAAGGCAGAAATGATGAATTATTTTGACTGATTGTTAAGATCAAAGGATGTTGAGTGAATCACAGACTGGTTTAAGTTTAGTCAAATTCAATAAAAGTAATCATTAGTTTTACGTGCAAAGATCGTTGTATGGGTTCCATACATCCGTGTTATTTTTGGGCATTTTGATTCAAAGAAACCCAACTTTCTGATGTAAAAACTTTGAAAACAGGTCAAATTTGACCCGAGGAAAAGACGAGAGTTAAAGTCAGAGAGAGATAACGCTGAGTCATCATGAGCTGTTCTGCCACTCCTCTTCCTCCTCCTCTTCCTCCTCCACCTGCTCTTCCTCCTCCTCCTCCTCCTCTGGACCACAGCCCGTCCTTGAGAACACACCTCCCTCCCTCGGTCCACGCTACCTCCCTCCCTTTGTGTCCTTGCTGTCATCAGTTTAGCTTTGGCGTCCTCGCCGTCCTCGCCGTCCTCCCCTCCTGTTCCGTCCTGGCCGCTATATCGGGCTGCCTCACTTCTCGCCCCGCTTCTAAAAGTGTCTCCGGCTCACGCGGGGGCTTCCTCGCTGCCCTTGTCCCTCCCACCGCACCAGGACAGCTGCTGTTTGGCTCAGCAAGGAGAGAGGGGGAGGGGGGAGCATCTCGCTGCTGATTGGCTCTTGCCAGGAGCAGCGAGAGCCCCACCCTGCCGGAGCTGATGGATCACCTGCTGGGCTCAGAGGACGAAGGTTCATCCTGTTCTCGTATTGCCAGCTCTATCTCCACAGAGCTGCGGAGGAAGGTCTGGTCCTTCCACACAACTTTTTGTATGGACACCCTGCAGCCAATCAGAATCGAGTATTCACCCAGCCCATGGTATAATAACAAGTATTGTGTGATATCTCTTTTTCCTCCGTGCCATAGATCACTAAAGCCGCCTCCATCCCTGAACATTTTCAGATTGCATTTTTGGAATTCAGCCGCATCGTCCGCTTCACAAAACTCTCATTTTACTTTCCACGCCGAGTGATTTGGAGTCATTACCTTCACGCCACGGCAGCCAGGAGAAGGAGAAGCAAGAAGCAGGAAGGAAGAAAGAAAACGAGGCTCCGCGGGAAAATCATCTCCAAAGAAAAGTCATTACATGAAATAATCATGTCAGCAGCAGCAGGGGGAGGAGAAGAGGATAGTTATTTCATCCATGAACAAAGTAATTATAGACTCGTTTCAAGCAGCAGCGTTTTGAAGACGTGCCATCCAGGAACACGCACACATTAGTCTCCGTCCTTTTGCTTTACATCTTAGTTCTTCTCAAATTCAACTTTGCTTTATTGAGACGACTATACTTACAGATATGTTAACAACAAACCATCTTTACATATTCAAAAAAAAGATTATTTTTAAGATAATTTTTTGGCCATTTTAGGCCTTTATTTGTATAAGACAGCTGAAGAAATGGAAGGGGAGAGAAGGGGGGGGGGGGGGGAGTGGCATGCAGCAACAGGCTGCATGCCACCCCCGCCCCCACATCTACATTGATGTAGACATTTTTCCGCCTTCGTTTTGTGTCCACAACAACAGGCTGCGTCGCGTTCTAAGACTGTCGGCCACGTGTTTTACTTATTGTTTTGCTTATATGTTTGTGATCACGTATGATATTGTACAAAAACGTATGCACACCAATTCGTATGATATCCTACGAAATTACGGCAACACCTGACAACAGGTCACATGACAGTCGAGTTTAATGTGTTTACAGTTAAATTTAGCCGAGAAAAGGTGACTGTGAGCCGGGTACAGAGCACCGTGAGGTGAGGCGATAGCTGCTGGTTAGTACACGCACGGGTGTATTCCGTCCGACCTGTGACAATTTCCTGCATGTCTTCCCTCTCTCTCTTCCCCTTTCATGTCAACCTGTCCTATCCATTAACGTTAAGCAAAGTTTACTGAGTCCAGCAGATGAGGTACAATCACATGATGTGGGTTCTTGAAGACACTGAGTATCCCTAGCTGCAGACAAAGGACTCAGAGCTCAGGCTAGCAAAGTCTCTGTCAAGTTGTGAGCCCCGTTCTGAACTATCCCTGTGTTCTTATCCTCTTCTTGCAGGACGGTGTCCTCCTCTGCCTCCTGGCAGATGTTGAAATCTTTCACACACACACATGCCAGGGTCGGGCCTCTGTGTGGTGCAGCTTCCTCTTCTTGTTCTCGTAACCTTTAAAAATGCATTTTTATGCCATATAAGGCTTACACTATTTTTATGACTTCAGCTTAACCTTCTGTGCATCGAGAGGTCACCCAGAGTACTTTTAACCACTTCCTCTACTGACTGCACACAGCTCTTTTGCAACGAACACATACACACATACTCTTAATAACATATTCCTACAGTGTCCACATACTTCTGGCCTCATACTGTCATTTGTACTTGTAGGAACAGTTCCTATACTTAATCTGCCAACCTGCCTTTGACTTTGACATTTTTCTGTGTGTCTGTTTGATTGCCACGCTGAAATGATGAATCTGCATCTCATTTCGTGAGATTCAGCAGGGCTGATAAAACGCTGTTGTCTCCTGTAGTTCTTTGTGCACTGTAACAAAAGACTCAGGACATTAAATGCAAAGCTGCGTCTCCGTGCAGACAAACCTGACATGACAGTAAAATGAGCCTTTTCCCGAGCCTCGCCAGCCCTGCGGAGATTTGAATGAAACAAAACGGCGGCCTTGAAACAAACAGGATAATTATGGCCTTGGGGTGCCGAGCGTCTGTCTGTCTGTCTTCCATGCTTTTATTTCACAAACACTGAACCGAAAAAGTTGCAGAGCAGCTCCTCCAAGCCGCTCCGCAGAGCGTTCGGTGACAGATATTAAGACTGTGACAGATGAGAATGAATCTTCTCTTGTGCACTTAAAAAAGACGCGAGACAACAGAGGATTGTGAGTTATGTAACAGGCTTTAAACCATCAAGCAAACTGAAAGCAGAGGAGGAGGAGGCACCGCTGCACTGCTACAAATCTCCATTTTAATGAAGATAGTTGTCGGTTTATTTTACTGTGTCCCACTTCCATACATTATACTCACAATGTGTAATATTATCTGTAAAGGTTATACAATGTACTAATGCCGACGGCGCTCGGTTTCTGCAGCATAAAAGAAATGAATGAACTACTTCTACTCATTTACAGGAAATGATACGAGGCATTCACAGAAGGGCATCTAACTGTGAGCTCTCAATTTGAGTCATACAGCTCATTTAGTGTTAAAATTGAATAAAAAAATGAGAGGAAGTATTTCTTGATATTTTTATTTTCTGAGCATCTGCAGAACCTTTTTCACCACTATTCAAAACTATCCACCTTTGTTCCAGCTGTAACCCAGGATTTCCACAGGCTGCATAACCGCTGCGGAACGGCTCCGGAACATCGGCGTAGTCAATCGGTTTCCATTAAAGTCAACGTGTGTATTTCCACCAGCTGCATAACGTCTGCGTTCCGACTCCGGCACAGCTCCGGCGGTCGCAGCCCTGCGCATCAGATACGCAGAGCTTCTATTTTTGCCGGACGCCGGAGAGCTCCGCAGCAATTCAGCACACGGCAGATAGTGCGGGACAGGAAGTCGAGCACAGAAACAAAATAAAACATCCGGTTAACTTTCAAAATAAAATACACCGTGCTCACGAAGGATCATATTTCTCTTCACTACACCTTGAAAACACGGCACGGAGTTGTTTCCTCTCTACTCCTCGGAATAGAAACAAACTGTTGGTGGTTTTGTGGTTCTATTCTGCGTGAATTTGTGAGATCTAGTGGGTCCTCGTGACTACAGCTGTCAGTCCTGGCCGCAGCCGTTCCGCAACAACTCCGGATCCGGTGAGTATTGGGACCACGGAGCCGTTCCGCAGCGGAGCCGTTCCGCAGCGGAGCCGTTCCGCAGCGGAGCCGTTCCGCAGCGGTTATGCAGCCTGTGGAAATCCTGGGTAAGCGGCTCTGTCATATCTGTTCACTGAACTTTTCATGTTTCCCCAGAAAAAAAAAAACATTTTAGGGGCATGTTAGGCCTTTATTTGTAGGACAGCTGAAGACATGAAGGGAGAGAGAGGGTGAACGACGTGCAGCAAAAGACCGCATGGCGGAGTCGAACCCGTAGCCGCTGCACCGAGGAGTAAACCTCCATATATGGGCGTGCACACTTTCCACATTAACATATATGTCTGCGAGTACCATCAGGAAAATGTACTTATTAGTTAATACTTACTATTAAAAGCAAAAGTACTCAATGCAGAAACATCCTCACATTTTTTAAACTGCAAATGAAAAAGCGTCAAAACCAGCTGTGTGTTTAATGGTCTGATCGTCTCAGCTGGACTTGTAGCCGTTATATTGTCGGCTAGTTTACTTTAGAATAAAACATCAGATTTTATAAACTACATGTGTTTTGTGTGTAGGAATCTGAAAGTACCTCAACATTTGTACTGAAATACAGTACTTAGTAAATGTATTTGCCTTACACTATTAATCTCGTACGATATACAGAATAACGATAGCAATGATACTTTACTAACATTAGCTTGCATATGTTTGAGAACCTGATAGCTGATGTTAGCAATGAAATACCAAAATAACCTAAAACTATTATTACACTGGAAGGAACATTCACAGAATAATACGGCCACCGTAGGAGTTAATGGAATGGGAGGGGCTAGAAAGTAATATTCAGTGGTTGTTATATACAATTTCACCGCTAGATGTGAGAAATTCATACACAATGTTCCTTTAAATCTGTCAAAACAAGTTGATTTGATTGATCGAGGTGGAGTTTTTTACAGTGTATGATGGAGTATCCACAGAAGTCCTGAGAGTCTTGAGTGAGAAACGGTCTGATGAATTAAAGAGGAAGTACATGGACACGGACAGCAGCTTACACTGTATTTGTTTGCGCTTAGTGCCTGAATGAATCATTCACTCATATAATTTATTGACTGGCATCTTTAAATGATAAATGACCGGCAAAGAGCCGTAGGCAGCAGCCGAAATCCTCTGTGGGGGAGAAAAACAAGGAAGCTGGAAAATAAGAAAAACAGGCAGCCATAAATAAAACAGCAGTAATCACATACTGTTGTCACAAATCCCAGAACAAAGACGGGCGTCCTTCTTCCCTGAAACCCAGCCGAAAAAACAACAGTCACCCTGCAAGAAACAGCCATATGCCTCAGACACACCTTGGCAGCTCCTATAATTACTCTTTATCCTACCACAGTGTTCTGCTGCAACGACAGTCATTGGCTTCTGAGGATTTGAATTATTCATATTTCGTTCTGTCTGGGTAACCCCAAAAGAACTGTCTCTTATAATGGGTTTAACCCCATTCATTCTACACAGTGTACCCTCCTGTTGTTCTTAACATAAGTCACATACATTTAGTAAGTTTAGTTTGTAAAAGCAACACATATAGTCAGGACCCCTTGTGCAGGGTAGAACCACTTAGGGATAGCAAAGGATCGTGGTGGGTTAAGTGACCCGTGGGACAAGAACGGGTCAGACCCCGGTCTACTAAGGGAAAGTCCCGTGTTGTTTGACCGATCCACGCTACAGGGTGTCTTGTGCGTCTGTTTTTGACTCTGAGGGCCACTGACCAAGTGTCAGTATTTGACGAGGTTGGAGTGAGAACGGTTTGGTTTTAGCACAATTTTGTTCATATGGGAGTTTTTCTGGTTTATCAAAAGTAGGACCTTTACAGAGTTTCCAGGAGGCCATGGAGCAGCAGTCTTTTTTAGCATTGTGTGTGTATGTGTGTATGTACTGTATTTGTGTGTATCCTTGACCTGATGCTCTGACCTGGTCGTCTTCTAGTTTGATTAATAGAACAGGTGGATTGCTGAGTTAATAGATTGAAGCTGGTGTCTCCTGATGGATGTTTCTGATGAAAGAAGCCACTGTGTAAATACCACTCTTTAGCCAACGGACTCAAAACAACACGTCTACAATCTGAGTCCAACATGCCTCTGAGGTGTCACTTACTTGAAAAAAAAAGCTGACTTCAAAGATTCAACTTTCTTCTGAATTCTTCAATAAGTTCCCTGAGGTTTGGTGGCTGCCTTCTACTGCCCGGCTCAGGGCCAACCGGCCAGGGACCAACATAGATGGAGACATGCATCCACGCTGATGAGACGGTGCTCATACATACCACTAATTGGACAGAGCGGCAGCTGCAGACCTCGGGGTAATCAAAGCATCAGAGCCACGAGCACGCCCGGCTCAGCATCACATCAGCAGTGATGGAGGCGGCTGTCAGTGGGCGAGCCCGAGTCCACGAAGCTGCGGCGAGCAGCCTGCAGATTAGAGCTGTAGTCGGGCCTTAAATGTGTAGTAGGTAAGCCTTATAAAACTAACTTTCTGTCATATTAGTTGAAACTGACCCTATGTTCCAGTAGAACTACAAGCAGGTCACTTAAAATAAAATCTGGCACCACCTTCAGCCTGTAGTGGGATTTGCAAAAACACAAACAGCTCTTTGCCTTTTGTCAAGAATGAGTCATTTCTACATGTTTTAACATCATGTGTTCGTGACTAACGGAGGCTGTAGGCCACTTGGAAGTTGGAACAAATAAATAAATAAGTAGATCAGTAAGCCTGAGCCTGGCCCGAGCCCGTGTACAATGATAGAAATTAAGACCTCAAAGATCTTCAGCTCTACTGCAGATACGGCAGCTAATTCGTCAGCCATCTTCAACCCTGCCGCCGCCATCGATCGGCCCGTGGGGCTGCAAAGGCTCCGTCTTCTTCACCGGGAACATGTTTTGAAAAATGCATTATTTTGAAAATCATGTGCTCACATATTAAGCTATTTTAGATGACATAGGATGTATTGATATTTCTTCATATTTTCAGTGTTTACACTAATTCTGAAAAATATTTTTTTGCTGATTTTATCTTATTTTAGGAAAGTCAGTGTTGTTGCAATTTATGTTTTGGGTTGTTTGTGTGTTTGCTCTTCTACCATCTTTGTGAGGAACAATTTTAGATTTTCAAAAGAGAGGACTTTTATTTGAGAAGTGTGACGCTTTTTGGAGAGTGCAGACATTTTTAGAAAGTGAGGATATTTTGTGAGAGCGAGGAGTGTTTTTGTAAAATATAGAATTAAGAAAATTGAGAATATTTTTGATAAAGTAAGGACTTTTTCTCAGGTCCCCACTTGCTCATTAAATGAGAACTGTAACAGGTTTGTTTCATACTGAGGACTTTCAAACTGCGGGGACTATTTTTGGAAAGTGAGAAATGTTTTGCAAAGTTGGGAGTTACAGAAGAAATATTTTTGGTGAATTTGGAACATAAAAAGTTAGCAAAAATATTTTGTCCGGTTCCTGTGAGTACTGTGTGTGTGTGTGTGTGTGTGTGTGTGTGTGTGTGTGTGGTCCTGTGTGTGTGTGTGTGTGTGTGTGTGTGTGTGTGTGTGCGAGTGTGCGTGTGGTCCTGTGTGTGTGTGTGTGTGTGTGTGTGTATGTGTGTGTGTGTGGTCCTGTGTGTTAGCTGTTAGCAGCCACAGGCTGTTCGTGCCTCTGCTTAGCACCGTGTTGTAAAGCAAGTGGAAATTAAATAAATGAAGGCAGACATTCAGCCCTCCTCTCTCTCTATCCCTCTCCCTCTCTCTCTATCTCTCTCTGTGTGTCTCTCTCTCTCTCTCTGTGTCTCCCTCTCTCTCTCTCTCCCTCTATCTCTCTAACCCTCTCCCTCTCTCTCTCTATCCCTCTCTCTCTCTCTCCCTCTCTCTCTCTCTCGTTTGGCCCTTTCTAGCCACTGTGCAGGGTGGTGAGGCTGGTATTGATCTCTAGTGCCTGGCTTTAATTAGCGCCTGCATCCAAGACAGATGAATAGATGGAGAGGTAGATGTCATTTTTCATTTTAACTATCTAAACACAAGTATCTTTTCTTGTCTTGGCATTCCTTAAAGCCTGTTCCTGGTTAGCTCACTCCTTTTCTATCATCTCATCTTGTCTTTCTTAATTTCCCTTCCATTTGTCGCCGCTGTGGTTGGCAGAGTGAAGTGGCTGGCTGCAGACTCGTCAAATCTGTTCCACATTACTCCCTGTTGCATTTCCTGTTTTCCTGTGTGTGGGAGAAACAGCGAGCGTACATGTGCCGATGCCAACAGCATCCGTCGCCGTCGGCTACGCCTCACTAACATCCAGCGCTAATGGAAAAGCTGGCCTTCGATGCTGCGCCACACCGGCTTGGCAGCTGTTTGGTTGAACCTGCGTTCACAGAGAATGTACAGGCAGGCTCAGCAGCTCCAACTTCATATTCTGAGCTTCGCCAGTTTGTTAAAGCTGCACCCGTCCAGGTTTTTATGGAAAAATCCAGCTGTCATCTAAACCTGATGAGAAAATATGTTGGCAGCAGAAAAGTATATAAGCTGCTGTAAATCCAGCTGTCAGGCCACTTACTGTAGGTACTGCTTACAGAGACAGAGGAAACGAAATACACAACATTTAAAACCCAGTTAACTCCGCTGAGTTAAGAGGAATGTTTGTGATTATTCTACATTTTCTTTGGCTGATAAATGTCCAATTATTGCGTGAACTTAGGGCTACTGCACACTGGCTGCGTGGCGTGAGCGGGTCAGCTGAGTGGCGTGAGCGGGAGCTGCGTGGCGTGTCTGTATTTTGGCTCCCGTGTTAACAGGTTAGAGCAATACGAAAAGATGTTTATGTCATTTTGACACAAATACATTTAACAAATGACGTGCTGATGTTTGAAAGTCTCGAGGTTTTGACATCAATGCAGATAACAATGTAATTTAAAAAATAAATAATTGGGAATAAAATGATTTTCAAATGTTGCACCTGTCAATACAGAACCAAATATTATGTAGCCTATTTTGAAATATGAAAATATATATATTGAAATATGTGCAAATGTACAAAAAAAAAATTGACACGATAAAGTTGAAGAACACGCTGTGTTCATTCAAGGCTAGCAGCAGCAGCGCCACGTCAGACACGTTTCTGGTGTGCAAAGACAGAAAATGCCACGAACACACAACAGAAACGCCACGCTCACGCCACGCAGCCAGTGTGCAGGAGGCCTTAGCTTCCTCCCTTGTGCTTTCTCGCCTCGCAGATTTCCCTGGATCGTGGTTGCAGCTGCTACCGTAGTCTGGCTCTACGCCCACTGCTGCTACTATTATAATATAATTATTAATAAGTTTTAATATTTTTGTTACTATAATTACCACTGTTCATCATGTCATTTCATTTTACCCACTGCTTTACTTATTATGAATCATATTTCTGTATTTATTGTAATTAGGTATTACGCACACGCGTCAGATGGACGCACATGTGTCAGATGGCCGCCCATTAAGAGTCAGGTTGTGTCTGACGGGGTCCGTCTGTTAAAATGGTTTTGAATGGGCTCTTGGCCAGACTGACTTGCAGAGAAATCTCCAATTTGCCGGAAGTTCGTCAGGGTTTTCCCGGCTATATCACGGTTAAGTCATGGTCTATCCGTGACTCAGGCTGTTGCGTTTCCTTTTTTGGTGTTCTGTGTGTGCGTGTGGGAGTGCGTGGGCAGGCGTGGCTTTCTCCAGGGCACCTGGCTCTCCAGCTCAGCTGCAGGTGATCTACTAATCAAGCTCAAGTACTAGTACTCCTGAGATCCAGGCAGCCAGCGCCAGTTTGTTTCAGTTTCCCATGTGTCGTTGGAAGTCTATACATCACCTGCGCTACCAGTCACGCCACCAGCCCTGTGTTTCGAGCCTGCCTTGTCTACCTCCACTCCTTCTCTCCATTTGGTTCTCCACCCTCCTTTGTTGCTTTGCGAGATCTCTGTGCAGTTGAGCATATGTTAAATAACTGTTTTCAAACTCAAACCATCTAGTCAGTGTCCGCTGTTGGGTCCAGAACTCACTAACCTAACATATTATCCTGTTTTCCAAACAAGTCCTCCAAACCGTACGGGATATACGATGTGTATTCCTCCTCTACAGTTCCAGGTCTCCGTGTCTTACAACCTTTTCATTGAAACCAAATCAGCTTTGAGCTGCAGATTGAAACAAGAAAAAGTTTGACGACTAACTCAGCATATTCTTCAGCTCTGTAGCGGCTGAGACACATTTGATTTCTGTTTGTATATGAGTCTGACAGTAGCAGGATGTAGAAGGTTCCCAGTCTTAATCTGATCCTAAGAGTAATGACATTGTTTAATTACCAAAAAGGAAAATCCCTAATCATCCCTCCACTCTTATCTCTCTTTATGTCACAAATAAAGTCTTAGATTTAAATTTGGATCCACAAACGGCTTCGACTCAAACTTTCATAAGCTCGGGGACCAGCAGCGTTCACTTCTGTTTATCTGTTAGAAAGTCACGGACACATGAAATTACATACTTTACAAATGTATGTATTATGTCTGTCGTGGACGTGCCTGTTCTCGGGGAGAGTCTATAACAGCCAATTAAACAGCTCTCTGTGTAAAAGTGAATTAATATCAGAAGTGAGGAGTCTTAGACAGCGTTACTTCGCTTTATGCAACTGCTGCATTTACCAGAGAGGATCTCTGCTACTTTACTCTATTTAAATAAACATCACAACTAAAATGCTGTTGAAACCATTAAGAAGGAGTAAAGATTCCTCCAGCAGAGCGCTCTAAGTAAAATCTTCAGGGCGTAAGCAATAAAAGCTCAGGAAATGTAACAGTGAATACAGAACAAAAATAATTATGGACTTATGTTGATTTGCTTTGCTGGTGAGTCTTGTGCTGTCTGGAAGTACGATACGGCCACTTCCTGTCCAAGAGTTTGTGATATTATGGGGTATGGTACTGAATACTGCAGGTCGTCGTTGGTATGACACATAGTCTGGTTGACCCCAGTCTGGTGAAGCTTCATTCACAGTCCACCGCCTCAACGGTTGTGGTTGGTGTAGAGCCGCCTCAACGGTTGTGAAGCGTACCAAATTGCGTCATTACAAATCAGGCAAGAATGTCCACTCCTCTTATTGGTCGGATATGTCTGAGGGCGGGAGCAAGAAAGGAAATACAGGAAGAAGGTCCTGTGTTCTGATCTAGTGGTCAAAATCAGCTCATTTCATTTCAATGATCAGACATTGTTTGGCGAGAGACATTACTACGTCTGCTCTGGTCACCGAGACTTCGCTCTGTTCTGCCGGCGTCTGTCTCTAATTCTAGCAGCTGGTTTGACCACAGAGATGCGAGTGACGGACGGCGAGCTTGGCCGCAGTCTATTTCTGTGATAGAAACACTGCAAGCTGCTACAGTTTGCTGCTCTGCTGCATCGCAGTTAGCTAAACACACCTGACTACAGGAGACATTAGCCCAGACTGCTGAACACAACTGACTACAGGAGACATTAGCTCAGACTGCTGAACACACCTGACTACAGGAGACATTAGCTCAGACTGCTAACACACCTGACTACAGGAGACATTAGCTCAGACTGCTAACACACCTGACTACAGGAGACATTAGCTCAGACTGCTGAACACACCTGACTACAGGAGACATTAGCTCAGAATGCTAACACACCTGACTACAGGAGACATTAGCCCAGACTGCTGAACACACCTGACTACAGGAGACATTAGCCCAGACTGCTGAACACACCTGACTACAGGAGACATCAGCTCAGACTGCTAAACACAACTGACTACAGGAAACATTAGCCCAGACTGGAGGAGTTTGTATAGTTGGTCTGTTCGAGTACAGATCACAATCTAACCACAAATGAACTGCTCCATAGTCCGATTGAAACGTGGCAATCAAACTCTGGTGCGCACCAAAAGCGGACCAGACAAGCGTACCGAGACCTGTTTGATGAGGTGGTCTCGGTACGCTTGTCTGGTCGCTTTTGGTGCGCACTAGAGTTCAATTGCAGCGTTCTCACCTGCCCTGACGAACCGCACCAGCAGGGCAAACAAACTCTAGTTCAATTCAAGCGAACTAAACGAGGCAGGTGTGAAAGCGTCTTTAGTTAAGTTTAGAAAAACATTTGGGTTTGGGCTGAAATCATTACATTTGTTACGTTACTTACTAACATAGTGAGTATTTGTGGCAGCAAGACGGTGTTGAGACGGAAATGAAGTATAACCCTCCCTTTTTTATAAGAATAATCATTTTTAGAATACTATTTTAAGGGAGGTTTTTAAGACCCCTGATTGGACTACCTATCTGCATTGTGCTCACTTCATATTTACATTCATACTGCAACAGATTATATGTAATGTTGTCTTAGACCAGTAGGACCTGTTGTTGCCATGTCTTGGTGTATTTTCTTGTTTTATCTGACTGCAGCCAAACAGGACATGACACCTGTAAGTGCCAAGGTGATCTAAACTCTCAGGAAATTAAACCGGCCTCTCGGAGAGTTTTGACTCGCTGTCAGAGAACAACTTGACAGCTTCAAGTTCATAGCTGCCATTCTCTCCCAGACAGGTGGGCTGAACATGTCATCAACTTTTTAGAGGCAGGACACTTTTCTTTTAACATTCTTTTTCTTGTTTTCTCTCTGTCAGGGTGCGTTAAAGCGACTCAAACCTCAGCACATCTGTGCTGTTACAAAGCATCGTGCCATTTCATGCTGCCTGGAGAGAAACGTGGAGACACCAAAGAGATCGTTTCCATGATGCTGCAGAATACAGCAAGCCATAATCAAAATTTCTGACTTATTCAGCAATTCAGCTACAACTCTGGACATGTTTTTTTTTTTCTTCTTCCTGCCATCACACTTAAAAAAAACTTCCTTGACGCCTTTACAAGTCTGAAAGAAACATGCAACCAAGCGAAGAGAAACCTGACACGTTATCAGGAGCCAGAGTTCAGTTCTGAGAAGGGCTCTGATAAAAAAAATACAACCTCGACACAAGTCTCTTTATGAATCATTATCCCGTCGCTCCAGGGCACGGACCGAACACAGAACACAGAGTGCATGCTGGGAGACGTGTGCTCCTCCTCGCCACACATTATGAGCTCCAGATTGTTAAGTTTCAGGCTCCTGCTGTGCCAAGTTAAGAGGCGACAACAAAAGGCATCTGCAGTGCCGGTGTGATATTCACAACAGAAGAAGGCCGCCGTCAGCAGCCGGAGTCAGACGCTCCTCACATCTGGAACCCTTTATACCGATGCTGTCCAAGTTGTGGACGAGTCATGGAGTACGGTTTTAATTGATATCATATTTTTGACACTGGGAGCGTAAAGTGAGAAAAACGTGCTCAGTCTCACACACAGGTGGGCTCATAGTTTGGTATGTTTTTGGTGTGGTTGCATTGTTTCACCACGTTCTGAATAGAACATCCCATAACAGTAACTCAACATGGTACACCCCGGAAAGTAGTGAACATACCTGCTTTACCACAAATGTTTAAAAATCCAAAGCATTGGCTTTGCTTCAGGTTTTTTGAATTTGAATTTGACTGGCTTTATTGTCACTCTAGTAAGGTGCATCATCATTGTAACATATATATATATATATATATATATATATATATATATATATATATATATATATATATATATATATATATATATAAACCTAATCTCACAACACATTCATTGCAAACACACACACGTACCGAATCCATCTCACCCATCATCTACTCCCTGCAGCTCACCCTCAGTGGTACACAAATACAATGACAAGTACCCTTACAAAGGCAAAATACAAAGAATAAAAACAATAAATACAATAATAAAAAAGTGAGATATTGCACATTTGTATTTGCAGAAAGACAGCTATTGCACCTTTGTTAGTGTTCAGTTTTTTTATGGCACATGGGTAGAAACTGTTCATAAGTCTGGATGTCGGGCCTTCATGGACCTGTATCGCTTCCCAGAGGGCAGCAGGGTGAACACGCGATCGGCTGAGTGGGAGGAGAAACACGGTAACATAATTACATTTAGGATGTTTGAATGCAGACAGCCTATTGTATGTACACATGTATAATTAGTTTGCAGATAAGCAGCAGAAGCACTTCTTCTGCTCTGTACATATTTACATCCGTTCTCACAGCTGGGCGGGTGCTGAACCATTTCAAGGCGGGGCGTTGTGATTCATCTGGCGGTCCACCCCTGCTGAGATTTAGCTGCAGCTATCGCCTGTGTTTACAAGCCCCAGAAGCTGAGGCAAGGCAGTACAACATAGGCTGTCTGGGTAACTTAAGCTCGTCTAATAAGCTGTAGAGAGTTCAGGAAAGTGCTGCTGCTGTAGCCGGATGAAGTAGTTTGTTTCACACTGTTCATGTCTGAACACATTTCATCAGCACTTCCAAGGAAGAGTCAGTTTAGGTCAGGGGCCCTAGTTTCTTTACAATTAAGATATCTAAATTTGCATCTAAACAAAATGCGACCAGTCTTCATCTTAGGCTACATTTACATTGCTACGTTTTGGTTTTTAAAGGTCCTATGACATGGTGCTTTTTGGATGCTTTTATATAGACCTTAGTGGTCCCCTAATACTGTATCTGAAGTCTCTTTTATATAGACCTTAGTGGTCCCCTAATACTGTATCTGAAGTCTCTTTTATATAGACCTTAGTGGTCCCCTAATACTGTATCTGAAGTCTCTTTTATATAGACCTCAGTGGTCCCCTAATACTGTATCTGAAGTCTCTCCTTAGTGGTCCCCTAATACTGTATCTGAAGTCTCTTTTATATAGACCTTAGAGGTCCCCTAATACTGTATCTGAAGTCTCTTTTATATAGACCTTAGTGGTCCCCTAATACTGTATCTGAAGTCTCTTTTATATAGACCTCAGTGGTCCCCTAATACTGTATCTGAAGTCTCTTTTATATAGACCTTAGTGGTCCCCTAATACTGTATCTGAAGTCTCTTTTATATAGACCTTAGTGGTCCCCTAATACTGTATCTGAAGTCTCTTTTATATAGACCTTAGTGGTCCCTAATACTGTATCTGAAGTCTGCACTCCCTGCTGTCCCACGCTATGTCCTGTAAAGTTCTGCAGTACCCCGCTATGACATGATCTACTACAACTACTCTTTCTAGTCACTGATCGTTTATCTTCACTGTGACTATAATTGTCACCGTTCATCACCCCCCCAACCGGCACCGTTAGAGAGCCTGGGTCTGTCCCAGGTGTTTTTCCTTACCACTGTCGCACTAAATGCTCTTGGGGGAATTACTAGAATTGTTGGGTCTTTGTAAATTAGAGTGTGGTCTAGAACTACTCTATCTGTAAAGTGTCTCGAGATAACTCTTGTTATGATTTGATACTATAAATAAAATTGAATTTTGGATTTGGGGAAGTTGTTAGAAACATCAGCCGTGAGTGAATCCTGACTGAGAGATGATGTTCACACTCATCCTTCATTCCTTCGCTCTCACACGCGTTCTGACTCACACCGTTCTGGTATCAGCACCGAGCCGACGCGTCCTGGACATCACCTCAGCTTCATCTAAAGAACAACACGCAGACATGTTGTAGCTGAGGTATGGTTTCATCACCTGGCTGTGTGGGTAAATTCCGACCAGCGGGCTCTGAGGGCTGCGGCGCCTCTATGAGAGAGGTGCTTAATGTTAATACCTTCATTTATTTCTGCACAGAGTGCTGTGAGAGGAGGAGAGGGCGCCAATAAAAGCAGCTTTCACCTGCAGCCGATGGCAGGCCGCTAATAAAACATTAGCCATTTTGATCTATCCACCGCATTAAAATGTCACTTCCTCATTGTGTGCGGCGCAGTCATTGCAGGCCTGAGTGGCTGCTGCAAACAACCCCGATACAGTGTCAGCGGGAATTAACAGCCAGGCGGCCAATCAGCAGCTTTAGATGTGCTTTACAGACAGCAGGCTTTCTCTTTCTGTTTCTGCAGGACATTAATCTGAAGTCACACAAAGAACACTCCCTGCCTGTTGGAAATAATGACTATTAATATATATATATATATATATATATATATATATATATATATATATATATATATATATATATATATATATATATATATATATATATATATATACTATAACTATTAATAATGATTATAGTGTTCAGCCCATAATACACCCTCTCTCAACCAGGGTAATTATAATAAACTAAAATGAAAATAAAATAAACAGTGAAAGATATTAGTAACTGAAACGTAATAGCAATAATTAACTGAAACTATATTTCTATGATAAATGAACTATAATTAGGTTAACAAATAAACACTTAAAACACATCAATTAATCCATGTGTTTAGGGTGTAAAGGATCTGCTAATAGAACAGGTAAACATTTTTTGATAAGAACAAGAAGTTTGATCTTCAAACAACATGAGCGATCTTTGACAAACATTATGGGATGTCAAAAAAAGCATCTGAGATATGACTCAAACAACAGATTCTCACTCCCATCGCGTAACATACGGACGCTTGGCCAGGTGCCCTTGGCGTTGTAAATAAATATATTATTCATTATATATATTATTATCTAATGTCTATACTAATAGATTTAGTATTTTTCCCCCATATATTTAATTATTAAATGAAATCAACATACGTTGTAAGATTTAGCTTTTCTCCAGTGTTAGTGCAACGTTAAGAGGATTTCTTTCAGCGTGCTCTTCATGTGCAAATGCTCACAATTCACGTTATGTAAATGTTAATGTTCTGGCAGGGATTATTAAAGAGAGCTACTGAGCTGCAGATGTGAACTTCTCCCTCTGAGGTTGAATCTACATCAGATGGTGACCTTCATGTTAGCTCGTATTTCTCATCACTCCGTCAGGGTTCCCAGGAGCTGAGCGGCCGGCCCTTCACCGCCGTTAAAAAGCTTCCGAGCAGGTTCTCCGGTGGTCTTTTATCGCTCTGTGTTGGGCTTCAGGTTAATGATGATCAGGTCTAATTCCTCCATAAAGTATTTTTACAGCTGCTGCTGCTCCAGTCTCTGCAGACTCCCTCTGACCCGAGTTAGCAGCTTATGCACACACACTCGTCTTAATTCCCTCCATAAAGTGTTGATGGAGTTTCTCTTCAGTCCATAGATGAGTTAAACATCAGCTCTACGTACCGTTGTACATGTCCATGATGTAATCAAACAGCAGTTTCTCACAGGAGCAGTAGCTTTCCTCCTGTGCTCACTGAATCACTGAGGTTAGCAGGTTAAAGCTGCTTTCTCACAGTTCAGAGACAAAACTACTGTGGTGGAAGTTTCTCAAAAATAACAGAAGAGTGAAACAAATAAAGACAGTTTAAAACTAAACCAAGTTCGGTCTTTGTATATTTATTATACTTGCAAGTATAGGAGTAGCACGATTTCACAAAGCACATCAGTAGTGTGAAAATGTCTCGTCAATGAGTGAACAAAAACATTGAGCTTATATGGCTCTTCAGTGTGTCTCTTAACTAATCATGATAATGCATTTCATACATTACAATCTGTACTGAGGAGACATCCTGGGCCTCTTCGCCCCCTCCCTTCTGCACAGCAGTACAAGCTGTACATAGGAGACTTTTCAACCTGAAGTTGCACATGGCGTTAATCTCAAACGCCAGGGAACGAAGGAATATGTCAAGAGATATGTGGGATGGCCTTCACATAATGATCCTAGACATTAGGTCTCCTGACTTTCAGCATGTGAGAAACAGGAAGAATGGGACAAGTATGGGACATATGAAAATTAAATCATTAAATCTTGTTTAAATGTTACCCCTACCCAATATCTATACTATGACAATACATTCACTATTTTAGCTGTGTATTGACTTGTGTAAAAGATACAGTGCATTACTTTTCATAGCGAAATGTAGGACTGCTTCATGAGAACAGCCCGGTCTGGTGTGCTGTAGCTCTTTCCACAGAACATGCCGACGCTGACAAGCATCGCTCTTGATACTGCAGGTTTAACACAAATCTTAAAGTGCCCATATCATGAAAAAAAATCACTTTTTCTGGGATTTGTGGTGTTATTTTGTGTCTCAAACTTGGAAAAGAAATCCATCCATGCTGTTCTGAGTGAGATACGGTTTCTGAATGATTCCTGCCTTCAGTCTCTGGGTGAGCTGGTCAACATCTGCACGACTTTCTACGTCAGTAGCTGAGACCAGGTGGCTAACCGTAGCATGCTAGCGCTAGCATGCTAGCTTGTTCTCAATGGCAAAAAACTGCTACAACACACACTAGTTCACCATAATCTCCAGAAGAAGTACTTCCTGTCCCTGTTCTGCAGGTATTCCACGCTAAGGTGGAAGTGTTCCCTGTTTAGAAGAAGTCTCCCTGCTGATCCTGCCTTGAAGTTAGAGAACAAACAGCTAGCTGATGTGATCTTACCGAGCTACTGAGCATGTGGGACTCACTTCTAAGATGGTATAGAGGTGAGATGTCTCACTCTGTAGCTAAAACAGAGAGCTCAACACACAGGGTGAAAAGAGGAGCTGCAGCAATGTGCAGTACAACAAAAATATGGTGTATTTGGAAAATTAAACCATGTGAACCTATTCCGCACAACCGCAAAATACAATTATGAACCTGAAATGAGCAGAATATGAGCGCTTTAAAGCTGTGACATCAGCAGCCAGATGCTCCGTAACGCTCCAGTGTGAGAGTGAACCAGGCCTCAGCTGTGCTGCTAAATAAAACCCAGGCAGGATAAGAATAATCAGTAAAAACTCCCTCTGCTCCGTCTCGCTGCTGCTACTGTAAACTGCTGATTCCACTCTGTTTCATTTTTAGCAAACACCTGCTGGTCTTTCTTTCCATTTTATATTTTTCCTGCACCGGCGCAGCGGGAGCCGTCACATCCTGAACAGAGCCTATTATTTGGCTGTTTGTACCTGCGCCGCAGACACCTGTCAGCGAGATTAATTACACCGCCGTAGATGGAAGAATGCTTCCAGCGTCCAGCAGATCTGTCCGAGATGTAAAAATGTGAACAACACCCAAACGAGCAGATGTATCCTGGCGATACGAGACTGTATATAAACTGAACATGCCCACAGCTGTCACGGAGCCTCTTTGTCCTCATATCAGCACACTGCATTCACTGAGGTACTAAAAGCTCCGATCAATACATATTAATACAGCAATGGATCAAATGACTGTGTAATGTTGTTGATTAAAGTGCCCATATTATGAAAAAATCACTTTTTCTGAGATTTGGGGTGTTATTTTGCATCTCTGGTGCTTCCACACAAATACAAACTTGGAAAAAAACATCCATGCCATGTCTCCGGGTGAGCTGGTCAAAATCTGCACGGCTATCTACGTCATCGGCCGAAAATTTTTGTGTCGTAGCTAATACCACATCAGCTAGCTGTTTCTCCAACTTCAGTCAGTAGAAGGCAGGATTAGCCGGGAGACTTCTTCTAAACAGGGCGCACTTCCAACTTTGCGTGGAATACCTGTAGAACATGGAACACAGGAAGTAGTTCTTTTGGAGATTATGGTGAACTAGTGTGTGTTGTAGCAGTGTTTTCCCATTGAGAACGAGGTGGCTAACCGCTACCAGCGCTAGCTTCTAGCTAGTAGTCCTTACCTCGGTACTGTCAGGACACGCCCTCATACTCTGCTTCTGACTGGCTAGTAGTCCTTACCTAGGTACTGTCAGGACACACCCTCATACTCTGCTCCTGACTGGCTAGTAGTCCTTACCTAGGTACTGTATGGACACGCCCTCATACTCTGCTTCTGACTGGCTAGTAGTCCTTACCTAGGTACTGTCAGGACACGCCCTCATACTCTGCTCCTGACTGGCTAGTAGTCCTTACCTAGGTACTGTATGGACACGCCCTCATACTCTGCTTCTGACTGGCTAGTAGTCCTTACCTAGGTACTGTCAGGACACGCCCTCATACTCTGCTTCTGACTGGCTAGTAGTCCTTACCTAGGTACTGTCAGGACACGCCCTCATACTCTGCTTCTGACTGGCTAGTAGTCCTTACCTAGCTACTGTCAGGACACGCCCTCATACTCTGCTTCTGACTGGCTAGTAGTCCTTACCTAGGTACTGTCAGGACACGCCCTCATACTCTGCTTCTGACTGGCTAGTAGTCCTTACCTAGCTACTGTCAGGACACGCCCTCATACTCTGCTTCTGACTGGCTAGTAGTCCTTACCTAGGTACTGTCAGGACACGCCCTCATACTCTGCTTCTGACTGGCAGTCAGGGCACAGCAGCCCGTGAATAGCTCTCACACTGAGAGAGGAATGGGGGAAAACTGCAGCTTTTCTGAAGAGTTTATGTGTGTTGTGTGCTTGGAAATAGGACCGCGGTGTGTGCTGGAGATTTGACAACCACAATGTCCTTCCTTTCCACAATGTTTTGATTGTCCAAAGATTTAAATTTTGCATAATTTTGGAAGATTCATCTTGTCTTTAGACAACAAGGTTTTCCTTTCTCTCTGCCTGTTGTTCTTCCCTCAAAACAATCAACAGCAAACAGCTTTGGACAGATGCAAATCACCTCATTAACTCGCTAACCCAAATCCGTTCTGCAGCCGGAGAGACGAGCGAATGGAGAGAGGAGAAGGTCTGATAAAACATCTGCTGGATCGGACCATCTGTGCCGAGCGAGGGAACGAGGCCCGCTGTGAGAGGGAGGAGGAGAAGAAGAGAGAGGGAGAGTGAGGGGTGGTGGGCGAAGGGAAAAGAGGAGGAGGAGGAGTAGGAGGAGGAGGAGATGGAGGCATGGTGCCCACGACAACAAGTGCCAGGAATTGTTTTGAGGGGGGGGGGGGCGAAAAATCCGCGGCTAACGTTAAATCCCCCAGGAAACAATTAAAGTGCCATTGTTTCTCCTCCGCCGGCTCTCTCTCTCTCTCTCTCTCTGTCTCTCTCTGTCTCTCTCTCTCTCTCTCTCTCTCTGTCTCTCTCCCTCTCTCTCTCCCTCTCTCTCTCTCTCTCTCTTTCTCTCTCTCTCTGTCTCTCTCCCTCTCTCTCTCTCCCTCTCTCTCTCTCTCTCTCTCTCTCTCTCTGTCCCTGTCTCTCTCTCTCTCTCTCTCTGTCTCTCTCTGTCTCTCTCCCTCTCTCTCTCCCTCTCTCTCTCTCTCTCTCTCTCTCTCTGTCTCTCTCCCTCTCTCTCTCCCTCTCTCTCTCTCCCTGTCTCTCTCTCTCCCTGTCTCTCTCTGTCTCTCTGTGTCTCCCTCTCTCTCTGTCTCTCTGTGTCTCTCTCTCTCTCTGTTTTCACTCCTCCTTTCAGCTGATATTGTCTAACTTTAAAAATAATCTACCCGGTGCTTTCTTCTTTTACTCTCTTTCAAAGGGATGTAGTGACTGATCCCAAGTCTCTGCCGCCGCTGCTCCTCCACCTCACGTATTGTTTTTTCTTGTAAGTGCTTAGCTGAAGAAGAAGAAGAAGAAGAAGAAGGCTTCTGGGTCAGCAGAGGATGCAATGTCTGCCTGATTACAATTGAATTGGAAGAGATTATCCTCATGCTAAAAAGAGATTATCATGTTGCGCTTTCACGCCGCATGTACAGACTACAGCGAGGGGTTTTAAAGTGAATGCAGCTACAGACAAAGACATCAGCAGCTGCAAGGTTTTTCAGGGTTCAAATCCTAATGTAAGATGACAATATAGCAAACAGCAATGTTAGCTGAGGAGAGAACATTAGTAATGAAACTCTCTGAGTCAGGAATCACTGGCAGGGTGATGTGTGAATTCTTAAAGGGGAACTATGCAGTTATTTTATCTTAATGTACCTTAACTGAACATCTTCAGAGTCATTGTGATGGTTATATGACTGTTTTCTGGTTGAATGGTGGTCGTCTCCCCCCTAGCGCCTGGGAGATGAAAAACCACCCTTGCAACTTTGGGCCGGTGAGCCGGCGGCCTCAGCGTCAGGAAGTATGGCGTGATATCAGGTCTCGCCATGTTAACGAATCGCTTCACGGCACGGCACACATACGGCCGTTCAGGAACCGGCTAACAAGGTAGAGATGGAGTTTTTCACACTATCGTCACGGCTGAGCCGGCAAAAAAGAAGCAGAAAGCTAGGAAAGCATTGTGGGAGGAAGAGAGGAAGAGGAAACGGCAGACTGACCGAGAGAGGAGTCAGACACGAGGAAACATAGGAGCTGTAGGGGGGGGGGCTCTATAGAGAAACCTGCCAGCAACAAGACAGGAAACACACAAGACGTGGACTACACTGCGACTACACTGCAAAGCTGGATTAGAGTGGTTCTCCGGACCCGCGGTGGCCCTGAAGGCCTCGTGTGAACCATGTTTTGAAGGGATTCTGAGTGGTCCTACGAGTCTTACACAATCTTACATTATTTTAAACAGGTCTTAATTTTCCTATGACCATGCAACTCTACCTATAATGCTCTTTTTTTAATTCCGTGGTGTTGTAGTTTATTTCCCTAGTCCAAATATAAATTTGCTGTATTATGACTACAAATGAATGAATAAATTAAGTTCAGCTAAAACTGAAGCCATGGAAATAGGATGCAATCTCCAAACAGAATTTAAGAAAACGTTTAAGTTGAAATGGGATCAGAACAAAATAAAATATTTAGGCATTACAATTCCCAGAGAAATTGTATTCATGTAACTATAAAGTTCTGGAAAACTCCTTAAAGCAGGATCTTATGCGTTGGAAAATCTTGTCACTTACAAGATTTGAAAAAATAGGAATTATAAAAATCAATGTATTACCACGCTTTCCGTTTTTCCAGAACCTTACTTTGTATCTAACAGGCTCATGCTTTAAGGAATGGGAAGGAATGCTAGGAAAGTTTGTTTGGGACAAAAAGAAACCAAGGGTAAAACTCAAATGTTTACAATAAAATAGTGATCAGGGTGGGTTGGGCCTACCACATCTGAGCCTTTATTACCATACAGCCCAAGTTAAAAGCATTTTAGTTTTGATGAATAATAAAATTAATCCTAAATGGAAATCTATTGAGAACAAATTGGTAGAGTCACCCACCTCCCTACTTTTCTCAGGGCAAACTGCACAAAGGGTCAAACATTCGCATCACTCTATTTACCATACATGGAAGAGCTGGAAAACATTAGGTAAAATTATGAAAATAAAATCAACTGATACAGTTTGCCTGAGGGAAATTAGTCAGGACCCAGACTTCACTCCAAATCGTATGGATGAGACTTTCAGGATATGGGAAACTAAAGGACTTACAAGATTCCATAAAATGTTCAATGATCATGTAGTTGATGCATGCGAAAATGTATCTAAGGATTATACCCTCCCAAGTAACCATGTTTTTTAGATATCTCCAAGTAAGGAGCTATATAACAACAAATATAGTCTTTTCAAGACCTTAGTCCTATCGTGGAGCATATCATAAGTCTATGAAAAAAGTATATTTTAAATAATAACAATGATAATCAAATTAGTGGAGTGGAGTCAGGCATGTAAACATGTTTTCTGTTATGTAAAGTCCCGCTATTGGCAGGAATATGCGTGGAAAATATTGGTTAGATTTTTTATAACACCCCTGAAAATGAGTAAATATACAAACCAAATACAATACTGTTGGAGAGATTGCGGTGGATGTAATGTTGACCTGGCTCATGTCCTCTATACATGCTCAAAAATCCAGTCATATTGGGTTAAAGTGTTGGAATTAATGAAGCAAATCTGTGATCAAAATACTAATTTCAAACAACTACATGTCATGCTTGGCATACAGCCGAAAGGTTTAAACAAAGAAAATTATTACATCTTCTGGGTGTTGAGAATTACTGCTATTAAACGAATAACTCGAGGTTGGAAAAAAACTGATCCACCCAGGTTAGATAAATGGATTGAGGCTGTAGAAAACTTGTATGAAAATGAAATAACGCATAAGATGAGAGGCAAAATGAAGTTATTCAAGAAGAGATGGTTCGCATATGCTAACCAAATGCATTGAAAAACAAAAAAACAAGCATGGATTTGGACCTGTGTAATTAGATTGATGTAATCTCTGTGACATAGGATGCGGCCAAATGGAAATTTGTATGTCTGTATATAAACATGTATACAGGGATGTATGTATGTATGCATATGTATGCATATGCGTGGGTATATATGAATATACGGGGGTATATATGATGTGCGTCTGGGAGTGTATGTAGGTATATATATATATATATATATATATATATATGTATGTAAGTAGGTATGTATGTCGGTGTACACGTATACATTTCCTTAAGTTAATTATTTATTGATGTTTTATTTGTTCTTGATTTCATTGTAATTCATTGATTTCACTGGGTGTGATGGAGGGGAAGGGAAGGGCGAAAAGGGAAAAAAATATATTGTGTCAACTCTGACATGTTAATTGTATGATTGTAATGTGAACAATGTCACAATAAAAATGTATAAAAAAACAAGTGAGACCAACATGCATCTTATATTGCAGCCAATCAGCTTTCGTGTAATTGACATGAGTCTCTTTCGGATTGGACCACAGACATAAAACTGATTTTATTCTTCAGCTTTGGCAGAAGTGCAAGTTCAGCGATACTTGGCTTGAAAAAAACAAAATTTAGGGTTCAGTTCATGCAGTGATGAAGGTCTTAAAAAGGTCCTAAAAAGGTTTGGGTTAGAGAGACATGAGTAAATCATGTGAGGAGAGAGGAAACAAGGAAATGTGTGATTTAGAGAGATGAGACGTCCTTTCCTCTGGAGTGTCACGTGAATTCATCAGCTGTTTGGGCAAAGTTAACAACTCCTCCAGCTGCACAGCTTCCAGGAAGGCTGCTCTCTGTGTCCTCACTCCTAGCTCCTCAGAGATACCTCCTCCATCCTCACTCATAGCTCCTCAGAGATCCCTCCTCCATCCTCACTCATAGCTCCTCAGAGATCTCTCCTCCATCCTCACTCATAGCTCCTCAGAGATCCCTCCTCCATCCTCACTCATAGCTCCTCAGAGATCCCTCCTCCATCCTCACTCATAGCTCCTCAGAGATCTCTCCTCCATCCTCACTCATAGCTCCTCAGAGATCTCTCCTCCATCCTCACTCATAGCTCCTCAGAGATCCCTCCTCCATCCTCACTCATAGCTCCTCAGAGATCCGTCCAAAAAATAATCAATAGTAGCTGTGAGGGAAAATGATAATCCAGTATGGAGGGATGATGGAGGAGTGATTTAATGTTTGACTCACAGCTGGCTGGAAGATTGAGAAAACTGTGAAGCCCCGTGTGTGTGTGTGTGTGTGTGTGTGTGTGTGCGTGTGTGTGTGTGTGTGTTATACATGAACATACGTGTCCAGAGTCTCCATTTCTTGCTCCACACGTCCATCAGAGCAGCTCATCCATGACGGTGCGTCTGTGGGCAGCTAATCCTGAACTGTGCTAAATCGCATTAGCATCAGCGTTTAATTAGCTGCTTGTTGTCGACTTCCTCGCCGCTTTCCTGAGAGACAGAAAGATCTGACTCTGACCCACCTACACATCTGTTAATATATCATTCCTTTAAAGATTAAAAGGTATTTTATCCTAGGTAAGGATGGGTGTTTCCTGACACAACCTGCGAGGATGAGTGTCAAGACACTGCCAGTGTGTGCACAAAATTCATCCACTACTAACTAGCAGTCAGACCTTTCTGGCATTGCAAGACTGATGCAAACACTGATTATTAATTTCCTCAAGTTCATAAATTTCTTGTGATGTAATTAGGCATCTCCTTGTTTCCAGTGTTAAGACAGAGTGGTAATGGATCCCCATCCTCTCATCTGTTTTGCTACTTTAAAGGTATAGTAAGTGATATTAATCCAATACACTTTTTGTCAAATTCAGCGAATATCTCCTAGCTCTCTATTTTCTGTGTGAGTGGGGAAAAAAAATCTGGCTCAGCCCTCGCTGTGTAAATGGAAAACAAACAGAAAGGAGTGCACACGCCACAAAACACTATTCCAACCAATTAGAAACCAGACAGTTGGTGGTGGTGAGGGGGGGCGGAGTGGGGGTTGGCAGCATGTGAATGTGCTGGCCGGCCAGTAGTTATCTGTCCGTGAGGCTGGGGCTGCATTTGTTGGGCAGTTGAGTTCAGATATCAACTATCTTTGTGCAGCCGTTCAGTCCGTTCCGAAAGGTAATGGACTGAAAAACATCACCTTTTCGTTTTCGATACGGTGCGGTTTCACCTGGATCAAACTGAAATCTGTTCTTGGAGCAGCTTCTTGCTACTTTCCTTCATTTGCTGCCCTCCCTCCCCAGTAATTAGACCGAGACAACGTAATAAATCAATACACAAGTGCTTGTCTGGAAGCTGAGCCACTTGAGGAGCTCGGGACATTAATGCGTTCGGCAGAGAAACAGACATTACACTGTAATCAATCCTGCTACACAAATCAACTTATCCCCGCCCTTCGGGCCTCCTCCCTGGTTTACCCCCACCTGCTTTTGATAAATCCACTTCCTCTACATTAACGCAGGTCAATGGCTACCTCCGAGGTGTAAATGGCCATCTGATCTTTGGCACTTTACAGGAAGCACACTGTGTACCACATATTGGGTTTTCAATATCCAGTAATGCTGCAAAAAACATATTGCAGCCACATTGGTTCACACTGTGCCTGCAGGGGCTTCTGGGATGCCACCTGTGATCATATCTGGTGGTTCGTCACAGCCACAGGGGGCTCAGGGGCCTTAATGCAACACATTATACTGATATTATTACCAGCACAGTGATCTGATCCAGATAAAGGGATGAAGAGGTACGACAGCGATAGTAATACTTGAGTCACTGCAGACCTTTTTCATATCAAATCTAGTCTCACATTACCAGCTCTGTGTCCACAGCGCTGCGGAGGAAGGTCTGGCTACACCACAGATGCATTCTGGGATAGGAGAAGAAAATGCTCTGGGTTGTTTTCATTTCTTTAAACCAATCACAGTCGTCTTGGGCGGCGCTGAGCTCTGGACGCAG